>JAASAY010000057.1:0-265360 GCA_014822085.1 Fusarium stilboides
GTATTATATTACCCTATTTTATTATTTATATATCTTATATACTTACCTTATAATAGCACAGAGAAATATATCTATAGGGGGGTAATAAAGTAAAAATGCCTTGTAATAGGTATTATATACATTCTGGTATTTAAACAGTATTTAACCCTGCTTAACTGCGGACCTAGCAAGATTAATACAGTTCGCACCTCTGGTTGGCTTAGGTCCAAAGCACTCTTATATATATACGTTAGCTTAGCTATTTGCATAAAACGCGAGCTGCTATATGGTTTATACTTGACTTATGCCGCTTCCTGAAAACTCTAGGATAGTAACCTCAAGAAACTTTAGATGCGTAGCTTAATCGGAGTGCTGTATTGGAGCTCTTGTGGCGCTTTTTGTATACACAGGCCCGAGATACAGCGTACTGGTGTGTTTTGCATACTACTTAAGGTGCTTTCGGCCTTATTTTAGAATAAGGTCTTACCTTCAACTATGATTACATGCAAGCTTTCATAGCTAATCCCCTCACACAGAGTAAGGGCTTAATTGTAGTAGGTATTAATAAGAAGAAAGCCCCGGAAGATTGCATATAGGGGGCTCACTACCTCACATCCCAAGGCAAGATACTAGAACAGCTTCACATAAGAATAAGAATCTGCTGGACTGGGGTGGAACGTCCTAGGATACCAAACACCCTGAAATAGAATAAATTGGAATGGGGCATACACTAGGAGATCAAAATACATCTTGGTACGCTTGAGCTTCGTCTCCGAGTTCTGTAGTATTCTACTTCCCCCCAAACTGACCGCAAACATAATAGGGATGGTCTACTTTGGGCTGTAACCATTGTACATGAATAGATTACTCTGAGACTAGCCTGACATTCACCAGCCAGCCCCAGTCCGAAGATATCTTTGTGAAAATCAATAGCGAGTCAAGCAGAGAGGACACACGTCAGTCCCTTTCAAGGTGATAACTTGAATCTACTTGCCGAAGTACTTTAGTTCCAAATACCGAGCAACTGGGTACACGATCGCGGTGACCACAAAGGTTAACTCATTTGCAATATCGCCTCCGTATGTTCCAATCAATTTTCCAAGTGGTCCGGTGAACCAGGTCTCAACCATTCCCATGCACCACGCAACAACACCCAAAAGAAAGGCGACGGAGGCAGCGATTCCGTGTGGCAGCCTCTTCCGTTCGTTCCAGCCCTCAAGATCGTAATTGGCGAAGTCACGCTTGCGGAAGATGGTGTGTTCCTCGAAAAGGATGACGAAATAGCTGGTGCACCAATAACCCAGGAGGCTCAGGAAGTCCTGCAGATATGTGTTGAGTTTCTGACGACCAACGATAGCCAGAACTATGACAATTACGAAATTACCAAGTGTCCAGACAAACCGAGGAACTTTGGCGCATGGGGTGGCCATCTGTTGGAATGAAATGGCCGATGAGTAGAGCGACATGATGTTGGTGTTGATGCCGCTGAAGGATAGCAGAACGAGAAGTAACTTGGCGAAGCCTCGAGGATGCAGCATGTCTCTGATGAGGAAGCCAAGACCCTGGTGAGGGTCTGTGTATGCGGTCTTCCAGGCGTCGACATTGTTGAGCGCACTGGCAACCGTAGCTCCTGCAGTCATGCCGATCGCTGTAGGGATACCAATACCTGCAGTGGTCAAGAGCCAAACTTTCAGCCTTGATGTGTTGGCTGGGTAGTGCGCATAGTAGTCTGAAGCCATAGTCGCCCACGATGCGGAGCTGCCGTAAACTATGGCGATCAGAGAAAGCACATTGCCCGAGAGATCTATGCCTGAACTGGAGGCAGGGGTCTTGCTATCAGCGTACGGTCCCACCATGCCGAAGATGATCATGAACACGATCAAGTAAATACACCAGGCATAGCGCTCGTAGATCAGGATGTATTTGAGACCCAAGAAGCTGATGGCGAGCGAAACCAGGGCGATGATGATAACGCCGACAACGAGAGATATGTGGCCGTCCGCGACAGCGGTAAGGGCCAGGCCACCACTGATGGTGGCAACAGAAGCCCAACCCAGCTGTTCAATACCGTTGAGGAACGCAATGATCTTGTTGGGATACCAGCCGAAGCTGTATCGGGAGACGGAAACCTGACGTAGGCCGGTTGCCGCACCAAAGGTAGCGCAATATGAGGACACCGAGCCACCAAGGATAGAGGCAAAGATGTAAATGAGCAGACTCTGCTTCAAGCTCAGGCCGAACTCCCAACCCAGGAACCCAGTGGCGAAACAGCTTATACCCATGGTACCAGAGGCCCAAATCAGGGCCATGTTGAGCTCCTCGTGCCATGGTACGGGTCGTTTGTCCTTTTCTGTTTTGCGTACGATGGCCTCAGACTCGACCCCGAGAGCCTTGTCCATGCGAGCCTCGAAGCGGCGGAGACTTGCTAAGACGCCGGTTTTGTAGTCGGATGATGAAGTGAAGTCTTCGACCGCCGGAAAGTCGCCGCTGCCTGACTCGAGGGACAGCTCGTGGTCCCCGGCCTTGAGCTTCTCATTGTAAGTTGCCATGTCTGCCTGAGTCCTTGGCTTTGTAGGAATCCGGATTGACCAGAGATGGGCGACGGCTGGAGACGTGGATAAGGTGAAAGGACACAGGCCACACAGTAAAATGGACATCGAGAGAGGCGAAGCGAGCAGGCTCTAATACTGTATTTCTAGATCCCCGGAACCCCACATCGGTTCGCACATTTGAAGATTCGACTGATAACAGTTGCCGCTTCTCCCGTGCCCACCTAGTTATCGCACTCGTTTGTGGGGTACGATACCACTGGCCTTGTTTCCATTCCGATTTTGTTGTCACATTGTGCCTGTTATTGGTCGTTGTCAGACCTCCAAGCGACGATAAGCATTACTTATCAGTGCCATACCAGGATGTTGTGTGCGATGTGCGTGCAACGCGCGAGTATTGTTTGGGCAGTATGTGCGAGATGCTGTACACGCTATAACTCAGGAACGTCGGCATTGGCTGCAGCCAGTCAGTGCCTACCAAATCCATCGCCCGATGGGGCTACATATCCACGACCCGCCCAGAATCCGGCTACAACGGCATCGGAATAGGTGCCGTGGGGAACCAGACAAGGGACTTTTTTTCCTGCTTCCTGATGCAGGATGGTTTCATTCCACCTGGATGTTGGAACGAACTCCGGTATCATTTTATTTATGGCCACTTGGACCAGCAATTTTAGTTATTAGAGACTAAGGGCTATATGGCGGAGATGGCCGCCAAGGTCTAGAGTCACCCTAGAGTAATGTATCAATTGACTAGGAACCTGTCAGATCAATTTACAAAAATCAACTAGTCCGTAGTTGTGATATGCCTAGTTTAAACCCATCCGCGTTATTTGGTTTATTCTGTTCATACACCGGCGCTAGTAATAACGATGGTGTTAATAATTCCGCCTCTCTATAGCATGGATCGGCTGCTTTTATTATAACTTTTGCCGTTTTGATTAAAGGAGGCTTATTTGCGTGTTACTTCAAAGCGAAGGGTTTTTTTGGATTGCAAATTGATAATGGCTAAACTAGATTAAACATGTGTATACAATAGTGTTCTACTTTCTGATTATATGTCTGATGTTTGACGCCAAAGCCTCTTGTTGGTCTCGAACCAGGTTTACCTCTCATTCGAACTCAATGGTAATCTCAGGGGCGCCTTCGAATCCAGCAGGCATCGTGTGGACCAAACTCCAATAATTGTGGTCGTAAATTGGATTTCCCGAACCACCATATCGGCCAGCGAATGTGACCTTTGGCATGGGACTTGCATTTCCAGAGACAGATATCGAGATGCCTTCAATGTCGGCCCAAGACTGGACATCCCTCCTCGCGAGTGAGGGAGAGGCCACAAAAGTGAATACTGAATTACTGGTCCCCTCAGGATAAAGTACTTTCAGCTTCCTTGGTGAAACTTCCATCAGGACATGGGCCTCAGTAGGACGGAGCTGGGTGTGGCGTCAGTAAAGGCAGGTGTGAGTTTCGAAAGGGTATTAACTTACGCTGAGCCATCCGATGCTATCATTTCCATAAGCCCAGTGTGCAACAGCGGGATGGAACTGGGCTTTGTTATTCGACGGTCCGTTTGCGCTCTGCGTCCGATACGACTGAGCTCCGATCATCAGCGACTCGCTGAGCCACGTCGTGATATTGCGGGTACTAAGATCGTAGGGCGGATAGAAGGCCTTCCCATTGTACGTTCTCTCTCCACCAAATGTCTTTAGTGACTCCTTAAGATCATCCGGAAGCAATGAGTTGTGGAATTCCGAGTGGACGGCAATGAGTGGCGCCCAAGCCCAGTCACGGCCATGGCTCATGACTTCCGGGTACTGCCATACACCTGCCTCCTCTCTCCCGATAATGGGTGCGAGAAAGTGAGATAGGATACCGAGAGACTTGGTCATATCAAACGTGTATGCGCGGTCCCATGGACCAGCGAGGTTCCGCATCCCCGGATTCCACAGTTGCGACGTGTAATTCCAGACACCTCGCAGGAGATCTGGACCTCTTTGGGAGAGAATACTATCCTCATGGCCATACTTACACCATAGTGTAAGACCAAAGAGCGAAATGCCGGTGTAAGTTGCTGAGTTGAATTCAGAAAGCGTATCATGCAAGTCAAAGAGGCTAATAATCTTCTTCGCATAATCCTCTCCAGCCTGTGTCATATTGTCATCGCCTACTTGTCGACCGGTCCAGCTTGTCCCGATTGCACGCATGATTGCAGGGTTGCTGTAAGATGGATAGAGGTTATCTCCGTTGACACCACCCTCGCGGTATGAGTCGCCAATGCTGCAGTTATATAGGCTGTCCAGCATAAGCCCCTTCAAATCTTCGGACAACAGATCACCAAACTCTTCGTACATCGTGATGAAGCTGAGACCGACAAATCCACGCCAGTTCGGATCCCACGATCCGTACATGCGGGCAGGGTACCATGTTGTTCCAACGGTTGGCTCCTCTGGCTCTCGCGTATAGTCGCCATACCACAAATCTTTGGGGTTGTCGTGCTGGTCCTTGATGACGTATCTTATGACATCTTCAGCCCTGGAGGCATCACCGTCGCTGTTTCGTGCAAGAAGTCCAACCGCATACCATGTAGAGGCTAGTGTCTCGTGGTTCATTGCCGCCTTAGAGTCGAGGTCATGTAGCTGTGAGATCTTGGGGTCATAGAACCTATCCATCCACTCCATAGAGTCTTCAACCATTGCTTTCGCCTCTCCTGATAGCGCCCATGATTGCGCAACATGATGGGTAAGAACGCCAAGGAGACAAGCACGCAAGCCACTAGAAACTCTCATATTGGCTTCAAATATTGCGAAGGATCAAGATATCTCTTTTGTCTGGTTTGTTCAGGAAGGTGACGAATCTCAGTCACGATGATCAGCTATCGTGATAGAGCAAAAGTTATCTGAACAGTCGCAAAAGACGAAGGCAGATATTGCATATTTGTATTAAGTCTTCTTGCTGATTGATTTCAGCGCGCATCTTGTGGTTCTGTGTCTTTGTCTCCTAATCCAGATTCTACCTCGAAAGCAAAGCCAGCTGCTATTCGTTCCATGTGAGCCAATAAGGGGTTGTCACTCGGCGTTTTAGGATGAGTTCATGCAGGCAAAACCGTAGTCAGGAGATTTTAACTCGCCCTCCTCCATAGCTCCGTGACCAGTGCATTTAATATCGATTCCTCAGGAGCTTCCACTTGATGCGAGACCCGCTGGTTAATGATGGAATAAATTTGGCAGCTGCATAGCCGGTGCATTGATAACCGTCCTTGTTTCCGGTATTCTTCATTAGAACTCATGATACGATGTGGTAGACGAGGGCAAGAGACATATCCTCGTTGTCACAAACCCCTGGATCTTGTGATGCTGGGATCGATCATGCCTGGCGTGCTCAGGCATGTGGCCATTGGCAGCAGGCACTTCCTCCTTCACAGGGAAGTTCGGTCGCGGAAAATGCAATCGCCAGGGCATCGCCGTTTAGTATTTGTTCCATGTCACCTACTTCATGTGTCCACGCGCCGTCTAACTGGCCCTTTGTTTGGGCGGCATGAAATTCGGTAACAAATGACTTCGATCAATGCATGGTTTAATGATGGAATGCCTACCCCTGACTAGATGCGGGGACTTGTCGATCGAGCGCAACGTTGCATTTGATTAAATCAGACTGTAAATGTGATCTACCAAAGGATAATGTGACTCGGGTGCACATGCGCATTCAAGTTTTGGAAATCTTTACTGAGCCATCAACTGCAGCATGCATTGCCTGGGCGCAACCTTGTCGCGCAGCCCTGTCGAAGTAGCTGCAATAATGCCTTCGATGTTAATCTGATCGGCATGGGAAGGGTAGCGGCAAAGAGACTGCGTATCGTCTGGCTTGTTTACCATGTCGGAGAGGATAAAAAGGCGTGGCTTGGTCGTGTACGGAAGCGTGTTTGGCGGTCATTCCTTTATTGTAGTCTGAATGGCACTGTATTGTCGTTGTGTAAAGTCGTTCCTTAGATGCAGGTATATCTACTTTTACACAGGCTATGACCGTGCCGCAGCTAGAAGGGGTAGGAGTCGAGCATTCCTGATTGGCTATTTTCCCTTAGCAATTATGCCCTGAGAATAGTGAAGAAATAGTGTTCAAATAGATAGTGACCGCGATAGCGATAGCCGATGGCTGGTCTAGATAGCTTCAATATACACCCTTAACTTCGATAATATTACACAATTTCAGTAGTGCCTTTACTTTCAGAACTAACCTAGTGTAAATCAACTTGGTAGTTTATTACGTAGCTATATACAAGCAACTGAGATAATACTGTGCCTTTGCATGACATATGAGGTATGACGAGTTTCTTAATACACAGTCCACACACTTCGCGTGGTTTAACGCATTACAACCCTGGCGATTCTTGTCGAGGAAAATTCGAAGCAGGATAAGTAATAGGTTTTACATTATAACAATCAGCTCGTGCTGTGGAAGAAAGCTGAAATCCATAACTGTAAAGGCATCGAAGTTATAATGCTTACAGTGTGTTTGGTTTTGCGGGTACCTTCAAGGTAAACCTTGATCAGATGGAAGCTGACTTTCCTGCCTCTATATCGTGAAGCCCAGCATGGACCTTGTAGGATGAGGCGTGTGAAGTCTTTGCAAACCTATATATAACTTTTATCCACTACTTAAGGCCAGACCGTTGGACGTTTACTGTGATATTATAACTGCGCAAGCTTAACTACGAAGATAACATTCACAGCGGTTATCATCGCATATTTCTCACCGGAGATCCTTCTAGGGATTATTAAGCTATATAGCCCAACATTATCGTTCACTGCAGGAGTGACTGTAACGCGAAACTTAGGGTGGACCGCTGAGCAATCTAACATGATATGCTCCTTGCTGACGCCAGCAATGTGTGCTTATTAATTCAAGCTTCCAGCCTTCCCAGGCACGAGGCTCCACATCGTTGACCTGGCTGACGCCAGCCATATATCGAAGTGGAGCGAGCTACGTACTGAAGTTCCGTGGAATGGACTTTTGAGCTCAGACGATCTATCTCAATGGTACTAATAAGAGGCGAATGATGGTCGCATATCTGGCTTTTGGTGTACGAACGTGACTTGAATCATCGCGGTACACTCTAGTAAAGAACCTTCTCAAACCAATTCTGTCTTTTCCGTTCACTCAAATGCAGCAACACAACTCCTCTAAGACCGTCCATGACCTGGTCGGTGAATACGACCACATCATCAAAGGCAAAACAATTCTCATCACCGGCGTAAGCCCTGGAAGCCTTGGTGCTGTTTTTGTCCAGGCCATCGCAGCTGCCACACCTCAGCTTCTTATATTGGCAGGTCGGGATACTACCAAACTTCAACAAACGGCACAGACTGTGACCTCGAAATATCCGAATATAAAGCTGCGCATTTTAACAATTGATCTTGAATCTCTTAGGTCGGTGCGAAGTGCTGCACATCAAGTTAACTCATGGGATGACGTTCCCAAGATCGATGTTCTAGTCAATAATGCGGGGGTCATGGCGACCGACTTTAAGCATACAGAGGAAGGTTTTGAGTCACAGTTCGTGATTAACCATCTTGGGCATTTTCTGTTCACCAATCTCATCATGGACAAACTCTTGGCAACGGAAGCACCTCGTGTCGTGACCGTCGCGAGTGGCGGCCATCGTCTGGGTGGCATTAGATGGGGTGACCCACACTTTAGTGTAAGATGTCGCGTTCTAGGATCCCATTGTTCTGCTCTGACAGTGTCTTTAGAATGGCGGATATTATAACAAATGGCGAGCTTATGGTCAATCTAAGACAGCCAACATGCTGTTTGCTATCGCGCTAGCCAAAAGGCTTGGCCACCGCGGCTTGCAATCTTATAGTATACACCCGGGGCTGATTTCTGGCACTGCTCTGACGAGTCACCTCGACTTCATCTCGGCAGAGAACAATGACTTTCAAGGGTTACGTAAGGAATCATACAGAATCTTAATAGATCACAAGAGCTAACTCAAATCAGTCAGTACCGATCGAGAGAATGGAGATCCCATGGGGTGGAAGGATTGGTCAGATATGCCGGTGGAGGCCGATGCAGGCACCGCAACACATGCCTTTGCAGCATTTTCACCCAATCTAAGAGGTAATTCAGTTCCCTTGCGAACCTTGTTTGTATTTATGTCGCGCTAAGACTTACTGTTCTAGATCATAATGGTGCCTATCTAGAGGATTGTCGCCTGGCGGATCCTTTCACCGATACGGTCAGACCTTGGGCAACAAGCGGCACCGAAGCTGAAATGCTGTGGCAATTGAGTGAGAAACTTGTGGGCCAGCGGTTTGTCTATTGAATACCCAAAAAGCTACACATATGTCACCCTGTGAGATGCAAAGCTCTTTCAGCTCATTGACATGGGAAAATCCGAACACTGCAATAAATATTAAGGGACGTGGATAGATCTTTACCTTTGTCTACCTACCACGAGCCCTGCCCTCGAACCAGACAGATCAAACCCACGATTTTATCAAGATACTTGGTCGACTCGATTCAGGGTTTGTTCCTCTAAATATTTATGCAAACCATTCAGATATCTCAAATCTCAACTTTTGTACTCTTGTACTCTACATACTTCTAGCCTGCTATCCACTTTCACTGCTATCGGGCCTAGCTTCACTGCATCAAGTTAGCCCAGTTCTTGAGGTATTGCAGCTTCTCTAATGTTCTAGACGTCACGGAAAGTGGATGTCAACGTCAACATGACCAGGCTGAAAGACTACTCGCAGTTAGTCGACTTCACCTATACGAGAGTATATCAAGAGCTAACTGACCACCATCAGGGTTTGGTCTACCGAGCCATTTCTCACTGAATTGAGTCCCTGGTCGCGGATATAACCCGGACTCGCTCCACATCGTTGAGCTACGCTGTCATGTCTCAGTCTATTGCCTAAACGAGGGCGTGACACTCCAGCTAAGATGCGCTAGTTCTAATTACCTTCCGTTATGATACGGGTTTGTTGACATAATGGGTCCGATTGTGAGACTTAACTTATCAGCTTTGCCCTTTGCAAAACTTGGTCTCTCACCTTGTGGGAGCATTGTGACTTAAGAGAGAGGGTGGAGTATACGGGTGAGAGGTCACTGATTTGAAGTGTTCACGCGAAATGGGTTACTATGGCATAGGTTCAAATAGACTAGAGAGATATATCGACAAATAAGAGAAGGAAGATTTCGAGAGAAATGTAATAACAAGTTCGCAATGAATCTCGGAGAATAGGTATATGGCCAGTCAATGACTGGGGCCACGGGGTCCACGAACTGCCAGAGTGGCTACGACATAAACATGTCCGATCCCAACTAGAGTTAATTACAGTGTGTCATACGCTAGCAAAGGCTTCTTGGCCTGTTAAATACGACTAAGATTTGCCTCAGAATGGCTAATGGTAAGGTCAGATAGAGGTAAAGCGAAATTTGAGCTCGACTCAAAAGCTTTCGTAACTATTAGTTACAGGATATACCTGGCGTGGACCTACGATACCAAGATACTTGGTGCGTGGGCTAGATCACACACAGGGTATAGAAAGTTGACAGTGCTCAATTTAATACAGGACTATACTCTCAAAATGTCGGTGTCTTTACGACATTACCCATTTTGTACTTAGAGACAGCCTGGCGATGAGCTCTGTTTGTCTTCAATGCCTCGGGATATCAGGAAGGTGGTAATAATGGTACATTCTGCAATTTGGGCAATTGCGTAGAGTTTTTCTCTCTAGTATCTAGTAGATACTCAGATCTCTTCAGGCGTGGACGTTAATTACGTACAACGGGTACTTGAGACTGAGTGACAAGGCGCCAACCTAGAGGCTTCGGGCGGACTTAAGCCTGTATGTCCGGCTATCGTCATAACGCAAAGTCCGGTCGACTTGCGATTTAAAAGAGCGAAAACAGTCGATTTAAATAGCGAACTACTGTCTATTCTTCAAAACCCATCGCAGTTGATAGTTGATCTACGCCAACCGTGCTTCTTTGCCACAACAGCAGACTCAACCATCTCCAACGATATGTCGGAAACCAGTGTCATTATATTTGGCGCCTCAGGAAAGGTCGGATCAATCGCTGCCCGCACAGCACATCAAAATGGGGCAAAGGTCTTCTTGGCTTTACGGGACATAAACAAACCCATACCAGGTCTCTCCGCTAAGGAAGAGACGTCGGGCGAGTTTGAAAGGGTCACAGCAGATCTAGACCGACCGGACACTGTTGATGCAGCAATTCGGCATACTGGGGCGAAGCGCGCGTTCTTCTACGCCAGTCACAGCAGTTCTGGTTTCATGAGAGAAACCATCGAGGCTCTCAAGAAATCCGGTATCGAGTTTGCTGTGTTTCTCAGCAGTTACACTATTACTGGGGAGCCCGGCGACGTCCAGCAGGAGGATCTGGTCCCTTATCTCCATGCCCAGGTCGAACTGAACCTGGAGAAGACTTTCGGATCAAATGGATACGTCGCAATCCGAGCTGGGTCTTTTGCTACCAATCTATTACGCTATAAGCCTCAAATTCTTGCAGGAACGGTGCATCTCTATAGCCCAAACTACCGATTCGACTACGTGGCTCCGGAAGACATAGGTGCCGTCTCTGGTTCAATCCTTGCAAAGCCAGGGGCGGATTGTCCAAACTACGTCTATGTCCATGGTCCAAAACAGATGAGGCAAAGGGATGGGATTGCATTGATCGCCGAAGGTCTCGAAAAGGATGTCAGGTTTGAAGATGCGAATGAGGAGCAGGAGCTTATTACTCTTTCTAGCATTGGTATTCCAAAATATGTGGCATGCTATATCATCAACAAGCTAAGAGTTCCGTCAATGGCAGCGCCTGAACAACAGCTTGCAAAGGGGCGAGAAACCATCCGGAAATATGCTGGTAGGGAGCCCACGAGCTTGGATAGCTGGCTCAGTCAGAAAAAAGGACTATTCATGTAGTATAAGAGTATTTCCAGATTGGTTGAGAAGGTCTCATGAGCAATTTTGTGCGTGGCGCAATGCCTCACCAGATAGTGCACCACTAGAATTGGATTTGGCGGCAGTCGGAGGCTATCGTGCCCTGGGCAATAGCAGGTGGATTTTAAACCAATTACAGTACAGTATCAGCAGCCCCACAAAGGGACCAATGTGACACGCTCGGCCCGCGAAATCTTCCACTCTCGTTGTTACCATTTCCTCTCCAGTCTTGCTCTCATCTAACGATTTTGCGTCTATGGGTCAATCTATCGGAATCCTATTCCCGCTGCGATGACGGCTTTGGCTCGGCAAGCTGCTTTTCCGCCCTCTTGGCCCCTCCACATTTAGAGTGAGCTTGCATCGTGTCATCAAGGGACCATGCGATCCTCCTGAGGTAGAAGCCATGCAATATGTCGCCTCGCATACAGCGATTCCTGTGCCCAGAGTCTACGCTATCCACACCGAAAAGAATGGCAGCATTTTTATTGAGATGGAGTACGTAAAGGGCCACACCCTGGATAGCGTCTGGGACCATCTTTCGACAGGTCAGAGAGATACCATTTTTTCCGACATCAAGCAACATTTGTCTGATCTTCGCAACCTTCAACCCCCGGCGCAGGATCTTGTCAGCTCGGCTCTCCAGAATCCTGCCTATGACGTCCGGATTGGGTATCGGTTCTTCGGCCCTATGAACCACGATGAGTTCCATTCATTAACCCGAGGGCATTTACACTGGGAAGACGTCGAACAATATCTTGGCCAGGAGGTGGCTAAAGTACACACCTCTCGCTATAGAACTCATTTCACTCATGCGGACTTGGACGCCAGAAACATCATCGTGCGGCATGGTCGTGTCGCTGCGATCATTGATTGGGCGTTTGCAGGATGGTATCCGGAATACTGGGAGTTTACCAAGGCACACTATAACTACTTTCGTGACGACTGGGAGGATTATCTTCGAGTTGCTCTCCCTAGCTACGAGACCGAGCTTATGGCAGAACAGGTTCTTTGGGAGAGGATCCAAGAGCCAGGCACACGGACTTTTTCGTACCGCAATGGAGTTCGCCAAGAACGCCCAGGCTCAAACCCGTCAGCAGCCTGGTTGGAGGAAAGAGCAGGTCGTCAGCTAACAGACTTGTGGTCCTTGGCTCTCTCGAGAATGCAATAGGGTACATTATGGGGTACTTAGGTTACAGCGCAAGCATAGCATATTATGCTTCAATTGTGAAAACACCGTGTTTTTTACCATAGTTAAAAGCAGACCTCGATGGTTGCCCCCTTAAATAGTTAAATAATAATACTTCTTTTTGCGGCATGTACTTTATATTTATCTAAGCCTTCTCCTGTGCTATAAATTACCTCTTAAAGATTTCGTATTTCTTAATTGTCACTTAGGGAGACTATAAGTTATATTGTTTACCTGGGTAAAAGTGCTTAGGATAGTAAATAAAGTCTCAGAGGTGAAGATACGAGTTACCTAGAGCCTAGAGGCAGCAGTTAATAAGCCTAGGCGCAACGCCACCAAATGAATGTCTCAGTATGCCGCCAGTCTAGCCAGTGGTCAGGGTATAATCCGCTATAGATGAGTGCTAATAAAACCCATATCAGTGGAAATGCCTCAAACTTGTAAAAGTATTGATATTGCTTCCGTGATTATAATGGCCGAAATATTTAGTAATTTGTAGAAGTTCAATAGAGCTAAAAGCTCAATGGTAAGATGAGTAAGTTTACCATGTCTTTGGTGTAGTCCTGAGGCTATTTGCTCTGCGTATCAGGACCCCGTAAGCCCGGCACTTGACAACGCCAGCCACTCAACGCCATAAAGGGGGAGGGAACTTGTTCTTCAATCGGATCAAATAAGCAATCCAGATAGTTTGCTAGTCGGCGCTATTGGCTGTGTGGCTCACGCTACAGGCCTAGATCGGCAAGGGCCGAGCGGCCCGAGGCCTGGACCATATTCTCAACCACCAATCAAGCAAGGGCTTTAGCAATCACATTACTGGCAACGGCATGCAGGGAGTAGATTCAGCTTCAGTTTTGGAAGCCATACCGCAGCCACATCCTTTCTGGGAGTGCGCCCGTCAATAGTTCTTCCATACAGCAGCCTAGTTGGATGGATTAGTTATTTCAGCTCACCCAAAGCAGTTGAGCAAAAGTTCAGCCAGAAACCATAGCTGGAACATCGAGCCAGGGGACAATACGAATTCTTCCTACTTAAGAAGCCCTTTCTCCAAGTAGCATGCAATTGGACCATCCTCTAATCTGTTTCAATCAAGAAGCAGAAGCTAAACCCTTTCACAACCAACATGTCGAGGCGCTTCTTCAGCAATGTTTTCCTTCCTGTCTACCGAGGACGCTTAGTGGGCATGTGTGCTGTCTCTGGACTTGGCGGTTATGCTCTCTTCAAAGAACCGCCAAGATACGTCGATGTAGAGAAAGCAGAGAAGGAGTTTCATACATCTTCTCAGCACCCTGCTCCACCAGGCTACACACCATGGAAGATTCGCAATGACTACCCAACCTCTGACCTGCTCAAGTCCAAGAAGAATGTCAAGAGCCTCGCTCCTGGGAACCTACCAGCACTCCCACTGCCAGGGTATGGAGACGACTTTGAAGGCGAGAACGCACCATGGTTGAAGGTTGACTTCAAGAAGAACCCAGAGCTCTACGCTGAGACTATCAGAGAGTATTGCTTCGATGGCATGGTGCCCGCAGACTTTCGACCTCAGGACAACAAAGTCCGTAATTGGTACCATGCTCCGTGGATGCACTACCGCGGACCCAAGTCGAGTGGTAACGAGCGAGAACCCCTCCATGGCTTAACCTTTGAGAGAGTAACCCCCCAGTACGAGTTTGCCGGAACCCAGGATACGTGGCTACAAAATTGGGCATGTGGATTCTACAATGCTACTGGTATGCACTGCTCTTTATATGAAACCACGATGAATGATCTAATCTGGTGATAGGAGCAACGGTGTTCGGTGACATGTGGAAGAATCCTGCTGCACCAGACTTCAACAACAACAAACACTTCCCTGTAGGCACTTGTGTCTTCAAGGTAAGTCACAATTGTGTTTGGCTATATCTGAAAGACATTTGAGTCTAATGAGAGGTCTAGATCCTGCTCAACAATGCGACAGATGATCAACTACCTAACATGGTTGGCGCGCCATCTATGAAAGCTGTAAGTTTTGCACGTTCAGTTTTGGACATTGTACACTAACCAACCTAGGTTATCTGTAGCGACCCTACGACGAAGCCACCACCCAAAAATGGCATGAATCGTAATAAGGAGCCTTCCGATGTTCGACTGATTCAAGTAGACTTTGCAGTTGTAGAGCCACGTTCAGAAATCGGGTGGGTATTTGGAACCTATATGTACGACTGCGAGGTCAAGGAGAAAGAGGTAAGAGGAAATTCCCTATGGTATCGTTTATTGAAAACACTCAACTCACCATCTTCACAAATCGCTAGCCCTGGAGTCGGCTTACCCTGGTCGGCCTTCAATGGGGTAATGACCCATGGTTAACCCAGAGTGTCCATGATCACGACCCCAAGGCAAAACCAACAGAATCCTGGATCAACCCCAAGGCCGAGGAATGGAGAAAGGTTCTCCGTGGTTCTAGGCCATCATGGGGCTGGAACGGTCGCATGAACGGTCCCGCTGATAACTTCATCTCAGCATGTGCCTCATGCCACTCGCTTGCAACTCGTGACCCAATCTATCTCGGCAATGCCAAGAAACCACTCAGCATTGTACCTCCACTGGTAACAACTAACGGAGTGACGAAGCCAGCTGATGGGAAGACGGACGCCGACGTCATGATTTATTTCCGAAACGTACCTCCAGGTGTCCCGTTTGATGAAGGCCTGAACCCCGATGACCTGTCAAAGGAATATCCCGAGTTTAAAAGCAAGACAAAGAGTGCCGATTACTCGCTCCAGCTTCAAGTCGGATGGGCAAACTTCAGCCTTTGGCAACAGAACGCCCAATCGTGGGTAGAGAAATCAATTCGTGGGACTAGATACGTTGTGGGCTTGGAGAACAAACCTGATCCCGCGCATGTCTCTCAAAGAGACCTACTGCGGCAAGGACCTGAGATTGAGTATAAGAGACGAGACTAACCTTACAGATAGACAGGTTTTGGTTGGTGATATCTTGTAATTTATACTAGAATTGGGCCAGCACTTGATATAATAAATGGACCTATCCTACCCTTTCCCCGCAAGATTAAACTTTCAAGGCCTGACTTAATAGAAACAGGAATCAAACTGCGTGCAGGTTTCGCCCATGCGTCCTGTATCAAGGTGAGCTGGGCGAAGCGAGACAAAACGACATGCCTATTGAGGTTAGATATTAGGCTGACTAGTCTGTCGCCGAATCGTCAGCACTAGCGGAATGCCAGTGTGGCTTTACGCGTAGCTGATAAGTAATAATCTATACGAGAGGAGCTGATAAGGATGCTATCCCCCGATCCCATGCCAGCTATGTTGCCACTGTGTCTCGTTTCAACTTCGCTCGGCATGATATTATATAAGTCGGAAGTATATATATCCTGAAAGCAAAGTTGCTCAAGATGTAAGTACCCGGATGAGGTCAAACATGAGTACACTGGCTTATCTTTCGTGATAAGGCCCAAGTAGAGTACTTCTCGTGCAGTCGCTCCCATGTAATTAACAAAGACAGCAATGCTGCTCAAGAGCTAAACCAGGAACTTACTTCTTCAGTGAGTGATTTCCTAATTCTGCTGCCTAAGCAAGAACCGTTCCACCATGATATAGAATAAATCTACAGTCATGTCAGCCTTGGTGAGAACCTGATGGTTAACTACACGAGGTCGACAGGAAGCTAGAGGGGTCATGGTTGAGACTATGTTCCCGATTGGCTGAAAAAGGTTGTCGCTTTAAGTGACCGGACCTGAGCCATTGGGGCTAAGATATTTCTGGACCGATTAAGCGAGGGCTGAACTTCTGAAGCGAGCAGTGCGACGATCCCTCATCCTGCCTTATACCTTTTGAAGTCGGTAATCCCTGTCCATGAACTGAAGTACTATTTTGACTTTCGCGAGGTCTCAAACGGCCGTTTCATATTGCATGCAAAGCAGAGAAGATTCTCGTGTTCTGATATTATTCCGATTGATCTTCCTAAATTTCCGTCTGCGATAGCGGAAACAGCTTCTGATTGGTCCATCATCGTTTGGATCTAGATAGTATAGGGTGAGATCGTCCAAAGGTGCAGGTAGCTGAATCATATCACAATCATTCGCACAAGACATGGGGTTTAACGCTCTCTCAGGAATCGTAAGAAAATTTCCGCGTGCGGAATTACAAGAGTTCATACCAGAGACATTGACTATATAATGTGTAAGTGTTTCTGATGATATTGTTAATGAAATCAGTCTTGTTTCACTTCTCAGCTTTCAGCCTCCACACGCCATCAACTTGCTTTTTATTCCATTATTGATTCACGCAACAATGCCTCAACTTCCTCGTCTTGATAAGCTGCCCCTTGCGGCGCGCAAGAACCGTAAGTTACAGTCTCTACGCAATGAGCTTTCATATTGATCAACGGCTCATAGTCCGCGATGAATGGCAAAACAAACAGGCAGACTTCGAAGAGCAGCTCTCCAAAGCCATGGGTGTTGATTGGAAAATCGACATTGACGCTCTGGCTGTAGTGCCTTACGGCGCAGCGGACTCTTGGGCCCGTGAGAGTCCAGGCTCCATGATTGCAAAGTAAGACAACATTTGTTACCTATAACCAAATACACTTGCTCACCAAGTTAGCTATGTCGAGGAGGCCGTCAAGGAACTCGAAAAGAACCCCAAATACCGCGACGAAATCAATAACCTAGCTTCAGCCCATGTCCTCACCATGGACGTAGACGAGGAAGAGACTTTCGATGCATGTGGAGCCAAATTCACAAGCGACGGGAAACTTGCTATAGTCTTCGGCGCCGACAGACTCGGATCCAACACTGGCGATGCCTTTTGGCATAAGAACCTGGAGAAAGGCATCAGCCTGGCTCCTACTACAGACACACTGAGCTTTTACGCCCGCAAAGGCATTCGTGAAGACTACGAGCCGGAAATTGCCGAAGTACAGTCTGATCTGAAGGAGATTGTCAAGAAGGATATCACCTTGGTCCCCAACTTCGAGGAGACCTACAAGAAACTCAAGTTGACCAAGGAGGGCACAGACTTTGACCAATACCTCGGTGCCTTTATACTCAACTACTTCCGTGGCCTGGTCAGCACCTTAAAGTGGCGTAAATTTGACAGCGATGACATGCTGCAGGAGGCCCTGAGTGAGGCTATGGAAAAGGGAGAAGTACACTTTCGTATCCTTGATACAGTTGAGGGTAGTAGTGGTGAGGCAGCCATTGAGGATGGTATTCTCTACTTGCAGGTGAGTTGCCCTTTTCCTTCAATGTCATGAATTCTTGCTAAAAGTTTGCAGACGTCCCCTGACAAGTGGGGATCGAACATTGACGACATCTCCAGCAACATTATGGACCTACTCTAAAGGGATTATTAAGAGGCATGGACTCCCTATATTGAACTTGTTAAGCCACTTAAATGCTCACGTAGTGTTATATTTCTCAACGAGGATATGATGAAGATGTAGAGTTGTGAATGGAGAAAACTGGTTACTACTGTGCTGCAAGATGTTCCTATTTATCCTTCACGTTGGTCGTTAACAGGTTATAAGCTTAGACTTTTAGGCGTTAGCCACAAAGATAACCTTAAATGTTAATATTAAGGTCTACCACGATTACATGAGCGTTTGGTATTGATTCCAAAGGGGCACCGGCGCAAGAAGTAGGTAAAGTGGAGTGAACAGTTTGTTGGTTTATTTTGTGTGGCTTTGATGCACAGCTGTTCCCTGTCGAGGCGGGGTGGATGCTCCTGATCTCTAGCCGCTTCCGGTAATATTGATTATACGATCTAGATAGCTACTATTTGAAAGACAACATATGGAATCATTCACTACCTTGAGATAGAAGTTGTGTATTCCAAAGCATCACACTTAGAATCTAGTGATATAACAATATTACAGATTTCAGTTGGGTTGCGATTTTCCGTGATGCATTATAAAAATGACAGAATTCCCACGCCTGGCCTCGTTTTATTACCTTCATTATTATCCAGGCAGCTCTAAACTGCCCACTAAAACCCTGCATCTTCGACATCTTCGGTCTTCTCTCTTCTCTCTACAATCAGGTATGTTTTGCTTCGATCTCTTTGTGTAGCTGACCAGCTGACACTCATCTAGCTTCTCCGAAGCCATGCCTCAGCTGACTTTATACCGCGCCGATGGAGCCAGCTCCCTGGCTCCCCATATGCTTCTGAATGACCTTTCAATTCCATTCAACATTGTCCTGATGAAAGAAGGCGAAGGCGGCTATGAGGCCGCTGATAGAAGCTTCTCAAGTGCAGAATATCGCCAACGTATAAACCCGCATGGCTACGTGCCCATTTTGCAAGTCGATGGTCACGTCATTAGCGAAATGCCCGCTATTCTCTCCTTCCTTGCAACCCTTGTTCCAAATCGTCGATTGGGTGGACAGTCAGCTTTGGAGCAGGCAAAGGTCCTGGAATGGCTGGCTTGGTCGGCGAGCCAGGTACATGGCCTAGGCTTCATGATGCTCATGCATCCTGACCGGTTTACGGATGACAAAGAGCTGAGTCCAAAGCTGAAGGAAAGAGGAAAGCAGATCATCGAGAAGAGCTTCGCGCAAATCGAGAAGCGTCTGACTTCTTATGCTCACCCCTGTGGTGAAGCAGAAACTGTCGTTGACTTCAATCTGCTACTCTTTTGGTACTGGGGCAAGGGGGAAGGCATCATCGCTGATGGAAATTATCCCCACTACGGAAGATTGGTGAAGGGACTAGAGGAGAGGGAGTCTGTGAGATCGGCGCTCAACGTGGAAGGATATGATTTATCCTTTGCGACCGCAATATAATGAGCGATCAATCATGACGCGAGTCTTTTGTGAGTTAGGCACCTTAGTATATAACTTCGTTCCTTATATCTACTTTCTTTAAGGGCGATAAATATTATTAAAAAGGGGTTTAAGTTTTATAAAAAGACTTATTAAAAAACTGAGACCTGTTAAAACAGTTAAGCAAAACCCCAAAGAGAGAAATAAGCTCGCTAGCAACTTGCCTGTTCCTAGGATAACTGCGTGCTCTTAGCACTAGGGTCTTATAATACTATTTACATAAACTTATACTACTTCTCCAAAGCCTGCTCTAGCATATAGAGCTTGTATAAGATGGCCAGGCTCTGGAGCAAACGACTTTCGACACTGAGGGCAGACAGCACAACGAATGCTGCCTCGGAAAGATGCAAGGGGCGATGCGTGATGACAATGAGGACACGTCGCCTCGAGGCTGAAGACGCTAGGATGCTGATGAGCTTGGGACTGGACAGCATTGTCCATCTTGGCTTCATAGGCTGCTCTTTCAGCTGGCGTCAGGTCAACCTCTAACCAATAGATATCGTAAAAGCGAGGAGAAATATCATTCTGGCCAGAAGGTCCTAGCCCCAAAACCCCAGCGTTCTCGATGCTAAAGCTGCCATTGTTACCCCATTGACTTCCCCACGAGTTGAGGAACGTGAGTGAATGGGGATCACACCGAGTCATCACGACAGCGTGACCACCACCATCTGCTCCCCGGAGATGAGGCTGCATAGTTGTAGAAGTGAGCACTCCGATAGGCATGGGGGTCTCAGCATCTCGGTCAAAGTGCCTGACGAAGGCATCCCATCCTGAGTCAGAGAGTCGAAAGGTCGTCAAGACAGGTCGCCGCCTCAGGACGGCCTGACGAGCTCCATCCTCATCCACGGCCCGAAATCTTAATGGTCGATACCACTTAACCACCTGCTCCATCACCTTCGCTGTAGGATGTCCTAGCTCATCAGCAGGGAAGGTTCCAAGTATCCTCTCTCTGATAGTCTGGATGCTTGGACAACCCCCCTCGCGGTCCACGATGCGAAGCAGAGCCATGTGAGCCACAGCAGCCACAGCATGTGCGTAGCAAACTTCTTCACTTCCTTGGTCCGAAGGGTTGTTGCGAGTTTTTATATGCTTATCGTTCACATAGCTGTCGAGGTCCAACTTTCCTAGGATGTCAAGGAAAGCGTCGGCTGTACCGAAACGAGCCGATAGAAGAAGCGAGCAGAACTCCTCAAGACATCCGTACTACATACGGTTGTGTAGAACCCACATTCGCCTGAAGATGGGATACTCCAGCCCATAGAAGCCATGACGGGGATTGGATGGGCGCTGCCTTGGACACGAGTTGCCATATCGAAGAGAGTGCGTTGTCCCTTGTCCCAACCAACCACATGCTCATCATACAGACTTTTCTCTGCCGCCGCAGTACGATCCGTAAGAAAAACTGTTGCCATGGTGACATTATTATCTCTTAGTTCACGAGCAAGTGGCAGCGGGTCCCCATCTGTTGAATGACCGTCGGAAACCAGTACCAAGACTTGCTCCTGAGCGGAGTAGGAGCGAAAGGCTTCCATGGCTTTCTGAAGAGATCGCTTCATAGGGGTTCCGCCATACATATGGTGCCGCAGACTATCCAGCGGTGTGTTCTGCACATCCCCAGTACGGCTGTGGCTGTCATAGTCCATCTGGCCGTCGATTTGTTCCAGGAGATCAACCACGGACTCGATCCTCCGCGGTTTGAAGTCATGGAATGCGCTGAGCCAATCCGTCAAGATTTTGCGTGCCATTTTCATGGCGTCGGAGTCATCAGTTCTTTTATCGACCATCTCGTTAATGAAGCCAAAGCCGAAACCCCCCGCAACATCGCCAACAGTCTCGGCCGCATTGATACCCACAGTCGCTGAGAAAGAGCTTGGGATAGCATTGGCAAATTCCTCAATCATGTATGTGTTTCGCATTAGATAGTTATGGATGATTCGCGCTTCGTGTTCCTTGAGCTTGGTTTGGATGTATTTCGTGATATGAGATCTACCTCGCCGATTGGCTAGCTGGATCAAAAGCTGGTGTCCATTTTGCCAACCATCCGTTGACATGAGTCCCTCGATTGCGCTGCAGAGATCGAGCGTTGGTGGGCATCCTTTGCTAGTGTGGAGTCCAAAAACGCCTACAAAAAGCAGCGCGTCTGGGTCATGCTGCTGTTCAGCTCGGGCTAACTTAACTGCCGCCCGAAGGACAGCCCGAAGTCGTTCGACAGCCCTTCCATCACCTTGGCCGCTCTCCAGAGTCTGATACATTGATCCAGACACATCAAGAAGGCATCCTACTACTGTAGGGGAGGTTGAATTAGTGTTCTCCATGAAATGGTTAGGGGGCGTTGTATCAATTCTAACCTGGCTGATAGAATGAAAGTTGGGAAGAACTCTGACCCCTTTCTTCTTGGCGCAGATCGATTTTATTTCTAAGAAGTCAATCGCATCCTTGTGTTAGTGTTCGGTTGCCTGCAATCCAGTCTGATGAGGGTTGAAAGTGTGACTGGTGTTGCTTCCTCGCCCGGCTATGCTGTGCGTTTATCAGGCGACGAAGCGGGGATCAGTTTGCCAATCAAAAGTTACGAGTAAATGTTTTTATCATTCAGCTTTCAGCCATCCTTATTTTACGGGTGGCAAGGGACTTGGAGGCAACGATCGATGATGGCGGGGTCGAGAACGTCTCCTGCCACCGCCAGCTGGAGGCGATCAAGCCCAGTATCGGGGATTATCAGGGCAAGTATGCGCACTCAGCCAGAGATACTCTGGATGAAACTATCAATCTATGCATCTTGGCCTTGGATTTTCATAATTCTGGCACGTCCAAGAAGCGGACGAGCAACGAGTTGAGGAAGGTCACTGAACGATGGCGAAGTTTTTGTTTAATTTAAACTTGGTAAAAATTTTATTAAATTGTTTATAAAAGTTAATTGTAATTTTTATTTAAAGCTAAGATATATTGCTTGGTAGATGTTCTTGAAAGAAGCCAGTACTCTCTTCAAGTGGCGGGCTGAGCGAAGGCATGACCCGTGCCAACAATGTCTTGCATGGCACGATTTGCAGCAATATTGATCTAGACTTCACTATCACAATCAATGTCTCAGGATAGTCCATGCAGTGTTGCGGGGTAGCTGTCACATAGATAGGCACTGAAAAGCGGTCAAGCAACAAAGGCGGGACGGCTCATAGGCTTCTATGTTGTTTTAATTGTTTTGTCAGTGAAAAACTACCAATCTATACCTGTTCTGAGTATCTCGAAACCCAGATAGGCGCACCAGGACAGACATTAAAGACGGAGGTGTTGTTGTACCTGGACTTGCGAGTTACTATGCTAAGCCCCTGCTACGCAACCCAATTCTATGCCTCAATAGGTCTGGTCTGACCGACTATTGAGCCACTATTTTGCCAAGGCTCGAATTATGCAAGCCAGGCCAATTCGTCACCTCCGCAAGCACATTCCAGCCTGGCTTGGCAGCGGTATCAAAAAGATAAGGCAACCGAAAAGAGCCTTGCAAGGGGATCTTTTGCTAGATTTGTATTTATCAGCTAGCCACAAGTCATCCACCGACAAGGGCTGAATAGCCACATCGCTTCCATTCGCTCTAGCTTCACAATAAATGGAAATAGGTTCTTTACTATGCGGAGCCAGACCGTGCTGTTATTGGCAGATTTTGTTTGATCAAAATTACATATCACATATGCATACTTTCAGCTCCGTCGTTGCTTGCCACATAGCTGTTTTCTGGTGGCGAATTGGTGTCTCTCTTTCTGTCAACATGACATGATCCTCTGCCACCTACTTAATGAAATATAAAACATATCTGTCTTTCTAAATCTCAAGTTTCTTCTTAGAAAGCACCATTTATACTCATCCCATTGATCATCTCGTACAGGCTGTCCGATATCCAATCCTCAGCATGACAGAGAGCAAAGGAACCTATGACATCAAGGGTCTGCCCAGACCTGAAGATGCAAAGACACGCACTCGCAAGACCGACGATGGCACCGGCATTCCTTATGTTGAGAACTTGCCTGTACGCTATGAGATCTCGAAGCTGGCAAGCTCCACGGACCCTATGCTTCGAAAGCAGTGGACGCTTTTTGTGCTCGCGCTCGAGAAGTTCAAGATGAAGTCTGTGAATGAGAAGCTTTCATACTTCCAAGTCGCCGGTATTGTAAGATCTCATATACATCTCAATTCAGCATAATTTCTAACCATAAGAAAGCATGGTTATCCCGAAGGCTCGTGGGACGGTGCTCCAGAACCTAGACCTGACCCAACCAACCCAAAGCCTGGAGACCAGCCTTACGGCGGTTATTGTAACCACAACGGTCTGAACTTTCCAACTTGGCATCGTCCGTACATGGCACTGTTCGAGGTATGTTTTGAGAAAACCACTGTTCTGTGGCGACTGGTAACTAACATATGCAGCAATGTGTCTGGGACAATATGGGTGAAATCCTGGATCACTGGGCCACTGAACATAAACTCAGTGAAGATAAAAATGAGCTGCAATTGTGGACCACTGCTAAAGACACTTGGCGCATGCCTTACTGGGACTGGGCTAGACAGCAGAGCTATACTGAGGACTTTGCTTATCCCCAAGTCTTAGTGCAGGGCCCAGTCCGTATTTTTGTACCTGAAAAGGTCAAGACGTATTACCCTCCCAGCGGACTCTACGCCAACCCATTCTGGAGTTTTGAGAATCCTGAAAAGGATCATCATGGAAATCCCTGTACTTTTGGTAGTATGCCAAAGGGCAAGAGAGACTACAATATTGAAGACGACCCTGTCAAACATGACCCAGCGCCTCCGCGAGACAAGGACGATCAAGCATGGATGCCTGTAGGTAAATCTGAGATTTCTTTTTCCAGTTTGCTAACAAGTATCCAAGTGGAGTGATACAACTGCTACTAGCAGATACGGTATTTTTGTCAATAAGAATGCGAAAAGATTCATTGGGCTTGAGGGTG
This sequence comes from Fusarium stilboides, assembly GCA_014822085.1. Classification (NCBI taxonomy): domain Eukaryota; kingdom Fungi; phylum Ascomycota; class Sordariomycetes; order Hypocreales; family Nectriaceae; genus Fusarium; species Fusarium stilboides. The sequence continues at coordinate 24,459 of JAASAY010000057.1, forward strand.
TCAACAATGCTTGGGTAGCCAACAACCATTTAGCCAACATGACATGGTATCCCATCACAAAGGAGCAAAAGGACCAATCGAAGAAGCACAACAGAGACTTTTACCTCAAGTGGAATCCAGGAACACTTGCCGAGTCAGTCAACCGTATGTTCTCACCCCGGTACAACAGGACCTGGGGCCATTTCGCCTCCACGAAATGGACGTATGAAGGTTATGGCAATTCTATGCAAGGCTTTCTATCTCTGGAGTATATTCACAATAACGTTCATGTGAGTACAGCACTTTCAAAGTTCCACAATCCAGTGACTGACTCGCCCAGAACATCGTTGGAGGCTCTGATCTCAAGACCGGTGTTGGACATATGAGCGATGTGCCTGTCGCCGCCTTCGACCCTGTTTTCTGGCTCCATCACACGTAAGTTCATCGTATCTCACCATGGGTTCACTTCCTGAACAGCCAATTAGTCAAATCGATCGTCTTCTTGCCATCTGGCAGTCGCTGTACCCGAAGCTCTGGTGGGATCGGCCTGAACCCAAGCCTGAACCAGGCCATGGACATGAAGAAAACGTTCCAGACGATACCCAGGACGACCTTCTGTACCCATTCCATGACACAGCCAAACCATACCCAGCCGACCCCGAAGAAGCCAAAAAAGACACAGACTTTTGGACAGCTCGAAAGTGCCGGGATTGGACTGTCTTCAATTACCAGTATGATGATCTCATGGAACTGTCACAACAAGCCCTCAACGACGACGAATCTCTTGACGAGGAAAAGTTCAAGGAGCTTCTCCAAGCATACATCCACGTGACATATCCTACGATAGAGCATCTGATTCATGATATCAAAAGGAACCCACACGTTCATATTCCATCCGGACTGAGGCCAGATGACCCTGATGTCGCCAAAAACTCTTGGAAGGACTACGTCATCAACGTGAAATACGATCGCTATGCTCTGGATGGACAATCCTACACCATCAAGTTCTATCTCGGCGGCCCCAAAGACGAGAACGACACTCACTTTGAGCCGCAGAATTTTGTTGGAAGCGTCTATACCTTTGGTGGTGGCTCACGAAAGACTCGAGACTCATGCGCCAATTGCAAGACCCAGGCTGATAAGGGTATCCTCTCATGCGCCCAAGTTCCTCTTACCATTCAACTTCTGCACCACACGATTGACTGCGTGAGGGACCATCCGATCGAGACATTCGATGAAGTTGAGGAGTATCTCAGGCTTCATCTTCGCTGGAAGGTCTTCGGGTTCGGTGGCTTTGAGGTTGATGAGAACAAGCTCGGGCGCTTTTCTAAGACCGAGATTACGGTTCTGAGAGGAGTCGGTCAGCCGAATCATACAGCTGCTCCCCTTCAAGTACCGACCACAGAGTTGCGAGAGTTCAGTATTGCAGCTGCCGATATTTCGGTCACTGAGTTGTCGAATGGGACAGCTAATGGAACCAATGGGTCAACTGAAGGAACGCCAATTGCCTTACCTCCACATTACAGTGACCAGCCTTATGAATCTCTCCCGGCGATTACCAATGGAAAGTATTTTGGCCTGCAGAATAACGGGACCTACAAGATACAGAGGCATCAAGTGAGACATTAGGATGACGTTTGGATTAGGTTAGCTTTATTCAATTTAAACACGCCTAAGGATTGGACCAATAATTGCTAAGACATCGGCTCAATACTATGCGTACCGATGTTTGTGTTTGCATAGTTGAAGTTGGTATGATGTTGCTTTTTCCTCCGGAATTCACTTCATTAATTGTGAAATTCAAGCCTAAAAAGAAACATTAAGCAGGCCTATATCGAAACTAATGCATATCTTAAGAGGGCCAGGCCTAGTTCTAACAGAGCCAGGCTATTTTAAGATACTTCGTTCTAGGAGCCGGGTAGTAGTAAGTAATCAGAAGCTCTATAGTAAATAATTAGATAAAATATGCCAAAGATATTAGTGTACTAATACTTGGGTTTATCTTTGATTAAGCTAGTGAAGATGAGGAGGTTTATACTAAACTTGAATTGAAGTTTATTATTGAAAGCCTATTAAAATAAGACGGAATAGACTTAGCTATGCTTTTTAAGACAGAACGTGTTAATAAAAGATACGTAAAATAATCTCACTTACTATTGCATTAATACTAATATATATAGCGAGCCTTTGCTTGTATATTATAAACATAAAAGTACTAGACCTAATATACGCGAGGGGTAGCTGAAGATGTCAATAATACACTGAAGACGTGTAGAGTTGCTAATGTCATATTTTCAGTCTTACCCTGCTTTACTTCATAAATGGCCCTATCTGGTTTCTTCTCGTAAAGTACTCTGAAAACTCAGCATTATCCTTAAACACCCACAGAATTTTTCAATCATGCTGCAGCGAGATTTTCAGACCCCTACAATCAGCACGCAGTGGTGGTACAACAAGACAACGACTATCAGGCTTGTCTTTCCTATCGCTCACAGTAAATCTGATTACCAAAGGATAGCTAAGACTGCCTCCAAAGTTTATATCGTTATACTTCTGATGCTGAATGCACACTGCATGTCTGGGCCAGGGTAACAGTTGGCGTTCCGAATCAGAGCGGTGCGCTTCGGCATCTAATCCAGGAGGCCATTAGGTTATCATACTGCCATATCATAGTAATTAAATTAGAATAATTAAAAGCTATATAAGTTAGATAGATATATTAAGTTCTTAATATGTTATTATTTCAAACCTCTTATAATATTAGTAGAGGTTAGTATTACTAGGACTGAGTCCAGTTAGTATTAGTTATATACCACGGGATAAAAAACTTCGATATCAGCCAGCTAACGGTCTATAGTTAATCCGAAGCTGGCATACAGGTCCAAGCGCCCAAGTAAAGTTAGTACTTCGCCACTTGTCGGAATGAACGGCTAGCGAAACCAATTTTCGTCTTTATTACCCCTTGTTGATTAATGCCTCTATATTTGAACTTGGGTCTTGGTTCACAGTGAATACGTTCTCCTCCTGTATAAAGCTCGCAAGCCTGCGACCACCGGAGGCTAAACATTGCATGGTGCATGCAAAGCATGAGTGAAAGGATAAAATCAAGAGGCTCAGCTCGCCTTGCAAAGGTATGGCTCTTGGTTTTTAGCGTAGCCAACTAATGACGTAAAATCATAGGCTTGCAATATCTGCAGAAGGAAAAAGGTCAAATGTGACGGTGGTCGACCTGCCTGCGTGTCGTGTCGTGCATTTGATCTGGCTTGCACATACGACGATGGGTTGCGGTAGGCCAGCCTGATGAGAATATGAAGCCTTTAATCTAATTGTACTAGAAAAAGAAAGGTATCCAAGATCGAGAAACGTGTCCAAGACTTGGAATATGACTTACGCCAGGCAACATCGAACAAAAGGCTCCGATTGGAGTCACCAAGTAATGATCCAAGTTTATCGACTTTCACTTCAGAGGATCAGTCCAGTGACCAAACACCAAATTCTACAGATGCATATCAATTCCCCCAACTGGATTTGCACACGGGTGTACTGGCTACCGAGAATGACCAATCCGCTCTCCATTCACCCACGGGTAATGGAGGTACCGGAGAGTCGTATGCACTTAAGAATAAGAAAGGCGCAATGCGCTTCTTCGGCAAGCTTCTCCTGGAACCTTCCATGCTGAAGGTATTTATTAATGAGATTATAGGTGCTTCTTCTGGCTTTTGTGTTGTCTCCCCTGCTGAACCTCACGCCGTCGAGGGTCAGCCTGCACATAATTCCTTGCCAAATATCACCCAGAGAAGCCACAGCAGATGGGGTCTGGTTGATTGGTACCCGCAAGGGTTACGAGACGACACCTCGCTCGAGAAAAGATGTTCACAACCATTGCCCTCCAAGCCTCTCCTCCTAGAGCTTGTTCAGGAATACTTGAGCACCTTCAACCAGGCTCTGCCAATCTTCAACCAAACGAATTTAATGAAGCTTGTTGATCGGCAATTCTCGTGGAATCCAAATAGCAGCCCTTCGTGGTGGGCCGTTCTCAACATGATCCTTGCTTTTGCTTATAGGAATCGTGCTGAGAAATTTGGCGACGGTGAAGACAATTGGCGCAATTGTATCGGGCACGTCAAGAACGCCATGTCGGTCACTTCCGAGCTATTCATGCGAACCTGCGACCTTCTTGCTGTGCAGGCTATGATCTGCCTAGCCTGGTTCTTTCAAGGTACTCCGAATCCTCAGCCTCTATTTGCATTTACGGCGACTGCGATTCGGTTCTCACAATCCATCGGCTTGCATCGGTTTAAGTCATTCGGCCTTCCGAAATCCCAGGTCGAGGAGAGGCAACGAGTCTTTTGGATTGCCTTTATACTGGATGCTGATGTCTGCTTACGAACTGGACGCCCTGCGACTCAGGATATTCGCGATTTTGACGTGCCATTGCCACCTGATCACCCCAGTGATAGCTTGGGTATGATCGAGTGTTGTGGAGTAAAAGTAAACTTCCTGAATATACTCGCGAAGTTTGCGCTGGCTCAAAGGAAAGTATATGACTCCCTTTATACAACTGACGCGCTCAAAAGTCCCTTGCCGGAGAGAGTCGCCGAGGCAGAACAATGTCTCCTGGAACTTGATCGATGGAAAGATAGCATCCCCGACAGCCTGAAGCTGCAGCGGAATTTCTCTGCACATTCTGGTCCTTTTCTTCCACACATTTTACGACTTCATTTTGCTAGCTGTTGTTGCTACCTCAGCATCTACCGGGTTTGCATGCTATCCCGACACCCACGTCGCAGTGAATTGTCTGTAAAACTATCAAAGGTGGCCAGATCAGCACTCGATCTAGCCAAATACATTGATGATGAGCGATTCGGTCAATCTTTTGACTGGTATGTCCTTATTCAGATCCTATGAAGGTATCTGTTTCTCTGCACCGGCGTGATTCGCTAATCCAAGCACAGGAGTGTCGTTTACTTCCCAGCAGCAGCGACAGTGGCCTTGCTTTCTCAGATCATCTCTAGTCCTAACTCTGCAAAGGCCAGTTCAGATCTGCCTTTGGTGGGACGAACTCTCCAATTTCTGTCAAGGCTTGCTTCTCAAGAGCCCGATACATATGTGGATCATGTCCTATCGGTGTGCTCTGACTTTCGAAGTACTGCCAAAGAGACCATCAAAGTTGCGAAAGCTGGTCCAACACACGCCACAGACGGAAACCAGCACACTCCTGGCTCATGCAACCAAACTGAGGGACAGGACGGTCTCCTGGCAGAAGCTAGGTTGCCTGTTGGGAACGAATCCAGTTACACGGACCCATTCGACCTGACAAGCAGTCTTTTTTGGAGTTGGCAAGACATGCTAACTGGTGCCCCGCCAACTTGTGATTTTGACGCTCAGGACTTTGGTACAGAGGACGATGATCGTCAGTGATGGAGGATAGCAGGAGGTGTGACATTATTTAATAGACTGTACCCTCTTCAACGATCCATCTATCTGAGTAGGTAGCTACCAACATGAACATACATTCCCACACGAGCATGTGTAGCAAGCTGAATATTCGAAACTCCAATCAGCGTGGCGGCGATAGAACGTTCGATCAAATATATGCTGAACCCGTCACTCACCAACAGGTGCGACTACACCTCACGCCATTGAATACTATTCGGATGATAGCAGTTTAGTACAGAGGGGGCTGTCCACCGTGGCGTAGCTGCGCTGTCGCCAAGCTGAACAACAGGTTTCAAAAGCTTCTGTTCGCCCCATGGTCCTCCTTGTACAGCCGTCATCAAGTGTGATTCCTTCTCTACATAACCTGGAAGACCTCTCTTCCAACCATCAATGACCTGAATCATAATCTCAGATACGAACTGATCCGGCGTCGAGGGCACAAAGCCAAACTTTTCAGCCGTCGCGGCAACGACTTCGGGTGAATACAACCCAAGCTCTTCTTCGAGCGCAATAGCATCGGCGGCAACTAATGAGCTGACCACATGGTAGGAGCCCCCTTTGACAGCCCGATCACGAAGGGCCATCATAGTTGCAAGTGCACCAACAAGACCCGTGATCATATCAGACACTGGAAGAGGGGGCAGAACGCTGTGTCCGTCTTCGAGTCCTTGGGACTTCCCCATGACATATTCTGTTCCGCTGGCAGCATCTCCGATCTGCTGCCAGCCGGGGCGTTCAGCAAAGGGACCATCGGGACCGTAACAGTTTTCGTCAACGTAAACGATGCCCTTGTTCCTCTTTGTTGCAAGCTCAAGCATGTTGCGGAGTCCGAGACCCTTGCGGTCCAATGACCCAAAACGGAAACCTTGGATGAAGACATCAACATCGGCGATCAGCTCGTGGAGTCGTGCCATGTCTTCGGTGCGAGATATGTCAAGGTCGATGGTACGCTTTCCGGCATTCAGTGTGAGCTGTAGCACCTATTATAGAAAGTGAGTCTCTAGTCTCTGAGTAAGGGAGGGGGGTTCTTGACTCACATTTAAATCTGCGAGTTTGCTGCAGTTTACTCTTATGACGTCGGCGCCATACGAGGCCAGCGTCACGCCGATAATTGGGCCTGCAATAATGCGAACCATCTCTAAGACCTTGATTCCTGCTAAAGGCCTCTTATCCGTCATGGCTGTAGGAAGGGGTGTCGGGGGAGTATGGGCCGCATGAGTTTGGTGGGCGTAGTTTATCAGAGGATGCGAGTTCAGTCGTTGACCCATGACGGTATTCCTCCATGCCTCGGGAGTATCTGCTATACTCCCGCAAAGGCCATGGCGCACATTGTGCATCTCAAGTTCATCCGGACTCCATTCCTTGACAAATGACTGGATATACTCGTAATACTCTCTCATAGTATCAAACTTGACATCTGTAGGAATCCCCATCGACTCAAGGGTTTTGTTGGCGTCTAGTGAACCATGGAGCTGATACCAGACCTTGGGGTCCTTCGTCCGATAAATCGCAGTCGCCCTTGCAGCCAATCCTTTCCCAAACCCCCGTTCGAAATCACGGTCAAAAAGAGAGGCCAACTTGTTGGATCTTAAAAGGGTTGAAACGTCCTGGTCATCAACGTAGGTTGTAAAAGTCGACCCGAGCCAAATTCCTGCGTGGTCGGTATCGACTTTGACAGACTTGTCCCGAGCTGGCTTTCCATCTCGAAGCTCGAGCAACTCATTCGCAACAACTCCACACATTGCGTGCAAGGCGGCGGAAACGACGGGACTTTTAATCGGACCGGGAATCATTGGAGTAGAACCTCCGCTGAAGCTGACTGTGTTCCATATGTTTAGGTCTTGAGTAAAGCCGGGGGTTTGGGAGGCCAGAAGCTCGAATACACGTTTCGCATCAGCAGGGACCGGAATGAAGTCCTTGTCAATAAAAGTGCCAGGACCGTATATATCAGTTCCGGGAATTGTTTCATGAGGCGCCATATTGCTTGTAGAAATAGAGGATGCACAGAAGTTGCTTTCGAGAGATAATCGAGATGAAGGCACGGGTCTTTTATAGTTGAACAAACCTCCATCTTTTAGCGTCCAGTGTAGCCGGATATTAACTGATTCGATGCTTGCTCTGTGCTCTGGTTTCCACAATATGACCGAGGTCATTTTCTAAATGCTGTTCCGTGGTCCTTGGGAGCCCGGAACCCACGGCCCACGGCTTTTATTTTGCCCACGGGATTTATGCCACGCCAATTAAAGGTCCTGGATCTGAAAGTGGTTCACATAAATAATGCCCTCGGCTCACAGTCATTGATCTCTATAAGAAAATTATCCAATTCTTACAATTTTGAAACCATGTCCCGTCCCGTAGAAAATCGCCCTGTCCGTGTGGCAAATTGCTCCGGTTTCCATGGTTAGTTCACCTTCCTCCACAGCGTGAAGTTGATGATTTAACAATGTTCAATGCAGGGGACCCAGCATATGAGATGTATCGCCAGGCAACCCTTGGTGATGTCGATTTCGTAACCGGTGATTATCTCGCAGGTGAGAGGTTACTTGCTTTGTTCTGACGACAAGATTCTGTGTTTGACAATGCTGTGGTAATACAGAAGTTAATCTTGCAAACAACGCCGTCGCGTGGAGAAATGGACAACACCCCGGCTATGAGATGACAGCTTGGGAAGGCCTACAACAGACTATAGATGTCATCGCCCAGAAGGGTATCCGTGTGGTCATAAACGGTGGTGCCCTTGATCCCAAGGCTCTCGCACTAAAGGTGCAAGATTTGGTGAGTAACTCGTCCGAAGCTTTGTCAAAGGACTGTCTAATTGAACTTTTCAAATAAAGGTCGAACATAAACGTCTGGGCTTGAGTGTCGCTTATCTCTCTGGTGACGACATGTACTACCGCTTTGGGCCAAACATGCCTACGACTAAGGCAGAGTTACAGCATCTAGACTCTGGCAATCCTTCCGTCGTTCAATCCGAACTAACATATGGTTTCCTCAATGCTGATGAAAAGGTTCCAATGGTATCAGCCCATGCCTATCTCGGTGCTCGGGGAATCGTAGATGGTCTCAGGCGTGGAGCCGACATCATCATCTGTGGGAGAGTTGCTGATGCCAGTCCTGTCATTGCTGCGGCGTGGTTCTGGCATGACTGGACCGACAATGATTACGATGAGCTTGCCGGATCTCTTATCGCAGGTCACCTCATCGAATGCTCTGCTTACGTCACTGGAGCAAACTTTGCTGGATTTGATAAGTTTGATCTCGACAACTTGGTGGCGCCTGGATTTCCTATTGCTGAGATCTCCAAGGATGGCTCGTGCGTTGTGACGAAGCATCCCGGTACGGAGGGTTTTGTCAATGTGGATACGGTCCGGTGTCAGTTTGTCTATGAACTGCAAGGAGATATGTATCTCAACAGCGATGTCAGTGCCTACCTTGGGGATGTCGTGATTGAGGATGAGGGCAATGATAGGTAAGGTAATCATTTCCCTTCATCGATCATGTCTCACCATCTTTCTTAGAGTTCGAGTTCACGGCATTCGAGGATATCCACCTCCTCCGACAACCAAACTCGCCGTCTTTTACCAAGGTGGATTTGAGGCCGAGTTGCTTCTGAACGCGACCGGTTATGCCACAGATAAGAAGTGGGACCTCCTCGAGAAGCAATTCAAACACTTTCTTCCTCAGTCAATTATCGAGAATATTGAGACCTTAGAGTTCCAAAGGTATGAAAGATTGTTTCCTATTGATATGTGCCCATGAATAATGCTAACGTATTATTTTGCCGCCAGGGTTGGAACTCCGGCTCCCAATCCTATATGTCAACTTGACAGTACGACGTACATGCGCGTTTTTATTGCCGCCAGATCTCAAAAGACGGTTGCGGCCGTTGCAACTGTCTTGAAGGATATTTCATTGAAGCATTTCTCAGGTGCGTTTGTTAGTGTCTTGGTAATACGACAACGTGAACTAAATGACTCGTAGGCTTTCATGCGTCTCTCGACACTCGCACTGCCGTCCCGAGGCCATTTCTCGCGTACTACCCAGCTCTCGTCAGCCAGGGTGACATCAAAGAAACTATTAACTTTGTGGAAGGCGGTACTGTTATCGCATCTCACGATACGGGACATCCTTCCAAATACAAAGGCCTTGATGTCCGCAATAGCTATGATCATCATGTGGAAACAGCTTTTCCGGGACCTACCAAAAGTCTTCGCCTTGGCGATATCGTTCTGGGTCGTTCAGGAGACAAAGGGTCCAATCTCAACTTTGGTCTGTTTGTTGTAAACCCAGCCTATTGGAAATGGCTCCAGTCGTACATGACCATTGCGCGTGTTCGGGAGCTTCTTGGGAAAGACTGGCGTGACACCTTTTTTATCGAGCGCGTTGAGTTTCCACACATCCATGCCGTTCATTTTGTGGTCTATGGTATTCTTGGCCGTGGGGTGAGTAGCTCGAGCCGCCTAGACGGCTTTGGTAAGGGATTCGCAGATTATTTCCGGGACAAAGTAGTTGAGTTTCCTGTTAGCTTGTTGTGAGTGATGAGACGCATCCTACCTGAGAGAGTTATTGTTAAGGTGTTGCATCGTTCAAGTTTTGGTTATGATAGTAAATTATTTGTGGTAAATCTTTACGGCCAGGTGCATTCATACCCGAAGCCAGTCGCTTTTAGAAGTCTCCTCCCCTCTAATTATCCGATGGTGCTGTGCCTCTCATCGATACCAATGGGGACTAACCACTTGTCACTGCAGTCAGTTTGTCTTGGCTCCCGCGCTTGACATAAGCCTAATTAACCCCATGGGGAAATGCTCGGAATTCGGTCTATGACTGCATGAGGCGCGTCAAGAGCCACAATATATTTAAACCCGAATCAAATGCTCATCCGTTTGTGGTCTTCATTTATTTCCAGAATCTTTCGGTCTTTCAGCATATATACGTATATTTGCGTATCTGGAGCATTTGGTAGTCGTTGTTCTATTTGCCACTATGACTCGTCTTCAATCGACCACAGCGAGTCCCAAAGCCGACCGTACGTTTTGCGTCTGATACCACCGATGTAATTAACTGACTCGTCTTAGCAATCGTGGTCGAAGGGACTTCATTTGCTCTTAATGGAAAAAATGTCTCCTACCGATTCCACGTCGACTCTGAAACCGGAGATCTTCTCCTTGACCATTTCGGCGACAGTGTAACAGAGGACCCCATCGCGCAGATAATGGTCAATGGCGGGGGTTGGTCCACTCAAGCTCACCTCCGACGAGAGTTTCCAGATCTTGGCCGTGGAGACTTCCGTATTCCAGCCGTACACATCAAACACGCCAAAGGATTCACAGTCTGTAATTTCAAGTACAAATCTCACACCGTGGTCAACGGCAAGCCCCCTCTAGACGGGTTGCCTAGTACATTTGGCTCAGGTGACGATGTTTCAACACTTATCATCCACCTATATGATAGCTACAGTTCAGTTGGAGCAGATCTGTCGTATTCCATATTCCCCAATTCCGATGCCATCGCGCGCAACGTCAAGATCATCAACAAAAGCGACAATGCAATCGTCATCGAGAAGCTAGCTAGCTTCAGCGTTGACTTTCCCCACCAAGATTATGAGATGCTACAGCTTCAGGGCGAGTGGACCCGGGAATGTAACAGAACCCGCCGAAAGATCGAATACGGAACTCAAGGGTAAGTAACAACCGTGCTCAAAGACATAACCTGACTATTGCTAACGATGATGAAGGTTCGGAAGTACGACCGGCTACTCATCACATTACCATAACCCGTTCCTGTCCATGGTCTCTCCAACAACAACCGAGTCGCACGGAGAAGCTTGGGGCTTTTCGCTAGTTTACACAGGTTCCTTCAGTGTCGAGGTCGAAAAGAGTCATCAAGGCCTGACCCGTGCGATCATCGGAATGAACCAATGCCAGCTCTCTTGGCCATTGAAGCCCGGCGAATCTTTGCAATCGCCAGAATGCGTTTCCGTCTTTTCCAATCTCGGCATCGGCGAAATGTCGCGCAAATTCCACCGTCTCTATCGCCAGAACCTCATTAGAAGCAAACTTGTCTCTGAAACTCGACCTGTTTTGCTCAATAGCTGGGAAGGTCTGTACTTCAACTTCGACGACAAGAGGATCTACAAGCTCGCGGAAGAGTCAGCCAAGCTAGGTGCCAAGCTCTTTGTCTTGGACGACGGCTGGTTTGGAGATAAGTACCCTCGCGTCAATGACCACGCTGGCTTGGGTGACTGGGTTGCCAATCCCAAGAGATTTCCAAATGGGCTGGACTCGCTCGCAAAAGATATCACCAAACTGCAAGTTTCAGGGTCAGATGAGAAGTTGCAGTTTGGTCTCTGGTTTGAACCGGAGATGATCAATGAGAAGTCCGAGCTTTATGAGCAGCATCCTGAGTGGGTTTTGAGTGCAGGAAACTACGCTCGCAGCGAAACCCGTCAACAGCTGGTTTTGAACGCAGCCTTGCCAGAGGTACAAGATTACATTATCAACTCCGTTGCCAAGATCCTGGACACCGTGCCAGTCAGCTACGTCAAATGGGACAACAACCGAGCTATGCACGAAAGCCCAACTCCCGATAACCACCACGCCTACATCATCGGTATGTATCATATCTTTGACGTATTGACAAAACGATTTCCCAATGTCCTCTGGGAGGGCTGTGCATCTGGTGGCGGCCGGTTTGATCCTGGCATTTTGCAATACTTCCCACAAGTCTGGACATCTGATAATATGGATGCTTTGGATCGTATTCACATTCAGTTTGGCACATCATTGGTATACCCACCCTCATCGATGGGCGCACACGTTGGTTCCTCTCCGAGCGACGTCACTGGACGTTCAATCCCTATGAGTTTCCGAGCTCACGTCGCAATGATGGGTGGCTCATTCGGATTCGAGTTGGATCCTGACCATATCCCCGAGAACGACAAGGCGCAGATCCCAGAGCTCATTGCCTTGGCGGAAAAGATTAACCCTATCATCATCAAGGGTGATATGTGGCGGTTGAGTCTGCCTGAGGAATCCAACTTCCCAGCGGCGATCTTTGTATCGGAAGATGGAAACCAAGCTGTTCTTTTCGCTTTCCAAATCAGAACTACTACGGTCCTAAACTTCCCATTACTTCGCTTAGCCGGGCTGGATCCAGCTGCGAGATACAAGCTCGACGGCGGAGATACATATTCTGGCGCGACTTTGATGAATGGTGGTATTCAGTATCGATTCGGTACAGACTATGACAGCAAGGTCGTCTTGCTAGAGAAGGTGTAGATAAAAGGGTATAGCTTAAGGATAAAAGATTGTATCGGGAAACGCGATTCGGGGTCCGACTAACTGTTGTGACGAAGGCTTGCCAACGAAAGCATGAGAAAGTGAGAAAGAAATGTCAATCTGGTACAGGTATTATAGACTCAATTAAAAGACACCGATATTCGGATCAAACTGTTCGCACGATATCGTTGCATCATCCCACGTCGTTGTCGCAATCGGAGTGCTCAAATCCAGCAGGTCCAGGTTGTTTTCTGAAACCCATACTAACGAGTCCACCACGTCTTGGTTCTCCTCCGATATATCCTCAACAACGGCGCCTCTATCTTGGCTCTCTACGCCTGGTAAGTCCCAAGAGTAATCAATATGAGCGTTTGGATCTGCTAGTGCAAACAGCGTTTCTGAGTGTTTTAAAAGGTTTGGTAACAGGTGTGACTGAGCACCCCGAACAGTTGATAAAGCAGAGATCACCACAGAAAGTAAATCACGAGGGCCATTAACAAGTGAAGAATATGTTCGGCCGGGGAGTTGAGCGGTGTCAGCGAGGCTCATACCGACATCGAAGAGCTTTTGCTCCTGTACCGGGCTTAGCAAGTTCAAGACAAACGACGTATGAGTATTTATCTTACCATTCCAATTCCATGACAGTCTTTTGACTTTGTGCCTACGGATCCCAAGGCCGACATGATGATTTTACCTGCATCCATCGGAAGGGCTGGCGGGAGTAGTAGCCCAAAATTTGAAGCGGAAGACGGGTTCTGGCCGAACGCTATGCGCCACATGGATACACGAAGCCATTGTTGTGTAATAAGCGTATCGAATCGTTGACTCTCGATCAGTGACTGATGCGGCTGGACACTGCAGAGTTTGTCGTTGATTGTATGAACAAGCTTTAAGTCGTCGAATCGTTGATCGTCGCCTTCGGGTTGCCATTCGTATAAAGAGTATGGAAGCGATTCAAAGAGGCGGATATGGTTGATGAAGTCGTGCATGACTACGGGGCAGTTCGAGTCGACTATTTGGGGTTTTGTGACGGTGCTTCGTAACATGACAGATCGTCTATGCTGGAGGGCGAAGGTCCTAGTGGCACAGTCAGTCTCGGTTTGATGCGAGGACATGTTGTAAAGTGTGGAATTGAACCAACCGCTCTGTCACGAATAGAAGCCAGAATACTCGTCTTCTCTTCTCCCGCTCTTCATCAGATAGTCCATGGTAACCAGATTCGCGAGTAAGGTCAAGTGACATGGCTAGAGTGATGCTTTGGTTAAGATAAAACCATGCATGCCGAGGATCGTTGAGGTTTCCATAGCTCGCAAACAAAAAGAATGAGACCAAAACAGAATCGAGTGTTGTATCATCGATGAGACTGTATTGACGGAGCAGATTCTCAGCGAGATTGACCAGGATGTCTCCCGTCAACCGAGGTTCATTAGGAATTTGTGCGCTGAGTTCGTTTTCGGAATCTTGTACTCTGTTGTCCATACGCAGCTGCATTCTTGTCGTAGCACATATGGCGAGTATTAGGGCATATCGTGACGGTGGTAACTCCTCTAGACGTGCTGCATCAGCCAGGATGTCGTCATCAACCACTGGCATGATTGGGAAGAGGAATCTCTGGAAGAGTTGCACATGAGCAACGAGAGATTGAGACATGCGTCTGCAAAAGTCTCTGTCATACGGATCCGACTCATTTGATGATGTCGTGCTTGGTGATTCATGTTGTGGAATGACATTGTCGAGATTTGTTGGGTACTGAGTAGGAAATGGAGGGTTGACCTGTGCAGAACCTGGTTGAGCTGCCTCAGAGATGCTGGGGACTCCTAAGTCGGGCGGCCCATCTGTAGTTAGGACCTGGAACTGACAAGCATTGAAACTACTCAACCCTTGTCGAAGTTGAGTCTGTCTCCGGCCCTGACCTTGCTTTGGTCCCTTCCGTCGAATGCTGTGGCGATATTGACAAGTGTAGTCCCCAATGCGACAGTTCCCACAAGGCATGCCACGATCACATTTGACTTTGCGAAATCGGCAGTTGTCGCACACTTGCCCACGCTTTGCCGGCGCCGTAGCCATCGTTGAATGGTCCGGGGATATTGAATGCTCAAAGGAGATTTAGTCGGAAGATCGATAGTAGCTTCACCGCGTGATTTAGTTTCCCGTGAGAGAGTCGGCCCGACACATGAAGCGAGAAAGAGGGGTATCCACCATGATCAGATTTGACCACTCGTGCGCCAATCCTGTGAGACGATGATCTAGTGATGCTAAGGTTTTGTGGAAGCAATCGAGTTAACCAAATGGGGTAATGTTCGGTTTGCCCTACGGTACCAGACAAACCACTGCCGCCCCATGGGGCGATTTTCTTGTTCCCCATGGGGATGGAGGAAGCATAGCGATTGGGAATATAGCTGCACTTGCTCCAGTATATAACCTCAAGATGCGTCGCTGATTGAAGAAAGATCTGCACAGCAATCAAGCACTTCAACAGCAACTACTACCTCACTTACAAGTCAATCCGATTCCTTCGAACGGTTCCATCAAGATGGGCAAGGAAACCATCAACGCGTCGGTTACCCACGCCGAGAGCTACGATGTTGAGGCATCGGTCGCAAAGACTGTCGGGCAAGATACTACCGACCAAGCACGTCTGGGCGCTGAAGCCGAGCACAACCTCCCCCCACTGGAAGCGATCCGACGATACCCATGGACTGTTGTCTGGTGTCTTGTCGTTTCCTTGTGTGTTGTCATGGAAGGCTACGACACCAACCTACTCTCCAACTTCTACGCATACCCAGCCTTTGCTCAAAAGTACGGCCACTGGAATGAAGAGTCTGGCAACTATCAACTCTCTGCTCCATGGCAAGCAGGCCTCGGCAATGCTGCAGGAGTTGGTTCATTCTTTGGAACTCTTCTCAATGGCTTCCTCGTTACCAAATATGGCCACATTCGAGTCCTAATCGGCTCCTTGATCGCTCTCAGCAGCTTCATCTTCATCACCTTTTTCGCTCCCAACATCGAAGTGCTTCTTGTCGGCCAAATCCTCTGCGGTTTTCCCTGGGGCGTTTTCGCCACCACTGCGCCAGCCTACGCTTCCGAAGTCCTTCCAATGACACTCCGAGTTTATATGACCAGTTGGACGAATATGTGCTTCATCATTGGACAACTCATCTCAGCTGGTATCATGTCTGGCCTTGTCAACACCCCTGCTCCATGGGCCTATCGAATTCCTTTTGCTATCCAGTGGTTCTGGCCCGTCATCTTGGTTCCTATTCTTTGCTTTGCTCCCGACACCCCGTGGCATCTTGTCCGAGTTGGTCGCCATGAAGATGCTCTCAAGAACCTGGGCCGACTTCGACCTAGTGCTACCGATGCAGAGCTCCGTGATGCTCTTGGCCTGATTGTCTATACCAACAATCTGGAAGAGCAGCTTTCTGTCGGAACTTCCTACTGGGATTGCTTCAAGGGCTTTGAACTGCGACGAACCGAGATCGCCATCGTTGTGTTTGCTGGTCAGATCCTTTCTGGTCTCAACTTTGCCTACAACTCTACCTATTTCTTCCAACAGATTGGTCTCGACTCAACTACAACCTACCACCTCAACGTCGGCGGAAACGGAATGGCTTTGTTCGCAACCCTGATTTCTTGGTTCTGCATCATGCCATATGTCGGAAGACGCACAGCCTACTTGTGTGGTATGTTCGCCATGGCTACTATTCTCTTTGTCATTGGCGCCCTCAACACGCGAACTGAGAACAACTCCATCGCTATGACTCAGGCTATCTTGACCCTTGTGTGGACTTTTGTCTTCCAATTGTCCGCCGGTCAACTAGGCTGGGCCCTCCCCGCCGAGATGGGTTCCACTAGACTTAGGCAGAAGACCATCTGCTTGGCTCGCAACGGATATGCCGTCGTTGGTGTCGTCGCTGGTGTGCTGCAGCCCTACTTCATGAACCCAACAAAGTGGAATCTCAAGGGCTATACCGGCTTTATCTGGGGAAGCACCGCCTTCTTGGTCTTCATCTGGGGCTACTTCCGTCTTCCTGAGACTCGAAACCGAACCTTTGAGGAGCTGGATATCCTCCTTGCCAAGCGTATCTCTGCACGCAGGTTTAGCTCATACCAAATTGACTCTTTCCACGAGGCGGATACTGCTATTAAGAAGGTCGAGAACGAGCTTTGATGTGTAGGGAAAAGATGAGCTTCTCTTGGTGAAGATTATCAGCATGTATCTATCTTTAGTCATCTTAAGTTAGGGTTGTGTTTCGAGCTTATTTTTGATGAGTTGAAATAAATTCGGTTTCTATTAATAGTCATCATAAAGACCATCTGATGTAAACTGTGATACGCAAGCTTGTTGTAACCCATCGTGCCTCTCAACTATCCGCGCTGGATTCTGAGCTTGCCATAGTCGTCATGAACAACGACCACGTCATTGGAGGGTAGTGAGAAAAAGGCGATAGTGACCGACCTGCCCACTTTGTTCACGTCAATCATTGATCCCTTGGTGTACCTGCCATATGTTAGGTAATAGGTGTTACTGGGTTCGATGTGGTATTCCACACAAGGCTCGGGGGGGAAAGTAGCGAGAGGTCCGTCAATGTCATTGCCCGACTGGGAACCTCCCAGGCCAATAAGAAAGCCTCCTAATAGCAGAGTCAGAAAGTTGAGACTATGTCGTGGACTCAAGACGACTCACTGCTTTTGGCATCCCTAAGAGTGAAGTCGTTGCCCGTCTGTATCTCGAAAGCGTTCGGGTAGGCTCCGTCGGGACAAGGACTGTCACTGAACTGTGGCATATCGTCTTGGACAGCAAGCGACATAGTGGTACCTGGGACGGAAGTCTCATTGGACTCGCTGGAGCCGAGCTTGACAGGTCTCCAACTGCTCACTTCGACCTGAACACCATCTTGAGGGCTTCCCATAGAAGTTCCAGTGATGGCATAGTATTGGTTTGAGACTTCAAAGGATGTTGTAGAGCCTGTCGGAGCTCTTCCGGTTGCAAAGACATTAGACCAGACCTGGTCTTGGTGTCTACCACTGACTCGGGGAGGCTGGTTGAAGAGGGCGTACTCCTGATCGATACCAGATTGATTTTGAACCTGAATGGTATACCTGTTGGCCATGTTGAAGGCCTAATGAGACAGTGCAGGCTTGTATGGGGTAGTAAGCTTGGTGGCTTGAAGATCGTCCGTGCTCTGTTTTTGTTTCCAGCTCCAGAAGGGAGTGGGTTCGAGCTTAGTTTTTATACTTTTGACTCTTTCTGAGCACACGATAACTCTGGAATTTTTATTTGGCTACATCTAGCCTGCACATGGCAACGGCCTTTGATAGTGTCATGCAGAAAACGCCCAAACAGGTTAGCTCTTGTCTCGTCGCCCCCTCAGCTATCAGCCACTTTATCTTGTTGAGTAAGACAAGTGGCGCCGACAACTTTATGATGGACGTCATATATTACTAGCCTTTGGTCGATCGACTTAGCAGTACACCAGCAAGCCACGATCACAAACTGGGCACTAAACTCAGTGTAGGGTAAGGAAACTTCTGAAATAGCCTGACTCAACACACATATATAAATCATATGTTGCAAGGTCCGCACCCTATAATAAATACATGTTCAACCCATATCCTACTGCACCCAATCACCTAGGCTGCGTATTCTCACACTGCAGATGTCTAAGACGCTCTCTCATTGTGCACATATCTCATCACATACAAGTCATGGCCTTACTCTGTGAAAGCCGCAATATATGTTTGCTATCTTTACAAACTATTGCTAGCTGCGAACAGATCCGCAATACTCTCTCCCCTAGCTTATCTATCGACATCTGGCGATCACGATCCCCGTCCTCCTGCGCGTAGCGTAGATAAAGGCTGCATGAAATCTACAACCAAAAAAGAGATTATACCCCAGACAGCCAGGAATGCGAAATCTTCTGGAACAAGGCGTCAATCACACAGCGAATTGTTTTGTCAGAAGCTTTGATCGCATGATTGACATCTAATCTAAACGATTATCTAGTAGCAAACAGTAAGCACTATACTCTTATGGTAGCAGTAGATCTGGGATGTGCTGTTTGCGGATTGGTCAAGATACGGATCTTACACTAAAAACAACTCCACAAAATCCATAGTAAGCAGAAAAAAGCCTAGCATCTGAGGCATCACTACACACAACGTTACTGGGCCTCATACTTAAAGTGCCAAGGGCCTGCGCCATAGTCCAAACACGCTGCTCCTCAGTCTTTATTCCACATTACGAACCTTACTATCATTGACAGATCAACATGTCATCAGAACGCCGCTGGGATCAACGTCGCTTCCGACTTGAAGAATCAACCACCCTGAACAATGGCAAACGCACAATATTTATCGAGACTATGACTCCAGGCACGACTGTACCCCCTCATTTTCACACGCGCTTCTCGGAGACTTTCGACTTGATCGAAGGGTCCATCATGGTCCACAGCAGCACTGAGCCGGACCTTGAGAAATTGGAATCATCAGCTTCACCGCTACAAATCGGAGAACCTGTGACGGTCACCCCCAAAGATTACCACAAGTACAAAGTTAGCGACGAAGGGGAGGCTGTTCTACGAGTCATTCTTGAGCCTGGAGATGCAGACTTCGAGAGACTGTTGAAGATCATGAATGGTCTGGCTGCGGATAACAAGCTTGAACAAATGGGTGACAGCCTAGTGCTCATGGCAGTTGTTATGGAACTCAGTGATGCGCATCCTATTGGTCCGGCCAAAGAGATGCTGGACGGTGTCAGAAGAGATAAGAGCGAAGAGGTTGCAGCTTTGAGGTCTGAGCTTTTGGCCGCGTACGATACTGAGGAGGACTTGCAAGGGTTGCTTGGGAAATAGTGGTGAAATACCTGGACTTAGTGTTGAATACCTGATACATTATCATACAAGCGGTTGTTCACAATACAGGATGAAAAATCTTCTAACTATTAGCACTTCATCTTACTCAACTTCGAGAGTGGCTAGCCATGATGGGAAAAGTTCTATGAACACACTACCGGCACGTATATGCTGATACGTGTAAACCTCACCCTGATTCGGATGAGTTTTGCTATAGTAGATCCTCGCTTCTAGGGTAGCCAACAAGCAGCACATCTCCATTAAGTCCCCAAGCCATGAAGAAGATGGCACCGTGGAGTACTACCAGCCTTACAAGCGGCGTTACCAACAGAGAAACGAGGAATATATTGATTGAGAGGTATATACGGTTGAGTGTAGATGTTGACACGCCGAGAAATTAGAGAATGTGAGCAATTAGTGGATTTAAAAACGCCTCGACGAGTGCGGTAAAAAATGGAGTGAAGGCTGGCGTGACGTGTGCCTGTCCACAGAAGGCAACGAAGCTGGCCAGCCCTAGAGCAAGGTTATTACTCGCGTTGCTTAGGTTGGGCATTACAAGGGATTGTGAGGAATCCCGACATATAAGAAGAAACAATACAATAACCGTAGCTAATACTACTGCGACTTTGATAGTGATTCTGACGTGCGCTAACAGACAGCCGCTTTGACATTCAGAAAGGTCTCTGGGCAAACTCACTAAAGATCAGCCTCGGATAGATAGGTCCGACAGTTTCTCCGTTTGCTCCATCGAATTAGTCAAATGTCGATGCGAAGAATACTTATGACTTGCTAGGTCTCATTACAATCATATACCACAAGCCATACTGGAATAAGGGTAGTGCAACTCGAGTCATCTATGGAGTTGCTGAGAGCTGCTGTCATCATTGATGACTAAGCGCAGAAGACACTCATCGATAAGTGATGACGGACTCGGATAGTTGGGCTACCATAAGGATTGTACAGCGTCCCTGTAGGTCTATATGTGACGTATGCTTACTACTTGATTCATCATTGGACAGCTCCTATTCTTTCTATCATCCCTTAATTGTATAGCTGCAACTGTATTACGGTATATCGTAGCTTTTTTTGAGAAGCCCCAAGCGAGACATGAGTCCAATCAGTCGTCATGGATATAGTCGCTCCCTGCAATTGCAAGCCTCGCCGGTTCGTCAGCATGGATCTTTCATCGTGAGCTTGCGGCTATCTGCAGGTCGGTCAAATAGAGGTAGACCTCCCGCATGAGATCTCGGTTAATTGTTTAACCCTAGGTAGTCATAGGTATGTAGATAAATGATAGGTCTAGATCAGAGAATCCACTTTAATAGCGACAACACCTCTTTATCCTCCATCATTTTAAACTCCATAGCCCCTCTAAGATAACTCAAAGTGCACAATGCGCTGATCTTGTCCTTTCAAAATATCGCCTTACCTCTTCGTTGCCAAGCTCAATGGCGTTACCAATGAGTCTGGGCCGTGTGATCTTGCTTTCTTCGAAAGTTCAGAAGTAATCGCTTCGCTTGTTCCTGGCGGGCTCAACGCTTTCCGACAGCCAGATGAGGAGCAGGAGATTGATTGGCGTGGTCAAGCCATCGACACAATCAGAAACAAATATGTCAGCGGTGGAAAAGCTGCCACTGTGACAGGACACTTGGTGTTCTGGTCTAAGAAACATGCTGCTGCTCAAGCAGTCTACACGCCTAAAAACCTGGACACTTTTACCCACATCATCCATCTAAATATTTCCGGCGACCTCGTTTCTCAGCGCAGTTCTGATGACGTGCAGAAGGCACGCACGGTCCTGCCAGTCGAGCATTTGCGCAAGTGGCAAGAGGCGGAGATTTCCACTCTGCGGAACCTTTGTCATCATCACCAAATTCTCTTCTCCAGCGTTTCGGAGGCGAAGGCTATAGTCTCAAGAGTGCAAGCTTTGATCTAGTACTTTCGATAATCTCGCACGTCCAAAACCAACATGACTGGGTGCAAACTCGACTCACTGATATACCTACCCTTCGAAGTCACGCAGACTAGGAAACAGTTTTGGTCATGGATGAGAACAAGACTTTGGTAGAAGAAGATACTAGCGCCCTGTTCTGGAAAGCCCTTGCTCGAACTCGATCGAAGTCGGGTGCAGAATGTCCACTGCGAGACCTATCTGGAAGCCCCACGGGTTACTCGGATGCTGTCTTTCATCAAGTAACATTACTCTAAGAAGAAGCAACTGATGATCAGCTATTTGAGAAGATTTGCGAAACTGTGGCATCATCAGTCGCTATGCACCTCGAAATCCTTTCCCTTCTGCGTCTTGCGGCTACTGAGAAGCATATTGGCGTTTTGGCTGTTATCTGTGGTCTTGGTCGTGTATGGAGCAGGATCTTGGAGAGATACGGACTATCTGAGTCGGTCGACGTGATCGGCGGAGGTAGGATCTCAGAAGATTTGGTGATCACCCCAGCAGCCAAAGCTTCCATCGTTTCTCATCTGAGAAAGGACCTCCAGTTGCATGTCTGGGCTTTTAGGATAGTCCCTTGGACATACCAATGCTCCGAGAGGCTAATCAAGCTATCGTGGCTGTTGGTGATGAAAGGACAAGGAGATTGAGCATGGATGCAGCCCTGTCCAAAGCCATTGATGGTGGGCTCTCAGCACGACAAGTGCTGCTGTCAAACCAACCGCTACCACGACTGAGTAAAGATAGACTGCCTCTGGCTAGTCTAGATGATCAGCATTTCATTGGCTCAATCCTTCATGGACATCCATTTGAGGTACCACACGCCACGGAAAAGCCAACTGCCAAGCTATTGATGTTTCCAATGCGTGACGCCGCAGTGGTTGGCCCAGCTCTGAGGGAAGCTCATCGACAAGTTGGGAGGTACCTAGCCACCGAGTACGCTGCGCAAATCATTGGCCTCGGGGAGGACACTATTCCACATGTACAGGTCCATCCAGTGGCGGGTCATCGGCTGCTCGACGAGCACCGAACTTTAATCGTCGCCCTAATGCGTGGTGGAGAAACCATGGCTTTTGGTATAAACGCAGCGTTCCCAAAGGCGAGATTCATCCATGTCTCTTCTGCGGAGGATACCAAGAAGCATCACGTCAAAGATCAGTCTACTATAATTCTAGTTGACTCTGTGATTAATAGCGGCAAGACACTGATCAAATTCATCACTCATGTCGGACATATACAACCCGATATTTGTATTGTGGTCGTGGCTGCGGTGGTCTGAACCGAAGCAGTTAAGGATAGTCATACTCTTGCCAAAGTCATGAGACGTTATGGTGCTAGCATTCTTGCGTTCTGGCTTTCTGAGAACAGGTTCACAGGGACTCAGACTCCGGACACTAGTAATCGTCTCTTTAACACAATGCATCTGGCTTGAAAGGGACCCGGTGGTAATCAATTGTGTGATAGAACCAGTGACGGCTTATACAGTCGTGCCAGAGAATAACACTATGGTTCTTGTCTCATCTGTCATTACCCTCGGGATTCGACCTAGGTTTAACATCTAGGTTCTGACTCTTTTCACTGTCCGTATCATGGTAAGTGCTTGTTGGGCGACCAATCACTACCCAATGCAAGTCACGTCGGGATGTGAATGTGCTGCGAGGTTATTAGCATCGGCCCGTCAAGAATGTAGGAGTCATACGTCTCAGAACTTCCAGCATCTAACAGAATATCCCCAGGACCTGGTGTGTAGCATTGCTCGAAAACTGCCGTTGCTTCCTTGAATTCACCAATCAGAAGTAGAGTATGTCCTAGTTGCATCCTCAGTGCCTTGAGATGCTGTTTTACAGTATCGTCTGACAAACTACTAAGAATTCTGATGCTCTGGGAATAGTATTTCGCCGCCTCCTGAAACTTCTTGGTTGTCGAATGAATCTTTCCAAGCCTTTCAGATGCAGAAGCTTGGAGTGTGTTGGGATCTGAGAATTCCCACTTTGTTCCATCAACAAGTTCCGGACATTCATCTATTTCTTTGAGACAGCATTCAAATAGCAGTGTTGCACTCTCAAGATCATCGTGCACAAGCTTTAACCACCCTTTATGATGGAAAAGTACGCAGCGCAGCTGGTTTAACTCACGCTCATGGCTCTGCCTATCCTCTTCAGCCATTTGATCCGATATTGCAAAACCCTTCTCGAAGAAAGAAAGATATCGGAAGCCATCCCGAGGTGGTCTTCAGCGGTTTCATACAGCGAACTGCTAATGGCGCACCTTTTGTCGATCAGTATTGTGTCTCTGTGTTGGTGGGGGCTGATACGTGCCATGAAATATCTAGAAGAACCCGGATTCCGGCAATGGATGCTTTTGGTGCCAGCTTAAGCACAGCAGATTGTGAAAAATTATACTTGAGCTTCCGGACTTGAGGCCATAGGCTTGAACAGTTTCCAGAATGCGGTAAATCGTAGTCGTCGATGTAACCAGACCTCTCAAAAACACATGGCCACGCATGGTACAACTGGACCAGGACTGTACCGAGGACGAATGCAAGTCTAGAATTCGAAATACGATTCCTGACCAAAGCTACCATCGATGGAGAAGTGGCAAGATAGTCCATATCACCGATCCTCCAGATCAGCGAAAATTCAAGTAACTCGTCCCTTGCCACCTTGAAATCTGATGCTGTCCGTGGATACTGATTCCATTCGATGGGGGATGTGTTAGGTAAAAGCAAGGACTCAGGTATCCTGGTTTCTTCAAGAAGAGAAATAACATCGAGCAAGGCACTAGCTTGTTCAGAGGAGCAATATGCGAACCACAAAGTTATGGGCGGTAAACTGTGATTGAGTTGAAATGCGACCTCCGTGCTACTCAAATAAGGTTTCAAGGATTGGTGAGTATGCTCATATCTCGGGATAAAGGCGGATAAAGGATGAAATTGCGGACCCGTGATGAAAGGCGCTGCTCGCGTGATAGCCAACGGATGGTTTCTGAGGCATTGCGTCAGTTGAACACAATCTTGACCCCCAAATTCAGCGTCGTTGTCGGCACTCCAGCCAGCGCGATTCTGAAGAAGTTGGACAGCCTGTTCAGAAGAAAAGGACCCGATTTTGATTCTGTGAGGACTTGTACTGCCTGTGCCGCTGCCGGGAAGAGAACAATTATTCCGAGCTACAACAAGAACCGAGCAAACTGTCGAGCTGGTCGGCCAGAAGGGCTCAAGGGCTTTCTCGCTTTCAAAGCCGTCGAAAATAACTAGATATCTCACATATCTAGTTCGTCCTTCCCGCAGTATCAATGGTTGCTTGAGCCATTTGCCGAGACGCTGTCGAGCGTTTGCACTGACATCCTCATCATCGTCATACGTGTGGTGAGTTCCTAGCATGAGGTTAATTGAAAACAGATTCCGATTGACTTGGTCTGCCGAGTCAGCCTCGAGTGATAGTATGGCTTCAAACTCCTGTCCACACGAATGAGCAATTTCGTTCGCAATAGCACTTTTCCCAATGCCCGCTTCACCGTAGATAAGGCAAACATTTGGAGCTCGATGGGTCTCCAAAAGGATCTTGGTGATTTCCGTCACCTCAGCTCTTGAAACGAATTTGGAATTCCTCGGTGGGAGATACAATAGTCTCCTTTCATACTCCGCGATAGCCGATGATCGAGCGGCTTCGTGAAGGGTAGATTCTAAACGTTGGATCGAACTCTGGTTATCTGAAGACTGTTTGCCTGCACGTGCTTCATGCAAAATCTGTTGTTCGACTCGGGACTGTACCTCGATGTACCGCGTCCAGGCTGGCGTCTTACTTATGGCCTTATCACCAAGAAAGCTGTTGATCGTATCCATCATTGCCCTCTTCTGGTCTCTCTCTTGGTCAGACTCGGCCCTGGTCGTTAGTTCACAAGCCGCCTCTTCCAAAATCTCGTGCTGTACTGCTCTTGGAACCCGCGCAAACATTCTGACTCCAGTTTGTAGATGGGAGATGGTTACAGTACTATTTCTCGGCTCAAGGCCGATGCCGGCCCTCCGGTGTATCTTGGAAAGTCTTAGACAACTCAGAGTATATATTGTGATGGATATCGTCGGTCGGCTCATCACGTTTCGAAGTGCCACATCGGCCGCTTTGTACTCTCCCTTTCCAATCAGCGAGTCAACTCGAGCGAGGCTAAGATAGAACCAGTCATGTCGGCTGCTAATATCATGGTTTTCTCTTAGGGCAAGGAACTTGTTTGCAATCTCAAATGCAAGGCCCTCTCGGCGCAAGATATTGTAGCAGTTGGAACACTCTGCAGCGACGATGCCAACCTGGAAAGAAGTTTTCCCCCATCGTGTGATTGTTTCTCGTAAGTTGTCGAACAAGACCCGGGTTGCTGCTTCGTAATGCCCTGCTCTGGAGAGAAGGAGCCCTCTAATCGTTGATTCATCAGCGCTGAGAGACACGGGTGGCGCAATGGTTCTGAGCTGCTGGTCGGATAGCAATTCGATGGCAACGAGATATTCCATGACTGATGGACCAGTCTTTGATGTTGGCTTCCACCTACTTGCTATCTCCAGGAGTTTGTGTGGCAGAGACCTGTCTTCCTTCAAGGCCGGATCGTGTAATAGTAGACTACAAGAGGATCCCATCCAAGCGTTGTGCCGCTCATTAGTCATTGCAGAGCTATCAGAAGCAAGCTCTACAAGGCCTTCCAGATTTAGCGAGATCGTCGCTTTGGTCGTTTTAATAATAAACTTGATGGATTCGATGCTTTCAGCATCAAGAATTGAATCATGATTAAGAGCCCCGTATAGCTTATCAAGAAATCGGATAGGAAACAATGGACTATTACGCCCTAGCAAAATGAAAACCTGATGTAGGCAATCGCAAAAGCATATTATGTACTCCAACTGCCTATTGATAGTGCGTCAGCCTAGTGTTAGTAAGCACAAAATAAGACTCGAGGGTTTCCACGGGTCAATTCGTAAGGTTCCTTACCTTTCTGCAGTCTCAGGAAGAAGCCACCCTTGGATATCGTCAATTGAAATCGAGGCCAACAAGGGCAACAAAAACGATTTGGCGAGAGGCATGAGGCGGTTAGCAGTTTCCTCTCCTAGAATCTCAGTCTTACGAGTAGGGAAAGCTTGAATGAAGGTATGGACACATTGGGGGACCAGGTCGTGATCGCTATCGTCTGTTTCTGTGGAGTCATACCGAGGCTCCTCGAGTTTGAGATAGCTGACTCCGTTCATTCTGACAGGCTTCACCCCGTCAAAGCTTGGAATAGTGCCATCTCCATTCAGTAGCTGGTGGCATGATGCCCAAAGGTTTGGAAGAAATTCCGGGACATTTCCATCTCTAGGATCAACCTCTTTGAGTGCACCGGAAGAGGACCATGCTAGTTTCGGCTTGCAGGCGCGACTAATCAAATCAACGGGAACTTTCTGACTTTGGAATTGTAGTAGGAAATGATGAAGGCGGCCAAAGCTCCGTTCTTCCTGTGACATCATCCGTGATTGAACGATAGGATGAACAATACGAAGTATAGAGAGGCACAAGCAAGGAAATAGTGCAAAGTACCAACAGTAGGCGAATAGGGTGTTGCTCAGCACGTATACTTGTCATTGATTTCAGGATGCAAATATTCATGAAAACCCGGTTTTCTAACTGTAAGGGTTGAAAATACCTCATATAGAAATGTGTCAGGACCTGTAAGCGCCAATGGCCAGACAAGGACATGTTAATTGGCTCTTGGCAATTCCCAACGCATCACATGACTCGTATGCGTTGGCAGTACGTACTGAATAAGGCTGTAGGAATTGCTGGCCATAAATAGATCAGGCTCCTCAAATCTCATAATTTTCGTTTTCCTTTCCCGATTATAACCTGCCGGCTTGATCTACGCCATTTCACTCGAAAAAAGTCGCCAAATGCCTCTGGAGAGTAAATATTCCCTCAGGGTATCTTCAATTCCTATTGGCACGACACACAGTGAATACACCGATTATGTCAGAGACCTCCTTGCAGCAGGATCTGAAAGGAAAACTGTCACAAATCTTTGGGGAAAATTCTCAAAGAAAAATACCCCTACTTTGTCAACACAAGCCTCTGAGGCGCGGTCGTCCACTCTCACGCAAGATAATAACCCTTTGGTCGTATTCAACGAACCACTTTATATCTCAATTGCCCGGCAATATGACTCACTGGTAGGAACGATATCTACTCCTTCGGAAAAGGCTTTAATTGCCTTGCTCAGACAACACGAAAAGTCCAAGAAATGTCGAGCCAAGGCTTGGGGACTGTCGAGCGATTTTCAAGGCATCACGGTGCTTCACGAGTACAGAGATAGAGACGAGGTGGAGATGGAGTAATAATTTACCCCATGAGATTCTCATTGGAACCTGACTGAACAACTCTCTAGTATCTGTTCGGTTCACGGGCTTGGTGGAAATGCCATGGACACGTGGACGGCAAAAGGAGGTATTATGTGGCTTCGAGAGTTTCTCCCTTCTTCGGAGTATTTTGAGAAAAGTCGGCTTATGACATTTGGCTACGATTCCGACTTGACAAACAAAGAAAGCGTGATGAGCCTTGACAACTGGGCCGAAACATTGCTTCACAGTTTAGATGCGGTCAGGGTTTCCAAACAGGTAACGTCATGACAGAAAGATCAATGATGAAGAAACTAAGCGGTTATGCAGGAAAGATCGCGGCCATTGATTCTGTTATGTCACTCTTTGGGTGGGTTGGTTGCTAGAAAGGTTAGAACATACTGTAGTCATAGTCCGCTCCACCACATATGCCATTGAGTTTGCTAATACGGGAAAACTCTAGGCCATGTCGCAATTGCCTACTTCCAGCGTCAGAGGCATCACGCTGCCGGATTGCGGCCTGGTATTCCTGGCAACGCCTCATACTGGTACAACTCGTGCTGACTGGAACAACTTTTTGGTCGCAGCAGCTGAGGTTACTTCTGGCGTGAGGCAGGATATACTTAGCCACCTTCGATCCTTTAATCCCGAATCTGTGTGGGACAAGAAGGCCTTTCTCAAACTGAGCCCGAGGCCTCCATTCCGATGTTTTGCCGAAGGGAAAATGCAGAAGGTCAAAGGCACGCATCAGCATGTAAGTAGTTCTAGTCCTTGCCAAAACTAGACCTCACGAACTACAGGTCGTCACACAGGGGTCGGCATCTCTAAACCCCGAGGATCCCGCCTATATGATGATGCAGGCCGACCACAACTCAATTTGCAAGTTCGGTGCCAAAACCGGCGGCTTCTTCGCTTTCAGTGGAGCATTGCGGGAAGTCTACGCTGAAGTGACCGGGCAGTCCAAACATGAGGAGGTAAATGAGCATCGTGTACGAGCCCCGTCTGGTAAAGAGAAAGAGAAAGAAGAATAATAAGACTTCGTTCGTTATAGACTTTTGGTTATCCCCGATTTGTCGCACATGCATATCCACCATATAAGGGAGCTTGGTGGGAAGGCAGCGGATTGAGTGAAATTGATTTTCGGCTCTCCACTGAACACCCTTTCCTTGGACGCAGTAAAGAATTGGCCAATCTTGAAACGACTGTATCTGAACCTCCATCTCGACAAAGACTCACCATCGTAAAAGGAATCGCTGGCATAGGGTACACGATCTTCTCCTGGAGAGCTCTGAACTTATGTTAACATAGTTTTAGGAAAACGGAACTGTTGATGCGTTTTCTTGTCAAACAGAAATACCGACGAGACATCTTTTTCTTGAGCGCAAATAGATCTCAGTGTCTCGAGGATGCCTTAGCAGATGTATGCAGCAGCATCGGATTTGACTTGATCGAGAACCCAAATATAAACTGGGAGCGATGGCAACGAACTCCAGTCTCAGATCGCATAGAGAAATTCGTGTCTTGGCTAGGCGAAGATTGTAATAAAGATTCGCTTTTGGTCCTAGATGACGCAGAAGTCTTTGGTGCTGCTAGCATTCAGAATGCACTGAGGTTCCCTGCATGGCATATTGTTATGTCAACGAGAAATTCGACACTTGAAGGGCGTGGCCGGGAGGTGCGGAATATCCGGCTGCAGGCCCTTGATCAAGGGGATACAATCTCCTTGTTACAATCTTCGTACAAAGATCTTCAAGAAGATGAAGCAAGCATTTTCACAAATGAGGATTACGAGTCTTTATCCCGCATTGTAGCTGGCCACCCCCTAGCTACCCAAAACGTCGTCCCGTTTCTTTTACGCTACCTCGGTAACTGCCACAATCCAGCAGAAGAGTTTGTGAGAATCTTCACACGTGGCACCATGGAAGAGCGAAAAGTCTTCTTTGACTTCGCACCTAATGACATTTCGCTATGGAGTGCCTTCAACTCCTCTTTTGAGCAATTGAGACAGCATGAAGACTCGGAGAACGCAGTGAGGTTGTTCCAACTTCTCCCATATCTGCGCACAGATCACGAATGTATCGACTCATTCCTAAAAATGACCGGGAAAAGTGGGAGTCTGCCTTCGGGTCATAATCACAATACCACGGTACTTCACTCTGGATATCTTGTGATATCTCAGTGGCTCGAGAAACTACAAGGCGTTTCATTCTACATCAGAAACACAGTACGACGGACTGGTAGCCTCAACATACATCCATTGGTCCTCGAATTCGCGCAGCTTACCAGTCGAGAGTTCCAGAGAGAACGCATCGAAGAAGTGCTACAGGTATTCTTCGAAACTCACGAGGCACACAGAAATGGGAAACCCGAGCCAATCTTCTTGCACGTCAGGCACTGCCTGGATCGTTGTTCACAGATCGGTCTGTCGCTACGGACACTCAATCTTCCACCACAAGTTTTCATCTGGCTGGAGAATACCTTACCACTAACTCCGCAAGTCACATTGCCGTCAAGAGCCAATATTTCAATCAAGGACATGTCGTCGACGATAGGAGAGCCAGCAAGATACAAATTAGACAAGTTCCTGAGTTTATGCGCGAAGGCCCAGGAAGAGTTGATAAACTCTGGTTCTCGAATGGCTCCAGGTCAGGCTGAGTCCTCTGTAATCAAGTGTGTGGTAACTTTCAAAGAACTGAAAAGGTCGTTGGAAAAGGATGGCGAGCTGAGTAATCGCAGGCTACCAGCGTCATTGAGTCGAGCGGTTGGTGATCTTTCTAATATGGTCGAGTCAATGAGCCTCTACCCTGACCTGTGGCTGGAGTTAAAGGAGTTTCAAAAGTATTATGAAGTGCCCGATAGCGAAGTAGAGGGTTCGAAAGCGTTTAGGTCTAGTAGGAGTAGTAGTCTATTATGCCAATAAGAACAGATGTCATATGGCACAAGTAGCAATCCAAACTATTTATTCTTTCTTACTACCTTGAAATACTACTGAAAACTCAATTTATTTTGTAAAGCTCATAGATTTATATTAATTAACTCATCTGTTATCGCTTACTAAGGTCTGACAAAATGTATATTCATTTTAATTTTGGTGGACCTATTCCCATTCTTCAGCCCTGCTACGTGCGCGAGTTATCTCGTTCTTTAAATTAGCACAGAGGAGTGACAACTGCAGTGCATCGATATATTTATTAAGGTCTATATGTGACCAAGTGCGTTACTTAAGCAATCGTAGCCACCACTGCGCCATAACATTGGCGGTCGCCATGCATTGCCGACCTTTGCCCCAACGCTGCCATATTCAGAGCGACAAGGCCGACAGCTTCATGACATTACTTCCGCATACGCATAAATCTCACTACAGTCTAAATCTCTTGGTTTAAATGATCACCAGTCATCACCAAAGACTTCTCGCCAAAACATCTTGTGCTTCGCGTCGTACATCCCAGCCATAGAAAAAGTCCCTAATCGGTGTGATAAAGTTCATCGCCCCCTGAGGAAACACTCCTGCACCCCAGACATCCTCAGCACGCTTCCGGAAAATGCCAGATAGCCCGGGCTGTGCATCCGATAACAGCTGAGGCGTGTGAATGCGATGTTTCAAAACTCCATCATACA
Organism: Fusarium stilboides; assembly: GCA_014822085.1. NCBI lineage: Eukaryota > Fungi > Ascomycota > Sordariomycetes > Hypocreales > Nectriaceae > Fusarium > Fusarium stilboides. The sequence continues at coordinate 55,920 of JAASAY010000057.1, forward strand.
AGCTCAGACGTTCAGATACCTGGTTTGGATCTTGCATATCAGTGAACAGAACTTCGGGTGTTGCTGCTTCTTCGATTGCGAGAACTGCTCCTTGTGCTGTGTTGATTCATATTAGCAGCACACCTAGAAACGTTGGTGGAGGGCTTACCGTGAGTTGGCTGGATAGGATGAGCAGCGTCGCCGATGATTACAGCCTTTCCGCGAGTGTACGTATCAAGAGGTTCGCTGCGAAACACTTTATGAACAGACACACTCGATGTCAAGCTAGAAAGCTTCGATATCTGGGGATTGAATCGATCCAGCATAGCAATAATATCATCGATGTTTATGTCGGTATTCCAATCATTCGCATGATCATTAGCCGCCTTTGTTTTGTGTCGGAAAGCGATTTTGAGCATCTTCTGATCTCGACAAGGATACGTCACGGCAAAGGTGCCAGTAGAGAGCTCGAATGGCACCCAAAAGCCCAGGCCTTGATCTTCGAAGATGGCTCCAAGTTCTGGGTCTTTATTGATTTCGGTAAACGGGATGAGGCACAGGTAGAAAGAAGAGCAAGCAACGACAATAAAGTCCTTCTTGAAGGTTTCTCCATCTTCCAAAACAGCAGAATACAGAATGCGAATCTCGACTTGGTTCATTCCCCTTCTCGCCCACTGTCCTGAGTCGTCGCTGCTTTAATCTGAGTCAACCCTGGGCACGTCCTGAGCTCCAAAGGAAGGGTTAGAGCCTTCGTCTCACGTTTCTGCCCTCTGGTAAGTAAGAACTCCACAGACACCAGATGGATGATAAGGAGAGCATAAGTCCGGCCTATGCCACTTAATCACTCGTTGTTGGTATTGACTATGTCTCTGGCCATGAGGGAGTGACATGAAAGTACGTTTCTAATCCTCTGACCTAGTAGGTTGCAGGATTTTCAAAGACCAATAATACGATGGTATCGGAAATGACAAGTAAGTGATGCAGCCAAACGTTAAATATGTGCTCCTAACACTTGATCATTTCCTCCGCCACCAAGAAAATAACAACATTCAACAAAATTTGAATTGGCCGTTCATTGGTCTAGATAATACTGTAACTGCGGCACAGATGCTCAGCAGAAGACACCTCCCTTGGTGAAGTTTAAGCGTCTATTTTGCTGTCGATCCATAATGGCCTGACGCATTCACAAAACAAGCTATGGAGAATACGCGGGCTAATACCCATCAAAGCTCTTAAGCGAAGGGCGCTCTAAAAGTAAAGGTTAAGTAATCTCATAGCGATAGATGCCACTGTCCAAGGGTGATTCAATCGAACGCTTGTGATTTGCTTGTATTTCACGCTTGACTCTACACTGTAAAGGCCTTCTTTGCCACTACGACGACAAAGTTGGGATCCTTGAGGTAATCCTCCCAAAACTCGCGCTCATTCTTCACAAGTTCTGTCTCTTGGGCTGGGGCAACCTGTATCTCAACCAGCCCAAGCTCTTTTCCGATATCATCAGACAGCGAGTAAGTCGATTCCATCGAGGTAGCCTCGAACGAGAATGGCGGCTCAGTAACACAATTGACCTGATACCTCAACCCGCCGGGAATATCTGTAACATCGGTAAAGGTGACACCGTATTTGCCGTAGCTCATATACGCGGCTCGGACATTCTTTGCCCTTACGCCAATGAACTTGCCACCAAGCTTCAAGTTCTTGACGACATTTTCATACATGCTTCTTAGTTCGGAAACAGAGGTAGCGTGATCAAACACCCAATTTGCCATCACGATATCGTAGTTATCTTCGATGTTGGCTTGCTCCGTGACTGGCTTGGTGACATCAGCTTCGAACCAGCGAATGCGGTCCTTTCGTCCGAGGCTTGTCTCAATCTCTTGGCCCGCTTTCATCATCTCAGACGAAATATCAACAACATCCACAACGCTCGCCCCAGCATCAATCGCCCTTCTAGCATGGAGTCCGCTTCCCCCGCCAAGGTCCAGCACTTTCAAGCCCGAGCAGTCCCCCAGGGCATTCCTCACAAGCTGACCTTCAAGTTTCGAACATGGCAACTCCTCAACAGAAGCATATTTGGGAGCGAACGAATCGTATTGCGATTTTCCGGCGTGCGACATGCTGGGCGCAGACAAAAAGAGTTGATTAGTCTGTTGGTCGTTGTTTGCTTCTGGCTGTATCACTCAAAACCCCGCTCTTGAAGTCGGGGTATGGAACGGAACTTCTACAGGGATGCTGATTCTGATCTAGCCGATATCATGTTAGTCTTGGCGTATCGCGATATGGACTTATCACACGTGACTGGGGGACAGATCATCGTCCTCAAACCCCACTCGTCCCACCGCCATTTTGACCTAACGTAACTCAAACACCGGACCAAGCTTTGACGATGTGCACGGACGAGGATCCCCTTACTGTTGATGAGCATGTAAGGATCTACAGTGACTGCAGGCTATACAGGCGTCGCTGACGAGTGGACAGGCGGCGCAGGATGACACCGATGCTGACTCCGCCCTTGGAGACGTAAGTGGTCGTTTACTCTATATTTCCTGAAGCTAACGAGTCATAGGATGCCGGCAGTGATACAACATCACTAAGATCAAGTATTTTGAGGTATCGTGAAGAAAATGGGAGGACCTACCACGCTTATAAAGATGGAGGTAAGATCCGAGGACTTGATAGTTGTACGACTAGTAGTAAAGCTGATTGGCATAGCTTATACACTCCCTAACGACGATGTAAGGCTTTACAATACGCGCAGACTAACAAATGCTGATTTGGAGCCAGATTGAAAACGAGCGATTAGGTACACCCGGCCAGTCCTTCAAGTGACTTGATCTAACCCGATATCCCTACAGATCTTCAACATCATCTATTTCTTCTCACTTTTGAAGAACGATTACATACAGCTCCTTTGCCTGAGAACTTGAAGCGTGCTTTTGATGCTGGTTGCGGTACCGGAATCTGGGCGATTGAGTTTGGTGAGTGGCCTCAAACATCCCATAATGAAATGAGTATTGACCGCGCGAATAGCTGATGAACATCCTGAGTGCGAGGTCAGTGAATTGGGAAATGTACAACACCGTAATGTTGATTTGTTTAGGTCATCGGCGTCGACTTAAGTCCAATCCAGCCTTCAGCGTCTGCAATCCATGCTCTTGATACCTGGCTCTACTAACCTTATGAAGCATTCCACCCAACGCTTCATTCTACGTAGACGATCTGGAGGAGTCCTGGGAGTATTCCAACAAGTTTGACTTTATCTTTGCTCGCTTTCTCACTGGCTCGATCCAGGACTGGCCCAAATTTTTCAGTGAAAGCTTCAAGTACTCTATCTTCCCTCCCCATCTACCCTCAACTCTAATTAGTGTCGATAGGAATCTCAACCCTGGTGGAAGAATAGAACTGATCGACATCATCTATCCCCTCCTCTCCGACGACGGATCCCTCGGCAAAGACTCCGCACTGTCCAAATGGTCAGGAATGATCCACGATATTTTCACCAAGAATGGACGACCCATGGACAGTGCACTGGGTTATAAAGACCAGCTTCAAGCAGCCGGCTACATAGATATTAATATCGTGAAGCGCAAGTGGCCTTTGAACCGATGGCCTAAGGATCCCAAGCATAAGCAGATTGGTCAGTAGAGCCTTCTTATAGATTCCTATATAGAAGTACTAAAGTTTCAATAGGTACCTGGGCCCAGCAGAACACGCTGGATGCTTTAGCAGCTTTGAGTCTCGCTGTGTTTACACGCCCTGATGGTCAAGGTGGACTTGGCTGGAGTAAGGAAGAAGTCGAGGTTCTTCTAACTGCTGTGCGAAAGGATATCAAGAACGTCGACATTCATTCATACTGGCCGATGTAAGTCACCCACTGGAGATAAGAAGTGTTTAAACTGACAATATAATAGTTGGTCGATTTATGCGACAAAACCCGAATGATTTAATGTTATACGGGTGGTTTCATTTAGGTTTGTTTTGCCCGATTAATATATATCCCTATGTGTGAGATAGATATCAGCAAAACATTAAAAATCAGACATTGTTTGTAGAATCGGTAATCATAGATCGTTACTTGATGCTTGGCCCCTTCTTGCAATTTATGTAGTAAAACGTTGATATATATAAGCCTAATCCCTAATGCGGGAAAATACCAAATGAATATCTTTAAAACAAGCAATTTCATATCTAATAACCGAACCTTAACTTGAACTAACACTAATTGTAGACTCCTATGTAACCGAAGCCCTAAAAGTTGTTCTAATAAGCCTATGTCGCCTGTAGTACTTGGGTATCTATATTATGCTCTTAAAAGCCTTTCGTAATCCAGTTTCCATTAACAGTAAGCCAGCCGTTCAATGGTAAGACTGTTGCTTCTTCCACGACGCTGTTGGTAGTGCGATAGGTGTGCAATTCAAGTGTCATATCATCTCAGACTTTGAAAACCGAGGGGACATATAGTTAGATACTATAACAACAATCTCATCGAGCAAGCATTCGATATTCCTGATGTCCCCTTATGGATGCGATATCATTCTTACCTAAGTACGTGATGAGACGTCCCGAAACCAAATGAAATTGTGTTGCGCTGCTGCTGCCAAGATTCTTCCATCAGGTGAGAACACAAGGGTCGTGATAACGTCCTTACGACTCAAAGTTAGAGATTGTTCAAACTTTGAAGCAACAATCTATACTCTAACAAACGTATCCAGATAAAAGAGTTCAATAAGCGCAGTATTCTGTAGCATAAATATTCCACAACATTCATTTATACATGAGCATGACGGTCTGTTGAATATGGGTGCCTCGAGATCTGCTGTGTATTTGGTCCAACACACTACACAAGTGTCAGCGCATGACTTTTCAGGCAAAAATACACCGGCCCAAGGCATTCCCAAGACGACGCGTTTCCCACATTGATTGGTGCCCTAATTTTTGCATGGTGTGACAGCCTTTTATCGCACAACGCAATGGGAATACGCCAAGTAACCAATCGTGCCGCTACCACAGCCGAGGGTTGCAACTGACTGGCCATTGCGGATCACCACTGGTAAGCCTGGGATAAGATCATCATGAGAAACGGCCATTTCCTTCAACGCAGTATGAAGATCCACTCGATGGAATAACATAAACGGCGCACCATAGTCATCCTTGACTTGACGGAAATCTTCAACAACGACATCATTCAGAGAGTAGAGATTCACCATGCGCATCTGCTTATTCTCTACACCCCGTGCTACCTGGGGATCGAAGCCGAAATGGTTAAGAATACGCATCCCATTTGGAGTAATGATAATAGCGGCGCCTATCTCATTCTGAAAGTTGGACCGTTCGAATATCTCAGACGTGTCAGTACTAAGCTCCAGTCGGACACATCATCATGAGAGGAGATACCTCGACTTGTGCACCGGTACATCGTAGGGCGATGGCGGCACTAAGGCCACCGATTTCAGCGTCAATGATACCAACTTGTAAAGTCATGATATGCTGTACGAAGGATGGTGAGGAATGGATTGAGAGTTGAGGTTGGACTATCACGATGGGCTCTCTGCCTTGATATATTTTACGTCTTATAACATACGCCCCAGCTAGCTTGAGCAATCTATTGGCTGTAATCGGACAGCCCCGCCTCCTCCGGAAAATTGATGCCTAGATGGCAGGAGGCCAAAGGGAACATCGAACAGATTTATAGATATGCACCCAGATACTTTGCCCGACTTTAGGTAAGGGCTAATAAAATAGCATAAGCACTTTAGGATATCCTTAGATCAGAATATACTCTAATTATTATAACAACTTATCCTAAAGTTAGGCAGAGTTTTAATATTTACTCAAAACTGATCAAAACCGCAAATGAAAGCCCAGTCATAAAAACTCTAAAGTATGACTATAACCACTCTAACCCTCGTTCTTACAGTTCGTACAGTAGTCCATAACCACTCTGCAAGAGTTAGAAAGTTGAATGTGCCCACAGATCCAAATGCCGTCATTGGCCTTGGCGTGCTCGCGAGCTTCCTTGATAAGCTTGCCACTCATACCAATGCCGTAGTCATCACAGCTGAACTTGGCAATGCAGGCTGCCTGTCCGAAAGAGGCTGCCATGAGAATACCCTTGTTAGAGCGGCTGTAACGGGTAGCGTAGTCCGTGTAGATAGTATCATCGTCGAATTCGTTGATGGCGCGGTCACAAGCATCACCAAGACCGCTCTTGGAAAGGCTATCGCTGGTACCACACTGGCCGGAACCATCGTTATCCACGGCAGTCTGCGTAGGGACAGGAGTGGCAATCGTCCTAGCCGGGCCGAGACCACTGGAGTAAGTGACAGTAACGTCCTTGTAGACCTGATTGTACACAAGCTTGTACGAAGACCACGCAAGGACAGTGCCGTCGTCGGTCTGTGTCAGAGGCTCGTTGATGGGAGCGTCAGTGGGAGGAGGCGCCTCGGTAGCAGGGTCGATCTTGGAGGGGAACTCAGTGTAGGCGGCGCACTGGCCGTCGATCAGTGTAGTAGTGGCGACGTATTGCTTTCCGGAGACAGTGGTAGAGCACTGGCAGTAGGGCGTGGCGACGCGGGGACCACCGAAGACACCGCAAGGGTAGTAAGTGCGAGAAGGAGCAGTGGTAGTGGCCAGGTCAGTAGATCCCGAAGTGATGGTATCAGTGTCAGGAGCAGGTCTGGTGGTGGTAAGGAGAGTGCTAGGAATGGCGGTGGTAGGGTTGGAGGTCTCGGCTTCCTTGGTGGTAGTCTCATCAGCAGCCTTGGTAGTGGTCTCAGGAGCAGAAGTGTCGGCACCGGTGGTAGTGTCAACAGCGGTGGTCTCAGCCTCCTTGGTGGTGGTAGACTCCTCAGCAGCCTCAGTAGTAGTACCTGCGTCGCTAGTGCCAGTCTCTGTGGTCTCAGCGGGACCTGAAGACGTTGTGCCTGTGGCGCCACCACCGATCAAGCACTGATCATTGGGGTTATCATCACGCTTCTGTACACCAGCAGGAGGGTTAGGGACGTCAGGAATCCAAAAGTCCTGCACTGTGATGAGTTGATCCTCAACCCAAAGCCTCCATCGAGCGACAGCCAAACCGTTGCCGTTAGGGTCATCACGGCTCACGAGAACCTTCTGGAGCATATCAACCTCAAAGATCGCACGACCCCAGTACCCGGGATCAGCGGTCGAGAGTTGTCGATTGGTTCGCGTGTAACCAAGAAGATAACCTTCGCCACCGGAGCCAGGGAGGACGCTTGCAAGGTTGTTGGCAAGATCCTGGGCACGATCCTGGTAACGGAGCCTTGTAGTCACACCGGTTGGGTCGTTGGGACCGGTAAGGGGTGTAAGAACAAAGACCCTGGGGGAGTAGATAGCGTTCAGGGGGCCAGGGGCAGCGTCTGTACCAATGAGGCCAGTGACACTTTGAGCGAAGGGTGTACCGTCGCGAAGGGCCTCGAAAGCATTGCGGTTAAAGTCATCATCAGCAGTAGGCGCCCAGGCGGTGTCGATGAAAACAGGGTTCTCCCAGATGTGAGACAGGTAAACACCCTTCTCAGACGTGATGATGACAGCAGTGCAGCCATAGATACCGTTGACTCCAGCAGCCGCATGGCCAGCCACGGGGTAGGGGAACCAGTGACCAGAAGCGTCTCCGAGTTGACTAACCCAAGTAGGGGTCAAGGTCATAACGTAGAGAGGGTTGGGCGAAGTATCGTCGGTGAAGACACGAGGAGAGAGGTCTCGCTTCTCGTCGGATCCTGACTCGGGACGAGCGGTAGGCTCAGTGACGGAAAAGCCGCCAAAGTTACCCGGAGCAGTGGGAAGGTCACCATCGGTTGTGGTAGTCTCGACGGCATTGCAGTCACCAGGCCCTGTGGCCATGATGCCCATCTGAGCATCACTCAGAGGCTCTGCGCCCATTGGGCAAGAGTCTCCACTACCGCAGCTATCAGAGGCACAAGGCACCATGTCACCCGTGGCCGTAGTGGTAGCCTCAGTGGTGGTTGTAGGCTGCTCGGTTGTTGTGACAGCCTCAGTGGTAGACTCCTCCTTCTTGGTGGTTTCTTGCTTGGTCGACTCTTCCTCTTCGCTCTTTTCTTCCTCGGTCTTGTCCTCGTCTTCATTCTCCTCATCGGTCAACTCATCATTCTTGGCCTGGACACCAGAGACGGCACCAGTAACGGCAGGTATGTCACCACCAGTGATGCCACCCGAGACCTTGGTGAGGTCCTCAGCCATACAGGCAAGATTGTTGATAATATCACCGATGGCACCGAAAAGACCTCGCTTTCTCTTGCCAGCACATCCAACATCAGGCTTACCACCAAGGCTCACGATAACAGCAATGATGTCATCATGCGTATCCTCGACCTGCTTGTTGGTCTCATCCTTGAGACCCTCGGGGTCATCTTTCCATTTGTTAATGATAGGGATCAAGGCGGCAACTTGTGAAGAAACAGAGGAAACGCTAGAGGTAGCCTCAGGGGCTGCGGTCGTGGGAACAGGGGCTTCGGTGATTGGGTGGTCGTTCTGGTCCTTGGTTGTAGGCTGGGCGTCCTGGCCTTGGGTGGTGTCAGGCTGCTCAGCGGCTGTTGTGGTGTCCTGAACAGGAGGCTGTTGAGTAGTAGTCTCAGCAGGTGGTGCATCAGTGGTTGTGTCGATGGGTTGCGACTGTTGAGTTGTAGTATCGACGGGAGGAATCTCCGTTGTCGGATCTGGGAAAACAGGGTGCTCTTGGGTGGTCGTATCAGGGCCAAGGGGCAGATCTGTAGTAGTATCCTGAACTGGTGGTCCTTGGGCAGTAGTGTCTTGGGCAAGAGGCTGTCCAGTTGTTGTGTCAGGGAGATCGGTGGTCTGGGGCAAAGGAGTGTTGTCGATGGCCTCAGTGGTTGTGTCTACAACAGCAGGTTGACCTGTGGTGGTATCAACTACGGGAGGCGGCAGCTCGGTAGTCGTGTCCAGCACTGGGGGTGGCAACTGGGTGGTAGTGTCTTGAACAATGGGCTCTCCAGTTGTGGTGTCTGCAACAATAGGCAGGTCCGTGGTGGTATCAACTACAGGAGGCGGTAACCCTGTGGTAGTGTCCTGAATGAGAGGTTGCTCAGTGGTTGTGTCAGGAGCTTCCGGAACCGCTTCCGGTGTGGTCTCAGGGACGACAATAGCATCAGTGGTAGTGGGTGGCACATCGAGAGGAACCTCGGAAGATGTGTCAACCACAGGTGGAAGAGGAGCCTCAGCTGTGGTGGTGGTAGGAGCAGCATCAGGAATAGGGTCCTGGGCGATTGCAAACAATGGCAACGCTGCCAAAGCAAAGAATGTGGCACGCATTTTGCGTATAGAATAGTAGTAAAGAACGACTAGTGAAGTGAACGGCTAGACTGAACAGTCTGAAAAGAACGACTATACTAAGGAAAGACAAATAAGGACCAAAAGCCTATGGTTAGCGAAAGACGGAGAAAAGTAGCGCTATATTATATACAACTGCGTATCATTAGCACACTGATCTATAGTGCTGGGCTAAACAAGGATTAATTCCTTCCTTCGCGTCCTTGCACACGGTACAGGGATGCTGTTCCTAAGATTACATCGATGCAGGAACGAGCTGGGCCAATCTGCATTAGTTAGCTGAGCACGCAACCGGGGAATAAGAAATCTCGACATCTGGTCTAAAATCTTAGAAAAGGTTTCATAAAAGATTTCAAAGTTCCATATCGCAGTAAGGTAAAATTTATTAAATGTAATACATAAATTACCTAAATTAACACTCTTCTATATACAAACTTACGTCTTTCTTCTCTAATAATTACTAAAGTAATCATACTTCCATGTTGAACCAGGTTATTCCCCAGCCGTGTGCCGTTATCTTGGAATTCTATGGGCCATGGCAATGCCTTGGGACCCCTGAAGCCTGCAGTGATTAGGCGGGGCGCCTGGAGATCCTTCTGTGTTTCAGAGTGAGATAGCCTCCCACAGCCTTAGGCGGTAGCGCTTGGCGTATAAACAACGAATGACGAGCAAATGCGATTGAGGCTTAGAATACGGATCAAGATTAATTGTTTCAACTATATGAGCTGAGACATCCTTTTCGAATTTTGTGAACGATTCTGGTTACTGTCTGTTGATATATGAGCCATGGATCGTCATCATCGAATCCTCTGCCATACATCCGATATTCCAACGTAAGCCCTAAATCGGCCCCAAATAAATGAGTTGACCCCCATTATTTGTTCCTGTTTTCGTTGCCATGGATCGGCATGGAAATCCCGCCGCTAATCGTTTCCATCCATGCACTATCCCAGCCCAGTGTTACAACCCCTCGGGGAGACAGTTTACGTGGGACGCGAGATCTACCAAATATTATTTTTATTTATACGAAATTCTATTACTTTAGAGTAAATATAAGTATTAAATATATCAGATATTAGATCAAGTCTTAGAAGATATCACAGTATATTTATTATAGAAGTAATGATTTTTGTAAATATTATTATAATTAGTTATAGTTCTTCAGGTTCAAGGCTCGTGTCTGATGTTTTTTGACCCCCCTGGTACCCCAAGGCTGACTCTTAGGGCTGCGCAATCGCGGGAGATTGCAATCGGCGAATCCTTTCAACTAAGTTCAGGTGCATGTTTTCTCCCTGGCCAAGGATGAAGCATCCATCATTGGCTTGTATACGATAGCGCTCTGTAATTTTAATTCCGACTCAAGTACTAAACGCATGAACACTAGTCACAGCCACTGTAAGATGCCGCGCTCTAGTGTATTCCTAAGTCTCTAGCACCCGTTTCATCTCATCCGTCGCGTTCCTCCTGGCGTAATCTCTAGCACCCCCGTATTGCCCCTTCAAATCAGGATCAGCGCCCTGGCTCAGCAGCCATTTGACTCTCTCGACAGCGCCCGCCATAACCGCATTAACGATCGGATACTGCGCGGTCATATGGCGCGAGTCATATTTTCCGTTGACATCGGCGCCATTCTCTACCAGCAGAGCCATGACAGGTATCCTGGCCTCATCGAACTCTCTGCTTGGCGTAACGAGTCCAGCATGAGGATTCGATCCTTGGGGGCAGACACCCACTGCAAAGTACAACGTCCCATTCCCAATCTTAGCGCCGGCATTTAGTAGCTTCTGCACAGTCTCGGCGTTGTACTCTGTGGCCGCAATCTCAAGGGCTTCGCAGGAATCTGTGTCGGGTCCTCCAAATCGGTCGCGGTTATCGCGCTGGGTGCCCAAGCTCGGGTCTGCACCATGAGACAGGAACCAATCGATAAGTGCGTCGTCCTTGGTGTGAATAACGGATGGGAGCAGAACAGCCCCGTAGAAGCCCGGCGTGTTGACTGTCCAGCCGTGCTCTGTAAGGAGCTCAAACAAAGGGATTCGCTGATCCGTTGATTGTAGGATATGTGTTGGAGTTATGCGCGTGATAGGCGCCTTCGATTTGAGTAGATAGCGTGCGACATCGATTTTGCCGCTATGTAAAGCCTTAAGTAAACCTTGATGAAGAAAGGCAGGTGCACGAGGTTGAGAGGTGACAATTGATTCGACAGTTGACAAGTCACCCTCCTCACAGGCGGTAACAAATGAGTCAAACTCAGGATGTGAGCCTGCTGGTCCGTTAAGATAAGCCAGGTCATTTGGCCCTGTGATAGGGACGTCGTCGTGAGAAGTGCCCATGGGTAAACCAGTCTGCGCGGCCATTCCTGTGCCCATGGTTCCGGGTAAAGACTGTCCCATCTGTTGAGACATTTGTGGTTGCATTTGCATTTGCATTTGCATCTGCTGCCCAAACTGTTGGGCCATCTGAGGTGCCATTTGCTGTCCCATCTGGTTTCCCATTAGGTTTGCGTTTTGCTGTTGACGTTGTTGCAGCATCAGGAATTGCTGCTGCCGCTGCCTCGCCATCATCATCTGCATCTGTTGTCGCTGCACTTGCATTGCGTGTTGTTCACGAGCTTCTTCCTCTTGTGACGACATTATTTTTTCGTAATTTGGCAGTTTTCTTGATCAAGTGTTGGGTAGGTTGTAGCTTCAAGTTATCTCACTGGGGTTGAGCCCAAGTACCTAATTTACGCGCCACCTCCGCTGACGTAATGCTACGCATCGAGGTGTTTCACCCCTGGATTCCAGCTGAAAGCTTGGTCACGGGGACGCTTAGTGGATCATGCAAGTGATGAGTCGCCTTATTATTGAAGTTCTGAGATAAAAACATCTTGAATTGGATCTTTAATGTAAGTGTTAAGACGGTTGACTATACTCATGTGTGGCCAGTAATTTCAGGGCCTGATTCCGATTGAAGATGCCGATGCCGTAGATAATCGCACCCAAGACAATGGCGATAAGGTCTCGAACAAGTCAGCATGGCTTTACTAAATTGAGAGAATCATACATCTATGAGGATAGATCTTTTAGTTTAACTACAGCATGATAAATGGATACACGAATACGGTGGCTTCACCCGTTTCATAGTTGCTTAGGTAGTACCGACGCACCGATCGCCTCCTGCAACCGTTCACTCGTCATATCCTTTTGGGAAGAGACTTGGAGCTGTAGTATATTAGACAACAGCATAGTTCTGAAAAGAACGTAATAAGAGATACTTACCGTGTCAACAGCGATGATGCCCTCTTTTTCAGCAAACCATATCAAATCCCTACGTACGCGATTTTGTGCATGGATCTTTTTGGCAGAGGACACCGCAGAGAATCTAGTCCAGATCAAAACGACAGCACCAGATCCAGGATAACGATAGAAAACAAATTTTGTCGGTGTGGGAGCCTTAAAGTACTCGGCCAAAGACCCTGGCGCGATGTTTTGGTTCAATTCGGCGAATTCAATTTCGCCTTCTGCGTGATCAACCGCCTAGGCATAGGGTAAGTTCTCGGCTTTGTATTAGGGACAGATTACATTACCAGCTGCAACAAGTCGCCTTCTTGTAGTTCTCTGAGAGCAGTCTTGCTGCGATCGTCAATGTAATAAACCGGTGTCGTTGCCGGTTGATCTTTGGTAGACGGTATGTCAATGGTTTTGCGTTCAGTTGATGACATATTTGATTGATTCTTAGTTGATCTGATTTGGGGATTCATGGGACAAAATTGGCATAAGTCCGCGCTCTAGAGGGAGTGATCATGCTTTGAATACATGATTAGTCAGAAGTGTTAGTAATCCCCTGGCAGACGTAGATATGTAGAAATAATTAAGGAGTCGTATTATCGGGCATCATACCTGATTATATAAAAAAGCAATTATGTCTTCCAAATGCATAGATGTGTAGCCTTAATCTACCTCTCCGAAATGTTAAGCAAGGCTTCTATATACATAAGCCTACCAGGTTTGAAAGGCGGTTAACTCCTTTTTCTTTTTTTTTGTGCGGCGGTGCAGGTGAGAGATCGCAACTTGGCCAATGGTAGTTTATATCCCGCCTCGCAAACTTTTATCAACCTCAGCCATCTTCCTCGTCTTTGTGGGACGTAGAACGTGTGATCAGGGGATTGGTCCGCGTGGCCGAATCCAGCAATATCTAATGATCAGCCGCTGCGGGCCCTGCCAACGCACGCCTTGATCTCTATACTGAGGCCACCTGCCGAAAGATTTCACTTGCCCCTCCTCACACTCTAGCTGTGTCACTATTTAAGCTTCAGAGTTTCTTCTTGCTTTTTTTTTCTTTCTTGACCAAAAACTCCATAAGCCCTCCCCCTTTCCAAGTTCCATCACTGAAGCATCAGCATCATATCTCTCCTCGTTACTTACTATTAAAATCGATCAGGGTATGATCGCTGGCAAAAAATGGAACAGCTAAACTCCTCGTCTGTTACTTTAGCTCCAACCCGGGGCAAAAAGAACGACCGTTCCAACCACTTAAGCCCCGGACCAGCAAAGGGTTACGCTTTCGTTTGCGCTATGTGCAAGGGATTCGCGGACTGGGATCCGCGCAGTCGAACTTTTCAGAGAAGACAAAAGCTGGATTTTTATTTGCTCTATTATACATGGTTGTACATCCACTATCCCAACCTCGTTATCCTTAAGTGGTCAGCAGACACTGGTTGTCAAATGTGTCAGCTATTATTGGATTGTTTGAGGGAAAGGAGCACTTATAGTATACTCGCTTCTCAAGCAGAAGAATTAGAACATCGCAGACGCAGTTCCCTGCCCTCCACGAGTGTCTTCGACTTTGAACATGACACAGAGGAGGTGGTAAGTATAGCAGGATCGGTGGACCAACATATCGCATATCACGATTATTATGACGATTATCATATGGGAAACAAATGGGAGATAAGACCAGAATACTACAGCCGAACCGTTGAGCCGAAAGGACAGACGAAACTTGCGGGGCGCATTGTGCTCTTAATCGGAGGGAAAGACGAGCCGGAAGTGGGGTACCTCTTTGCAGGGGTTCAAGTTCGAGTTCTAAACTCGAGTGTAGAAAAAGCCTTAAGTATTGGAGGCTCTCTCGGAATGTTGATCACCACCGGTCAGTCCCTTCCCTATGATAGTGGCGTTGTTGAGTATTATCACCTGACTTTGGATAGACGACGACATTGACCTTGGACTCGATGACCGACCGTCGAGGAATATTCTTTCAGAAACTCACTTAGGTCTGATTAGTCGCTGGAAACGCGAATGCCTTCACCACGAAGCATGCAACAAGGGCGGCCTTAGGTCAGTTCTTCCAACTCGAGTGGTCGAGATATCATCTACAAGCGGCACAGTTCCCAAGGCCAGGGTAATCGAGACTCATGACATACCAGGCGAGCACGAATACGTATGCCTATCATATTGCTGGGGAAGTTCGACTCAAATGAGTATGACCAGATCTGAAGTCTTTCCCAGACCTCTTACTCTTGAAGACCTGCCCAAGACCATTGCGGATACCATCTTGCTTTGTCATGCGCTAGGCTATCAATACCTGTGGGTTGACTCCCTGTGTATAATCCAAGGCAACTCTAGAGATTGGCATGAGGAATCCTCACGAATGAGCGATGTCTATGGAGGATCTGCGTTAACAATAGCGACTCCCATTTGCGATGACTCTACTCAAAGCTTCCTGGAACGGAGACAATCTACTATTTTTATTCCGGGCCCAAGGATTAGGCTGAACCGCCCCAGACAAGCTGGGAAACCCTCCCTCAGTGTTTTGTTACATATATAGGAATGATCACATTCACATGACGTGGAATACGCGGCTTGATTGGAGTCAGGCTAATCATCACTCGGGTTACTACAGGAAGCCGGATGCTTGGATGGAGCGAGCCTGGACCTACCAAGAATGGCTACTTTCTCCAAGAGTCTTGCATATCAACAAGATGACTCAGTGGGACTGCTTCGAGCGTTACGGCAACGAGATGACCCTGAGAAACACAGAACCCGCAACCCATCCGAGAAACCAGGTACTACTGGGAAGCAAATATTCATGGTTGAATACCATTAATCATTTCAGCGCAAAGAAAATCACTCAAGAAAAAGACAGGCTCCCGGCGTTGGCTGGAATAGCTCGCTTGTATCAGCAGAAAACGGGTCATACTTACCTCGCTGGTTGGTGGTTGGAGGATGGGCCAGCGACCCTTACATGGAGAAAAGGAGCCATATCTAGCAAACAGAGCCCAGGTTATACCGAAGGCTCTATCCCATCCTGGTCTTGGGCCTCGGTTGACGCACATGTTATCACTCCTCAGGACTGGGAGTACAAGTCCCTTTGTTCTTCATTCAAAGCATGGTTCTGCGAGTATGACCCTCCAGGCTCATTACTACAAGTGAAAAGAGCATGGATTGAGATTGAAGGCCCATTGGCCCTCGTCGTCCGCTGCAAAAAGCTGGGTCGTAAAGATGACTTGATGTCTGATCACAAGATTCTCGTAGTCTATGACACGGGTCATACGATGTGGGAGAAGCTCTACCTTGATGATGATGCATGGAGCCTGGAAGATGGGGTTGCAGCCAAAACGATCTATTTGATGATAATCGGCGATAGCCTCATTGATTATTGTGCAACAGCTCTTATTCTGCAGGAAACCGGAAAAGTAGGCGACATTCGACGATTTCGGAGAGTAGGACTTGCTGTATACAACGGCAAGCTTGCACCATGGGAATACCGAGAATTAATTAGATTGGAATGATTGTGTTGTTTTGAATTCTGATTAGCAAAACGCCTTAAACTGTCTTCAAACCTCAACCAGGTATGATGAGGGGTGCAATCTAAAACGTAATGAAAGATGATCCACCCTAATCCGAAATGTGAGAATGAGCAACGTTCTCAGCTCCGGTCACGGCAAGGATGACTCGTTCTAGAGCTTCTCGGCTTAGAATGACCACGAGTTCTTGTTCTCGAATCCCATGCTGATGCCGTTGCGTGACTTACTAATCCAGTGGCATGGTAGGTCTGACTCATTTTACATGGTTCTTAAAATCGCGACTTGCACTCCGCCTTTTAAACCACCTCTCTAGTTGTCTAAAAGTATCGCGACTGACATCAAAATGAGTCTCAAGTTCACCACCCTCGATGTGTTCACCACTACAGCCTTCCGAGGCAACCCATTGGCAGTGGTGACCATCCCTCCGCCAAGTCAGCACCCTGCCCTCACGCAGTCTCAAAAGCAACGCATCGCCCGCGAATTTAATCTCTCAGAGACTGTCTTTGTCCATGATGTAGAGAAATTTGCTGAGAAAAACGAGAGGATAATTGACATCTTCACCCCAAATCGCGAATTGCCCTTCGCTGGTCATCCGACGATCGGCACTGCAGTTTTTCTCCAATCTCAAGGCGTAAAGACCATGATCGCCAAAGCGGGGAGAATCGAGCTCGAATTCGAAAAGGACAGCTCTGCGCGGGCTGCTATCCCGCATAATGTCAGACTTCACGAGACGCGTCTCTCGCAACCTGAGTATGAGGCTGGTTCAGATGAACTAATTGCCAAAGTCGCTGCCGCTGAAGACGGCGCACGTCTCTTTAGCATCGTTCAAGGAATGACTTTTGCACTCATCGAATTGCCATCTTTGGAACTTCTTGGTGCTGCCAAAATTGGAGCTATGGGTTATATCTCTGGAGATCTGCAGGATGATGGGTGGAAACATGATTTTGACTCGAGACGATACTATTTCGTACGTCTTAGTGGCGAGCCATCATCAGGTGGAAAACAGTTTGTGCAAAATCTAAGGACGAGACTTGTGAAGCGCACGATGGAAGACCCGGCTACAGGAAGCGCTGCGTGTGCTTTGTCTTGCTACTTGGCTTTGTACACGTTATCTGCTGAATCTATCAGATTTAGAATCACGCAAGGCGTTGAGATGGGGCGGGAGAGTCTTATCGTGGTTGACGTAGAAGTCGAGACGAATGGTGCTGGAGAGCGTAAGGTGAAGACTGTTCATCTTGGTGGGAAAGCAGTGGAAGTCATGAGCGGAGTTATTCAGGTGCCTGCCATGGAACGAGCCAATCTTTGATGGTATCAAGGCGTACTTGAGGTATCTCAATGTGTTATAGCATCTAAGATTTGATGCGTTCATTTCGTCTATACGATTCGCAAGATTCATAATCAAGGAAATCCAGTTCTTGACTGGAACTCTATGCAATCTCACGATCGTCCATAATTCATTTCTATTCCAACTCAAAGTTCACAAAAACCCTACTCTCCCACCCACCAAGAGTCGGCCGCCCGCTCTTTAACCCCGTCGAACCCTCTGGCGTCGTACTGGCAAGTAAATGGACCTCCTCTGGCGAACAATTCAACGCGGTGTGAACATCTGGACCAATTTTATCTTCTTGACTCATATTCAGAACCACAACTGCTCTTCTCTTATCAGACTGTCGTCCTTTGACAGGAACCACACTCTCTTTCACGTATGTGAATAGTGACTCATCCTCTGGATCCAAAAGCTTGAATGAACCAAAGACGAAGAGATCTTGGAACTGCTTTCGTAGTTTTAACGTCTTCTTGTAAAAACTTAGAATAGAATGGGGATCTTTGACTTGCTTTGCCACGTTGATATCGCGATAGTCGTCATGGACTCTCATCCATGGTTTCGCTTGGGCATTCGCAAAGCCAGCGTTGGGTGAATCATCCCATTGGAAAGGAATACGAGAATGGTCGCGAGCCATGATCTGTAGACCGTGCATCGTGTCTTTCACTCGGTTTTCGTTACCGGATTCAACAGCTTCGGTGTAGAAATTCATGCTCTCGATGTCCTTGTATTCTTCAATGCCCCATGATCGAGGCATGTTGGTCATACCAATCTCCTGACCCTGGTACAGAAACAAGGTCCCTGTGAGTGTCGTTTGCCAGATAGCGATCGTCTTTGCTGACTTGAGCCACCATTCAGGCGTTGATGCATCACCAAACCGATCAACCGATCTGCCATTGTCGTGGTTCTCGCAAAACGCTGTCGCCCATGCATCTGTCCCTTCGATAAAGCTCTGCCACTTGTAGATAAACGCCTTGAGTTTAGATAGTGGGAATGGCTGGTAGATGTATTTATCTCCAAAGCCATTTCCGTTACCAAGCCGAATCATGGAGAATTCAAACACCATGTCCAACTCCTTGGCGGCGGCAGATACGTATGGAATGACTTGTGATGGATTGGGTGTATTTGAAAGCTCTCCGACTGATACAGCGTTGTATGGACCAAGCACTTTCTCGTACATCTCGTGGATGAATTCGTGAATACGAGGTCCATTGCACCACATCTCAGGAGCCGGCTGATGAGGTGATGCAGGGTCAGTAATAGGCACGTCAACAAAATCTCTTCTCTTCGAGTACTTGTTAACCGTATCGATTCGAAAACCATCAACACCGCGCTCAAGCCAAAAGCGCATTGTATTGTCGTAAATAGCCTCGCGACATTCGTCATTGTCCCAATTCAGATCGGGTTGATCAGGCGCGTAAAGATGTAAATAATATTCCTGGGTATGCTCATCCCAGGTCCATGTCGAGCAGGCGAAATATCCTCGCCAATTTGTCGGAGGGTGTCGGACGCCATTTTCGTCGTATCGCGCAGGTTTCCAAATATACCAATCTCGTTTGGGGTTATCTTTCGATGATCTTGACTCCTTGAACCATTCGTGCTCTATCGAGGTGTGATTGACAACAAGATCGAGAATAATCTTCAATCCCCTTGCGTGACACTCCCGAACTAAAATATCGACATCTTCGACTGTTCCATAAGGTTCGTAGATCTTTTGATAATCTGAAACGTCATAGCCCATGTCTTTTTGTGGGCTTTCGAAAATGGGCGATACCCATACGACATCAATCCCCAAATCACTCAAGTAATCGAGCTTGGAGATGAGGCCGGGTAAATCACCCCATCCATCGCCATTGGAATCTTTGAAGCTTGCTGGGTAGACTTGGTAGAAGGATGCAGCTTTCCACCAGGGCTGTTTGCCTACGTATTGGTGCTCATCGTCCCAGATAACAGAGCCCATAATGGCGGATGCTGACAGGGTAGGGGCTTGGCGGAAGGTGCTGGGAGAATGGAAAGACGGGACACACAACACCGGTCACTTTGCTCATGAAGAGAGAATTTATGAGGGGGAGACGAGGTGTTTATTATCTACGATTCATTGTCGGCCGACTGTACTCCGTAGGATGTGGAGATAGGATTGCACGTCAACGGACCCTCCGCTGAGGATGGAGTGTAGGTGCAGCTTATGCTTATCGCCGGCTGGAAAAGATCGTCCGAGGTTGTTTCTCCTCACTGCGAACGCCATTGGCAAAAAACTTGGCCGACGAGTGTGACCGCGGAGTCTCCGTCTTTGGTGTGTAAGCGATGGAGTTCCTCCGCACGCTTGTCCCATTGACCAATTGCAACAAGACTAGGATGTCCGAGCGATGGAGTCTCCGCTCACGCCATCAATAACCGACGGAGACTCCTGTTTCCCACACTCAGCTCATCTTAACGCCCCAATCCCATTCCCCTAATGTCACCCCACACAGCCCAAACCCCATCCCCAGGTTTCCCCAGTGCAGTACCGAGCGTGATGAACGTAGCTTTTTCTGGGGGATTTACCTGCAAATTCATCTTTCCGACCTGTTGGATCCTGGCGCAGAGTGCATCGGTCGGTTAAGCATATAAGGACCGACTGTCTTCTCGCTTTTTCTTTGTCAAACAGGCTCTTCTGCATCACTCAATTGTTTTCTCTCCATCCGCTGTTCCCCGTCTGCACTTCACCATGGCCGAGCCCAAGCACTCTCTCCCCGAGAAAACTCTCGATGCTCAGCATGATGAGACTATATCGCCTGAGGCTCTTGCCTCCGAGGCAAAGGTCGCCGCCGAGGCTGAGCATCATATGACTCTTTGGGAAGCTGTCAAAACGTATCCCAAGGCCATCGGCTGGTCGGTCCTGCTATCGACTACCCTCATCATGGAAGGCTACGATCTTGCCTTGCTGGGCAACCTGTACGCTTCACCAGTTTTCAACAAGAAGTTCGGCACCTGGAACGAAGCAAACGAAAAGTATGCCGTCTCGCCGGCTTGGCAATCTGGCCTGTCCAACGGAGCTCGCGCTGGCGAGATCATCGGCCTGATCATTGCCGGTTGGACGGCTGATCGCTTTGGATATAAAATGACCATTGTCGGATCATTGGTACTCATGATCGCATTTGTCTTCGTTCTATTCTTTGCTCCCAATGTCAAGATCCTCGTCTTGGGAGAAGTTCTATGCGGTATGTAATAATCAGTCCATTGTCAAGCTGCGCCGTTGGCTGATGTAACCAGGAATCCCATGGGGTGCGTTCCAGAGTGTGACTCCTGCATATGCATCCGAAGTAGCACCGGTTGTTCTCCGACCATATCTCACGACATTCATCAATATGTGTTGGGTTATTGGTCAATTCTTTGCCGCTGCCGTTAACAAGGGATCTGTAAACCGAGACGATGAGTGGGCATACCGCATTCCCTTCGGCGTGCAGTGGGTTTGGCCCGTTCCTATCCTGGCAGGTGTTATTTTTGCCCCGGAGTGAGTTGCATTGTATAAACAGGGATATGATCAGTTTCAACTAACGAGCTACTAGGTCACCTTGGTGGTATGTACGAAAGGGTAACCGAGCTGCCGCCAAGAAATCTCTTTTGAGACTTACCTCGCCTCAACAACCGAATTTCAATGCCGACGAGACTATTGCTATGATTGAACATACAAACGAACTCGAAAAGAACTTGAAGGAAGGCACTAGCTACAGAGACTGTTTCAAGGGTATTGATATCCGCCGAACAGAAATTGTCGTCGGTATCTGGCTTGTCCAAACCCTCGGTGGTCAGAATCTCATGGGCTACTTCTCATACTTTCTGACGCAAGCCGGTATGGATGCCAGCAACTCATTCTCTCTATCCATGGCTCAATACGCTCTCGGTATGGTGGGCACATTTGGTTCCTGGTTTCTGATGCACAAGGTTGGACGACGAACGATTCACTTCACCGGCCTTTGCTCTCAGCTCATTATCCTTATCATCGTCGGTTCTCTATCCTTCTCAAAGGATAATGGTTCGGTGTGGGCTATTGGTGCTATGCTCATCGTTTTCACATTCGTCTACGACTTCACTGTTGGACCAGTAACCTACTCCTTGATTTCCGAGCTATCATCTACCCGACTCAAGGCCAAGACTATCGTCATGGCACGAGCAGCATACAACGCCAGCAACATCTTTGTCAACGTCATGACCAACTACCAACTTTCATCCTCGGCTTGGAACTGGGGAGCCCGTACAGCCTACTTCTGGGCTGGAACATGTCTTTTCTCTGCTATCTGGGTCTACTTCAGACTTCCTGAACCCAAAGGTCGTACTTATGCAGAGCTGGATGTTCTCTTTGAGCAGCGTGTGCCTGCAAGGAAGTTCGCCAAGACTCAGATCGATCCTTATTCTCATCAACTCAGTGCTGACAAGACGGTGACTAACGACAAGGAGTTGCAGTAGACCATTTATCAAAATGTGTCGAGTAATAATAATAACAATGTCTTATAGTTGTAGTGGTATATAGCTATAAATAGTTTGATATGCAGATTGTTTATTCATGAATTACTCAGTACTCGAGATATTGGTGGACTACTGTGGGCCACACTAGGTCCGGGACTCGGCAGTGCTTGCTGTATGTGTTTCTCCAGAAGTGGTTCATAAGTGGATGCACCTCCTGGTAACTTAGTAATGAGGTTTCGGATATATAGTAAATCATCTTCTGGTGACGTGCCCATTGCTAGACCTTGTGGACTTGATGGGGTGACGGGTACTCGGGCAAGAACATCCACCACTGCTGAGACGATGTCGTACAGCTTCTCAGTCACACCGATGCCGTGAATCCTGATACTGTCGATAGAAAGATCTCGTGTTGAAAGAGTGAGATCTTTGGCAACCACAAGTGGGTATTGATAGGTGAGACTATGCTGGTGAGCATTTTCAGTCAGATGGCCCAGCCGAAGGCGCAGTTTCCAAACAATCATGCGAAGCCAAAGCTGTGTTATCCTCAGATTCGCTTTTTGTGTCTCATGAAGCTGTAAATCTGGTTTGAGAGCCGTGTTGATGGCCGTTTCCACGAAATCAAGAGACGAAAGAGGCGGTGTGATCGCGAACCGTTCTTGGTTTAGGAGGGCGACAAATGAGGTATCGATGGGTCGAAAAAGGGCCGAGAGGCTCCAGAAACCAGACAATAAAGGGTCGTTCATGTCAAGTTCTGGCGTTTCGTCTGTTATTTGTAATGTGATGGGTCGGCGATATCGAATCGCGTGGGATCTTTCCGATACGACTAGGACCCAGAAGAGACGGTGGGCCAATGCTTTTGCGGAAATGTCCATGTCGTCAAGCCTCAACAGACAGAATAATGTTGTTGCCTCACGGAGAAATAAAAATGTCTGACTGTGATGCGCTAATCTCGCCTGACATGCATAGAGGAAGAAGGCGAGGAGGCATTGATTGAGGGTCGGCTTCATAGTTCGCGGCGTCGATTGATGGACTGCGACAGCCTGGTCCACGATCATGGATCCATAAGTGGCATTATTCTCAGCAATAATGCCTTGAGACAAGAGATTCTCTGGCTCTTCTGTCTGGAGAAGCACCTGGGCGCACATGGCCACCATCACCGAGTAGGCCTCAAGCCTCCATTCAGGCGACGACGACGACGATGCAGATCTGAGATGCAAGACATAATCGCGTGTCAGGATGGGAATAGTTGGGTAAAGTCGGGCAAAGAAACGCTCAACACAATGATCAATGACTTGATTAGGGACAAGCTCAGTGAGTTTGTTCAAAGCATCGACAGGGCCGTTGCTATTACGCGTCGTCATAAGGCCGGGAACTGAGTAATGAGCGTGCTGGAGGATGCTCGGGGCTCCCGATTGCCCAATGCACCGGTCTCCAAGGCCTGCATCCACACATCGTCTGCAGGGCCGATACTCATTGCAGCCGCGGCGGAGCGTCTTGCATCGCTGACAGGCTCTGGGTACCTGCGTGCGCTTGGCGGGGGGAGTATCAATGTCGCGATTATCGTCAGTCATGAGATAAGACAGTACAAGATAGGTGTATCAGTATCAGTATCAGTATCGGCAGTTATCGCGTGTCTAGTCGATAGATCGGGGAAAGGAACGGGTAGATTGTGATAATCGCGCACGTGGATTCCGAAGTGGTCCCATAGGGTACCGCAATTGTCGGCCAGATAAGGAATGAGTTCCCTTGGGATGAGGTAACAAAAAGATAAGAGAAAACAAAAGAATTCCCTCATTCAACAAGTTACAACAGAGAAAACAAAGCCAAGACCAAGACCAAGACAAGACAAGGCTAATGCGGATTTTGAGTTCTCCGTGGGGAGGCTGGTAATTTTGGACAAAGACAAGATTTTAGAGCCTGCACCCCGCTTGGAGAAACATGCACAACCCGTTCTAGGCCTAAACAGGTCACCATCACTTGGCGGTTAATGCCAGACATACAATACCGAAACAGCCGTGATACCGGTATTGTACAGTAACGGCCGTTAATACAAACTATAATCTCAACTAGTTAAATAAAACCATTCTTGAACAGGCAATTTATCTTGCTGCTGCTTCACCTTACCCCTCGTGTTCATTCGGCCTCTAATGCAAGAACAACCGCATGATTCAGGCTAGAAGCCCGACCGAACCATATCCCTGCCCACACTGACCGATCGACACGACCTAGAGTAGGTACAGTACGTAACTAAGGGCGCAGGCCCAAATCTTCCCCTTCCGATTCGACGGCTCTTACTCTAAACTCACCGTGTCTGACCTTGGTTATCTGACTATCCTCTACCAAGGTCCTCTATCCGATGGGACCTGTTAACTAATGATAAGGTAACAGAGTGGGTTGCACGCCTATTCTCGGGGCTGTGATAAGGTGTTCACCGAGATCACCTATGTCTTGGCCAAGACATCGTCATTATAAAAGATGCTCAACAATTCCAGTTCCAACATGGTTTTTCTTCTCTTTTTCTTCCAGCCAGCTTCTTCTCTGATATCCTCTCCAGTCTGGGCCGTTGTCAAGTCTTGACCGCCATCATGTCTCCCTCTCTTCAATCCCTGTTCACCCTCGCTACCCTTGCAGGCGCGGCTATTGCTTCGCCTGTTCCAGAGACACCCCGGCTTATCCCCAGGGCAGTCAATGGCTTTGAATGCTTCAATGCCAGTCTACCCAACATCACCATCTTTGCTACTGGTGGTACAATTGCTGGTTCAGCAGGCTCGGCCGACCAGACAACAGGCTACCAGGCTGGTGCACTGGGCATCAAGACTCTGATTGACGCTGTACCCCAGATCTGCAACGTTTCTAATGTTCGAGGCGTTCAGATCTCCAATGTCGATAGCGGCGAGATCAACTCGACTATCCTCACCCATCTGGCCCAGCGCATCCAAGAGGACCTGGATAACCCTCACATCCAGGGTGTCGTTGTCACCCACGGCACTGACACCCTTGAGGAGTCTTCATTCTTCCTCGATCTCACCGTTCAGAGTGAGAAGCCCGTTGTTCTCGTTGGCTCCATGCGCCCTGCTACAGCCCTCAGCGCCGACGGCCCTATCAACCTGCTGTCTGCAGTCAGACTCGCTGGTAGCAAGAGCGCCAAGAACCGAGGAGCCATGATTGTGCTCAATGACAAGATTGCCTCTGCGCGATACACCGTCAAGACCAACGCCAACTCTCTCGACACCTTCAAGGCTGAGGATCAGGGTTATCTCGGCAGCTTCGAGAACATCCACCCCGTTTTCTGGTACCCCGCTGTGCGACCCTTCGGCCACCACTACTTCAACATCAGCACCAGCTCCACTAAGAAGGCTCTTCCTCAGGTTGATGTCCTCTACGGCCAACAGGAGGCTGATCCCGAGCTGTTCCAGGCTGCCATCGAGAGCGGTGCCAAGGGTATTGTTCTGGCTGGTCTAGGTGCTGGAGGTTGGCCTCAAGAGGCTTCTGACGAAATCGAGAAGGTCATCAACAAAACTGATATTCCTGTTGTTGTCAGCCGTCGCACTGCATGGGGCTATGTTGGTGAGCGATCTTGGGGCATTGGTGCGGGTTATCTTAACCCCTCCAAGGCTCGTATTCAGCTTCAGCTTGCTTTGGAGAAGAAGATGTCCACCAAGGAGATTCAAGCCCTTTTTGAGTATGTTAAATTGGATTAGCGGACTCGTATGATTAAACGATGTATGAATTGACTTGAATTTTAAATGTCACCCTATTAAAGCGTTTCTGAAATTCCATGTGATAGTAACCGATCAATACAGATCTGGACATGTTTAATGAGAACGAACGATTATCTCAGTTTACTCTGGCTGTACAACAGACTGATTTTATGGCATTCCAGAGAGAACCACCAAACTTATATGTCGTTGGACATACAACCGAGACAGCATTCGTTTCGTGAGCTAACTCCTTTTACTTGAGGATCTGAGTATATCGACGCACCTTTTGTGTTAGTCTACTGTGCTATGCATCACACTGCGCGTTGCACCATTCCCACATGTTTAACTATTGCGGTTCAATTTGAAGGATTGAGGCAATATGCTCGTTTTGAGCAAGCTTTGTCGGGGCATGCAGGTGCTGCGCATGGCCTTGTTGTAAAATTCGAGGAAAAGGTTATTGTGATATCCGGCATCGAGCAAAATGCGGAATGTCTCTGATTGAGTTAGAAACCCCTGTTTTATTCCTATTGGGCAACCCTGATCTCAATTTATATGGTATATTACATTGGCATGCGCGCTTGATTTCCTCGCCTCCTTATATATACAGCTCTATTTCATCAGATTCCTGTTGCCTATAAGATAGATTAAATCCTGACTGATAACTATAGTCAAAATTTGAAATCTACTTTTATAATTATAGCATGGTATTGAACAAGCCATCTGTGATATTGATCAAATCTCATTCGCGAAATATGAACAGTGTTTGGTCACTGAGCTTTCAAGACAATAAAACTCACATCTATACCAAAGAGAAATGGGAAGCTCGACTAGACAGCCAGGATGAAATGTATTTACACAGTTGGTTTATTCTCTTGTTTTGGGCACACACGTTGTTTACGACTGCAACCATCTTATCGCCTGACGAAATCATTGATGGTAGCAAGAATACGATCGCATCAAGTTCGAAAAATACTCAAAAAAGGTCCAGTAACATTCCTTTCGTTGGCTGCATATACCTTCCTTTCGGACAGCCCCCTTCTACAGAACTATTCGAGGATCTTTCGTCTTGGTTTTGTCTCTGCGTTGAGACTACAGGTCTGTCAAACAAGAATGAAACCTTAGAGCGAAGTTACTTAGTGAACGGGACTTGACATGATCTTTCTACACTTTGTCCTTTAGTCGGAAGATCGAGAACTTTCGGAAGAATCTGAGTCCGAATCAGAATCGCCGTCACTCAGTGCAGCACGGAAGGTTGCCTCCCAATCCCAATAACACCAGTCCATAGTTCGCCCTGCTTGTCGTTCCATGTTGTCTCCCGTGAAAGTTGACGTAATGTCTTCCAACTCATTCAAAGCATGGCTCATATCGGGTCGGTCAAATCCTCTCCGCGACAGGCAACATGATATAACCCCGCGAATTGCTCGCGGAACAATATGCCTGTCTTGAAGCTCCTTCGTCTCAGTCTTCGTATGATCGAGTTCAGCGATGTCTTCCGATGCACTAGCTCTAATATGGCTTGGTATCTCGAGTGAACTAACGAGCGATCTACAGTTCAGAAGTTTGCACGCTACAACGCCGAAAGTAAAGACTTCAGCAGCGAAGGCGTCTATGTTGGACAGGCCCTGTAATTGTTCAGGTGCTCGAAAGTCAATGGCACCGTAGCTAGCAAAAGCAGTCTCACTGCTCATCGTGCTTGTTAGTTGTTGAGTCAGCTGTTTCCCTTCACCGAGGTCGCTAATGAGGTAATTGAACGCGTGAGGAATTTCAACATCATTTGGATAGAATTCATCCATAACAAGGATATTTTCCAAGTGCAAATCCCTATTTACAATGATTAGCTTGTCAATCTTAGAAAGCTGCTCATACTGGTCAGCATACCTGTGAACGACTCCATGTTTATGAATGAATGCTAGACCAGTCGCGACAGAAACGAAGCAATCTGCTAGTTCTCTCCAAGAGTCATAGAATGTGAGGGGCGATAAATGCCATAGAAGGAATGACTCAACATGGCCACGAGTGGCACGCTCAAATACAAAGAGCAGCCTGGGGTTCTCGTCCAGCAGAGTGTTCATTTGGGTGATCCCAAAAAACTTGACACAGCACATGGGCTGTGAACCAAGGGCTGCATAGGTTGAATCCAACTAACAATAGCTAGTCAGCAATGCTTTCGTACAAACAGCGGCTGATTACCGTGAAAACAGACCTCTTTCATAAACTTCTGTAATGAATAAGAAACCCGGCAGTCATCTGGCGTGATCTCTTTCAAAACAACCTCAGTCCGGGAAGGCATTGACGTCGAAAGAACCCCCCCTGGATATTGCCAAGTCGATGCATAGACTCTGCCATTGCGTCCTGACCCGATAGGATGGTTACATTCAACTGGGGTTAGTTGCTCTGCAGGAATAACTTTTAGTGAGTTTTCGGACAGTGGTTTGTATCCAGGTTCTAGTCCAAGTAGTTCTTTGACATAGGTTTGATCCAGCGTTTCCGAGGCATGAGATTCAATCACGTTCCTAAGATGGGCCACAGCAGTAGCATGATCAAATCCAGTTGCTCTACCTCTGAATCGTAAGCCGGGTACTGTCTCTAGAACAAAAACCTCACCGGAGGGGTTTTTTGTTATTACACAGTCATTCTAGGGGAAATGTTAGCATCATAACGAAGAATAGGTCAGTCAAGCCTTTGGCTTACCCAGGTCAACCAATACCTATCTAGCTCAGAGATAAGCTTGCTGTCTTCGAGTCGAGTCACCGAAAAGACTATTTCGCCGCCAACACTGTGGCCAGGAAGATGCCAACCCGTCCTCAATGAGTATTCAAAGGTCTCATCTTCAACATTTAGGTAGTGGTTACAAGCGAATCCATCACGAGGTGGCTTCCAAGTCACCCATCCAACAATGACTTGTTCATTAATTGGATATCTGTCGGGTCCCAGAAGGACGTCCTCCAGACTTGTCTTGGATGAGTGATTCAAATCCTCCCATGGTATATAGCTCAGATACGTTCTTGGATCAGGGTATTGCTTGTTCGCAGAAGCAAGAGAAAGCATAGCGCCCTAAATGATAATCAGACATTTGACACTCAGGTGCAGTGTATAGGGTGCTGAGTACTATATCTTTGCCCGCCTGGGCTTCCTGCTCGGTGGGGTTCAAGATACGCGCCTGAGAGTAATTAGCTTTGGTGTCCAAAGACTAGTCGAAGACGTACAAGGAGCTCTTTCTCTGAGAGTATGTTTGCAGGCTTCTTAGCTTTGTTGATTATTCGATGGGTGAAAGAATTTTGAGCCTGGTGTGCATCGATATGGCCAGTCCCCTGATTAGAACTAACAGTATAACGTTCAAGGAAGACATCATGGTTGGTGACACTTTCACTGATCATAGTAGCACTGAGAGGTGACAGACTATGAAGGAAATATATCCGGATCAAAGAGAAGACGTCAAACTTTCCGCAATGGAGATCAAATTCATCGGGAGTATCCCACGGCCGACCGAATGCGTCCACGATACTGTTCAAAGTCCTCCAATATCCTTGATCATTCGGATCGGGGACTGCTCTGATCGACAAAGACGGCTTCTCAGCCAAGTCATCGACAAAGGTGAGGTTCGCGTTTCGAATTTGCATCATCCGAGCACGATGTTTTGCAAGGTGGTCGCCATTCTCAAGCCCAACGAAACATGCTTCATATGCCCGAGAACGGCTACCGCCAGCCTCAACACGTAAAACATCCTCTTGGGTGTCAAGGTAATGTCTTAAGAGTCCTTGCAAGTGCTGACTCCATTTCCAGATCTCAAAAGACCTGATGTTACTGCTTTGGTTCATGGTCCTCTTATCAACGTATGCCTGAACTTCCGTGACTAGACTCCTTTCGAAGTCCATCAAGGGGACGATATACGCTGTAGTGTCAACGTAGAGCGACATTGTAGAATGTAGGATGAGAAGTTTGAATTGATGGGTTATAGATTTGGGCGAAAATATGGTAGGTTTTGTGGAAATCGCCAGTTTTCCGACTGCCACCCACACCACAGTTATAGAAGGTGACCAACATACAAGGCAATGTGACGCTGATACAGTGGCGTCCAATGGCAGTGAAACGCGTGGAATGGCTTGAAAGACATGATGAAACCATTCTGACTGGATGCGGCTCAGAGCCTGATTTTTCAGACCTAAGAAGCACAGTTCCCAGAGCCTGGTTTCCAAGAATCAACTCCTCCGGCAAAGCCCCGCGCACGTATCGCCACCTACTTTGCGGGTCTGAAGAAACTGCCTCGAAAGTTACAATGGCCCTGGCCGATCTGACTCTCGCTGCTTACAACGGAGCCACTGATCTCTTTGACAGGCTCGAGCGGATTATTGGCCGAGCGAGGGAACTAGACAACCAGTGTAAAGAAATCGGTGACATCGTTTGTCTGTTGAGAGATATACTGCAAAAGACGCCAAGGTCTATAATCGACAGCCAAGTATTCCCAAAACTCTGTGGTGTGCTCGATGATGCTGAAAAGTGCATCATAAACAGCCAAAATTCCCAGACAAACAAAGCTTTAGAAGTCTTCTGGCGCGACCGTTTACCCAGAGTTGAAAAAAGCCTTTTGGTCTGGACTACTTACTTGATGGCTGAGAACACGGTCTGTTCATCTTGGCGCCTGGTATTTACGACTTGCTAACAGAAGAAAAGCTTGACTCGAAAGAAGATGTTCTCAAGTTGCTGGACGAAAGTCGGCTGCAACTTGATCGAACGGACCGGTATTATGCTGAGGTTCTGGATAAGCTCAGCATCCTTGAGGACATCAAGAACAATCAAGAAGGTATAGGTGCGACCGATGATGCACCTGTGGACTTCGAAGTTGGCGACGCGCGTCTCCAGATCACCACTGAAACATCAGAAGAGCTCGTTGGGACACTCCGAATCTCAGACTCTCATTCAGTCTCCATCATTTGTACTAAAGTCAAGGAGAGCCTGATGCGGGTCGGAGAAAAGGGTCCAAGGCATGTAGGCATTTACTGCAAACTATCAGCACGTTGTCTGGTGCATCCATTCTACGGTATCGCAAGGTATAATGGAATGCGCTGGCTTGTGTTCCAAAACCTTCGAGGCTCTCCTTCTCTAGCTAGCGCGCTCTCGGATGAGGGGTGTCTAGAGGAGGTCATGGATAGAGTCAAGGTAGCCGCTGATGTTGCAACAACGATGGCTTACTTGCACTCAGTGGAGATCCTTCTCAAAAGCCTGACAGATCAAACGGTTCTGTTGGTAACCGAAAACTCGCAGTTGGTACCGTACTTGACTGAGATCGAGCGAGCCAGAATGGTACCTACTCATAACGCTGCTATTGATGAAAACCACTGATTTGATTGTTTGACAGATGAATGAGATAACCGGCGGAGAAAAGTACGATGCTCGATATGAAGCTCCAGAAAAGAAACAAATTCGGCAGCATACGATACAGACAGACATCTGGAGGTATGATCCCACTTCGCCATCCCTTTAACGACAGACTTTTTTTTAACCGTATCCAGTCTTGGAATCCTGGTCTGGCAATGCATCTCCCGAAAGCCGCCTTTCAACATAAACGAAAAGGTTCTACAAGGCGACCAAGTAACTCAGATTAGGGAATCAATTCAGGCCGGTAATCTTCCTTGGGATTCTGATCAACCCGACCCAGTCTATGCTAAAGTTGCAAATCTCGTACGAAGGTGTTGCAGCAAGGATCCTAGACAACGACCATCAGCAATGGCTGTCAAGGATAACCTGATCGAAATCCTGCACGCACCTCTGATCCAATAACAGCCTCAAAACATGTCAGATGACAGCATAAATGAGCAGGTTTTCCAACTACTCGATGATGTGATGAAGGAAAACAAGTTACCTGCTGAGTGCCAGCTATCCAACCTCCAAATTGAAAATCTCAAGAAACGCGCGAGCGAAGGCGATAGTCGGGCTGCTTATATCTTTGGAAGCGCTGTCTGGGAAGGCATAGCAGATCCAGGAAGCAATTATAAGCATGAGCCAATTCTGCTTACTCCTGGCCATGACCCAGGTGATGGTAAGACTTTGTATTCGTGGATGATTTCTGATCCATTTCATGCTGACGCTGCCTTACAGAACGTCGATGCCGTGTTGCGATCGAGTTTCTCGAGCTCGCTGTCCGCGGGGATGAGAAACTCGCCATCAAGCCCCTTCGCGAGGCCTATAAAAAGCTGGGAGAAATATGCAAGAGTCAACTCAAATTTGAAAAGACTTTGAGGCTCAGAGGTACTTGAGGTCGCTTCATTTTATTCTACCTGCGCGGAATTTTGAAACTTATCCTTAATCCCTATGTAGAAGATCGGAAGAATGCTACTTACCTTGAAACCCCCCAAATATATTACCCTGATGCTTAAGCGACGCGGTTAAATGCATTAAGCTTATAATAGAGATAAAAGCTTTAGAACTAGAGCTTAGTAGTAAAGTTATTGCTTTAAAAAATATACTGCTTAAATCTCTTAGTTTTTATATTACTTGCAATTTCACTAAGATTATCTTAATAGAACTTATATATAGTAGTAATATATATACTCTTCCCTAAATACACTACCGTAGTTTATAGTTTTCGCTGTTATGCGGGGTTGCTAACAGTTAAGTCCGCTAAAGGCGGCGTGACTTACTAGTAGCTCAAGCGTTAATTACTAATAATACTGTATATTTAAGGGCTAGGTCCCATTTTAAAAGCTGCCAGAGTATAAATAGGCCGTCTTACCGTTTACAATCCCGTGATCCGTTATGTTTATTTCATCTCATTAAAAGAGTAATGCCAAAATAGTGTCAACCAGAAAATTAATAGCAACTAGCCGGGACATGGAATTCCACTTTATTAACAACAATACGCCACCAGGCCGGCATTCACAAAAGACCATCCGCAGCCATGCAATGAAGGGCAAGAACTTGGGAAAGGCCATCCCAGGTCGAGGTCGCAGATTTCAGCTAGGCAAAAGCAGTGTACATAACGGCCAAGCCATTAAAACCCCAGGAGATCTTTCCAAGGCCACACTTGAGCGGCGACTTCTCCCTAAATCCTCCGAGAACGATACTCGCAATGACTTAGCGACCTCTCAGCGCTTGACTTCGCTTCGAAGTGACATCTCCGGAACTGGGCTCTCTTACTTGGCGACCTCGGATCTCTCCCCTTCATCGAGCCGGTACCTGTTCCATGAATGTGTGTTGGGCGTACCTTGTACCTCTGGTATAGTCATTCACTAACGAGGATGATTCGTAGTTCATTTCCTCATCTCTGAAACACTCTATCCTCGACTTTTCTGTCGTCCCAGCAAGAAAGTTGAAATTTCTTGGTTTGAGTTAATGGTTACGAATCCATGTGGTAAGAAACCGAACCCCTGGCTTATAAGCGCTGTTTTGACAGTCGAGTAGTCCTTCACTGCGGTCTCGCCATGACTGAAGCCTACATATCTCGGCGCCGTGGCGAGGTCGACATGCCATTGAAGTCTCTTCGCCATTTCGCCGAGTCCATGCGTTTGATTCGCCTGGAGCTAAGTAGTAATACTGGACCAACAGAGTCCAGTCTAGGTGCCATCATTTCGCTAGCCATTCACGCCACACTTATCGGTAACCTCGATGAGAGCCGCATTCATCTAAATGGCCTCAAGCATATTATTGAATCCCGCGCCGGTGGTATAATGGGGCTCTGCGCAGATGCTCCTGAGGTGGGTAATAAGGTCCGTCGAACTGACCTAGACCTCGCACTCATGGCTGGAACACCGACTCTATTCGGATCACGTTTGTTGTCACCAACTATTCCATATGTCGTCCCGTTAAACCTGCGGAAGAGCAATGATACGCTTCCGCATCCGTTGAACCAGACTTCTGCGGCCTTGCAGTTAGTCATGAGCGATGTTCAAGCCTTGTGCAGTCATGCTGGCAGCTCCCAGTTTGACCCATTTCAGTACCAGGATCTCATTATTACAATTTGCCAGCGCTTGACAGACTACGCACCACTAGTCGGCCCACGGCCGTTCGGTACTTTGGATTGTATTTGCCAATTGGGATACCTCGCTTTCATGAGTATGATCACTCATCATGATCCGCGGGAAAGACCGGTATGCTCTATGTTGCTATCGCAAGCGCTATGGACACAGCTTGATCGCTTATATAAGAATATTCTTCCCGAAGGAAGAAAGGAGGACTTGGCTTTCTCTCTCTGGCTCTTCTTTGTCTACGCCATGTCGGCTCCAGAAAACGAGAGATACCGTGATACAGTTGCATTGTCTGTTCAACGTATCCGTATCATTGCCG
Organism: Fusarium stilboides; assembly: GCA_014822085.1. NCBI lineage: Eukaryota > Fungi > Ascomycota > Sordariomycetes > Hypocreales > Nectriaceae > Fusarium > Fusarium stilboides. The sequence continues at coordinate 89,761 of JAASAY010000057.1, forward strand.
ATGCACTCTTACTAAGGACATGGGGGGACGTTACTGATCAGTTGACTTTATACGGTTGGATTTCAGAATTTCATGATGTGCTAGCTAGGAAACTCTGGACCCTTGCAGGATGCACAAACTAGAGATAAAGACCGACAAGGACCTAATATAAAATCTGACTCATTCGCCACTGTTCTGACTTCCATACAGAGTCGCGATGTCAGTACTGTGGCCGATCAATCTCAATCTCTTCATCAGGTCATTCCAGACACGTTCCTGCGTACGCTTGCCGTCCTCATTCGTGATCCAATCGGGAACGACGTGGCTGCCACCGAATTAGCATAAATTACGAAGACAGAAGCGTTTCTGCTATCAGTGGTCTAAACACAAGCTTCACATCAAGCGAGCGCGAAGTGCGAAAAGCAGGCAGCATGGGGCAGGAATTAAGAGGGTTCCGGCTAAAAGACTTACTCTTTGACTTGGCACTCCGAGCAGTAAGCGCCATGGCTGTCTGGCCCTGCAAAAGCGGCGTGCAGGAAATTTCGACTACCCTTTTCGGTTGATCTTGCAAGTAATAACCTCATAATCGCCAGTCCGGTTCTGATCATGAGAGGGGCATTGCGGTCCAGGTTAGAGTAACACAAACCTGGGTTAACCAGATTGACGATAACGCCAGACTCGGCCACAGGAAGCCGCGAAGCCAGCTCCCGGATCGCGTATATCTGTAGCAGCTTAGTTGTAGGGTACCTATAGAAGGAAGAGTCAGTGATTGCCAGCCTTTGCGTTTCTGCGTGACAAGATTCCTTACTGGAGAAGGGAACTGAAGCTGTTCTGTGCGCTTAGTGCATCGAAGACATCGCCCTGAAGTCTTCCGACGCGCATTCCTATGTTGTCCTCAAGCGCACTGTCGCTTGTTACGACGACGAGACGAGTGTAGGTTCCAAGGTTTCGTGCAGACTCTATGAGTTTGGGTAACGCGCGAAACGCCAGCAACATGGTAGAGACAACGTTCACTAAAAGGGATGTTTCCAAGCCTTTGACGAGCTGGAAATCTCCCATTATCACACCAGCATTAGCTATGAGAGCATCTAGACGGTGCAGGGTTCCGAGACGTTTGGCAAACGCCTCGACCGAGTCTGAAGACGTGAGGTCCAGCTCCCACACTTCGCCGATATTCTGGCGGCCAGTCTCATTCCGAATTGTCGTCAAGGCCTCCTCACCCTTCTCGCGAGATCGAACTGCGAGGATCACGCGACCAGCGCCCATTTGGAAAAGATGCTTGGTGCATTCAAAACCCAAGCCCGTGTTGGCACCTGTGACGACGTATGTTGCATTCATTATGTCACTCGGAGGGGCGGGGGTTTCAAGAGACGCATATTGAGCCCGGACAAGAGATAAAACGTTTGGCATGGTCTTGGGTTGAGATGTATGGTGTGTATTTTTGGCATATACAAGAAGTAACTGTGGTTGGATGCTCGATGATTTGGTGTTTGAAGCGTTGAATAGTTGAAGGCTGAGGGTATGAGAAGCTACAAGAACGATTTGAAAGGGCTTCCATTAGTCTTTTATAGATATTTGAGACAGTACTCCCAACATCTAGTACTCGAACATCTCGATTATAGCGAAGTCAGGAGCTTGGGTTGGTTGTCCAATCAGACGAATTGACCAATCAGAGACATCTATCCATTTCAGGTAATAAGTGGGTATGGATTTCCGCACTGACCCTTCCGTGGCAGAGGCCCTGCCTATACACCACATGGCGACACGGAATTAACAATTACTTTCGGCGATAAGGGGCATTAAACACCGGAATCTAAAATTAATTCTAATATTGCTAGGCTAACATACTAAGTAACTAAGCTGTAGTAGCTATATTCTCTTAAGAGACTAGGACTTAATATGGTCTTTGAAGCTATGAATAGTTTGCTGGTTCTTGACGATGTAGTACACCATGATCACGTTGCCAACCTTGGTGCCAGACAAGAAACTGTTGGGGTCAGAAGATAGGCTCTCAACAGTGGAAGATTCTTGCCAAGTACCATCTTCATTGCGGATGACGCGTTGCAGCTTTCCACCCTTCAATGGGAAGTAATAGAGGTACAACTGGGTGCCGCGGTCTGTGGTAAAAGGGACCAGAGCCAGGCTCGTGTTGTCACGAGAGTCCTCTATGTTCGGAATCGAGACGTGTGTACATTTGTTAGCCTCGTAGGTGTCGCTTTTGCGTCCTTCATTCGTAGTAATCACCGTTGATGCTGGTCGACTCCACAGCGTGAAGGTCGCGTTGGTTCTGATAGACAATAAACTTCTTCTTCGACGTGGGATCATAGGCGGCTTCGAGATCACTAGCACCGATCAGGGCCTTAATAAGAAAAGAGACGCATTATTTCCATCTACTCTCATCTAGTCTTGAAGTAGGTTCGTAGAATAACATCCATATATACACGGCCGCTAAGAAAGCATTAGCAAGTCCACTCTAATCTTCCTGCGGTCCTTCTCTCTCCCCATCTTTTATGCGTCTTTATCCATTAAGAAATCTCGATACCTGAAATTACGTTGATTTGTCGTCAACCATAAATGGCCAGAAATGGAACCGCGATGACGGTCGTAATGACGTCAACCATCGTCAGACGCCTTTTTACCATTTTTACGTGGAGCAAGTTCGATATCAACCTCGACAATTCATCAACTACCAATTGATCATTCTAACATTACCAATTTTATAATTTGACTATCTCAGTTTCTAGCAAAAATGGTCATTCAATACGAGGGGGCTCAAATCCCCATCTCCTTTGCATCATGCAGCATTCCCGCCAAGATTAAAGCGAGTCTACCCGATAAATTGAACGCCATCCAAAAAGCCGGCTTTGACGGGATAGAGCTATCCATGCCGGATATTCTCAGTTACGGCAAATTACTTAGCGGATCGCAGCCAAAAGAGGATGACTATGACGCTCTCGCCGATGTTGCAAAGCAGATCAAGTCATTGACGGATGAGTTGGGCTTGAAGATGATGATGCTCCAGCCGTTTGCAAACTTTGAGGGTTGGAAGAAGGGAGAGCAAGATAAGGAGAGAAAACAGGCTTTTGATAAGGCAAGAGGATGGATTAAGGTTATGGAGGCAGCGGGTATCACATTGCTCCAGGTAAGTTCATCACTCGCTCTCAACTCATGGCATTCTCTCGATCAGTTACTAAACGTATCATAGGTTGGCTCATCCGACTCTGAAAGAATCTCATCCTCATTTGACGACCTAGCCTCCGACCTCGCAGAACTAGCAGATCTCCTGGCCGAAAAAGGCTTCAGCATCGCCTATGAAAACTGGTGCTGGGCCACTCACGCACCCACATGGAAGACGGTCTGGGAAATCGTCCAAAAGGCCAACAGATCCAACATTGGCTTATGCCTAGACACTTTCCAAACAGCAGGTCTCGAGTACGGAGATCCTACCACGAACACTGGCTTGATCGAAGCAAGCAGCCATGAGGAGCGTGAGTCGCGCTGGAAGAAGAGCTTGGAGGAGCTTGCTGCCACAATTCCCGCCGATAAGATCTATTTGCTGCAGATCTCGGATGCGTACAAGATGGATCCGCCGATTGAAGATAAGAAGGACGAAGATGGAAGTCGACCGAGAGCGCGATGGAGCCACGATTATCGACCGCTGCCATGTGATGGAGGATATTTGCCTGTTCAGGATATGCTACATGCTGTGCTCAAGACTGGCTTCCGGAGCTGGCTTTCTGTTGAGGTGTTTGATGGACTTGAGGGCGAGAACACGGATATGAACAAATACACCGAGGATGCCGTTGAGTCATTGAAGAAGCTGATTGCCGTAAGCGAATAGTTCGGCTATCCAACCGCAGGCAGTGGAAATCACACAAGTTGTATCCAAAAAAAAGTTACTGTTGTATTATCCTCTCCGAGTGTATGAGTGAAAGGGACTCTGGGTATTAAGAGAGTAAATATGTACAAAATCGCTAGGTATTAATCAAATTCTTCAACTCCAAAATCTGTGTGATCTCAGCCAGCTTGATCGGTTTGGTCAAAAAGAGATCAATACCACTCAAAAAGGCTTCTTCCTGAGCTTCTTGGGACGCCAGGCCAGTAAGGGCAAAGACGGGACATCTTGGAGCAGCGCCACCAGCTTCAATCTCACGAATGGCGCGTGTTGCTTCGAAACCATTCATCACTGGCATGGATATATCCATAAACACACATTTATAGCCCTTGGGATTCTCTCTGTACTTCATCACAGCCTCCTGTCCGTCTGTCGCGGTAGTGTACGGCAGATTGAGCTTCTTCATGAAGACGACCAGCATCTTCAGGTTGATGGGATTGTCGTCCACCAGGAGGAACAGCAGCTCACTTGTTGAAGTTTCATTGCACATGGGGTCTAGGTTTTCTGAGGGTGTGGCGAGAGGAGATTGTGGTAGTTGTTGAGGCGGACTGGGACTGAGACTCCAGACAGGGCTGGGCGGGTAAAGCGAATAGTCTTGACCGAGGACGCCTTTACACTCGCCATCGACGGCAGGCGGGGTCGGAGGGATCTGCCGTAGTGGAATACCGGTCCCGACATTTAGTTGATTTGTCACAAGCGGTGCTTGCGTCGGATGTCTCTTTGTCGATCGTAACAAAAGCTTTCCCAGCCTACGTGGGCCTATGCTGTACCGCAAGACGAGTTAGTTTCAAATTGATTCCCGACAGGTGCAGCGGCATGTTTAGGAAAGTTGACTTACGGCTGATGGGTGAAGAAAACATTCTTCACATCAAGTGTGCCATAACGGTCGTTGGCCTCTGTTTGTTTTCGCGCCACAACCGCGTTTTGACAAAAGACTATTAGTGAAATTGATTTGTTCATTTGTATGAATGATGCAGCTTGGTCGAGAGAACGGTCGTCGCACAGCAGAATGTCGGGGGGAGTACTCTGGTCGAACGTCTGAACGACCTGCAGCCCTAGCCATTGTTGGCAAGTAGATGAAATACTGTCCTTCTCGCTTGGGAGGTTTCGCGACAGTGGGCTGAGAGCATTCTCATCCGGGTAATCTTGAAATCCGAATAGGAAGGCCTTCAAACCTTTGAGACTTTTGAGATGGGTGTCTGTCATTTCTGGATTCCAGGTTTTGCAGACGTCATCAACAGCCATCGGGTTGGGGTTTTCCACGGATTTCAATGGCAGATCAACCTGGATTCTAGTGCCGACGCCAACTGTGCTTTGTACGTCTACAGTTCCTTTCAAGCCTTGAACGATGCGCCTGACAACACTCAATCCGAGTCCAGTTCCAGAATCCATGTTGTCTTGTTGAGAGAAAGGAGTGAATATCCCATGTTTGAGAAAGTCGGTTCGGATACCACAGCCAGTGTCGGTGATGATCAATCTCACAAGGCGTACGTTAGATCCGGGGACAGCATCGGGCATATCCAGCTGCTCGACTTGGACGTGTATGAGACCACTGGTCGTATATTTGAGAGAGTTGCCCAAGATATTCATAATGACGCGCCGGATCGCCCCTGCTTGCACATGGAACTTCCACGCAGGGCTGGGCGAGAAGTTGACGCTGACTTTGACCCGTCCTTGAGAGGCATGCGTGGCTTGACCCATCGACAGCTTCTGGAACTCATGGCCAGCATGCACGCTTTCTATTACTTCTTCGACCAACGTGGGAAGGTCGACTTCGGAAGCAATGTTCATCATGCTTGCTTCAACGCTGTACATTCGAGACGAGCGTAGGGCGCGGCTATCCACGTCAGTGTTGCTGGTGTCGTTTGCAAGCGATGAGGTAAACCGATTGATCTTGGTCCAGTCAAGGATCTGATCAATGGTATCCAGTAAAGTCCGGCTGCACGCTTCAACTGACAAGAGGGCGTCGTCCTGAGAGGGATCAAGGCTACTCCCGCGAAGTAAGCCCGCGCCGAGCATTATTCCATGTAGTGGCGAACGTAATTCATGCGAGACCGAGTCCAACACACCCAACTTGGCTCGTTCAATCTCTCGCTCCTTCCTGGATGAGACTTCGGCCATAAGGACGGTTCCAAATGCTCTTAGATAGCTTAGTTCCCTCTTTGGCGAAAAGACACGACTAGCCTTGACACTGTAGGCGAAGCCGCCGGCAAACCAGCGCCGTTTTTGAGCATCCCATAAAGGAAAAAAGGCCACGCTTTTAGCATCGGGAAGCATCTTCAAGACGTCTTTTCGGATTTCTTGTCTTCTGCGAAGCTGGTTGGGACTGCATGTTGATTCACTTTCGGCCACGGCATCCGCAGAGCTATCGTCGCTGTGGATATCGCTCGAGTCATCTTCACCACCGGCAGTGTCATAATTCCAAATCGTGCCACGAGGGTAGTAGCGTAATAGCTTCTTGAGAGTCACCACGCTCAGGCTTGTGTGGCCGAAATAAGAATTGCCATCGTGTTTGGCCTCGGCCACAACACTGGAGCTGACTACAGGGCACATGGCATTGGTATCGTGTTCATCTTGCGCCGCCCCATCGTGAGCCATGTTTTTGTCGGCTTGTGTGGATGTTGGCTTTGGAGGATCACTGGTGGAATGGTGTCGCGAATTAACAAGATTGTTGCGCCGCGAGTATGAGGCATCCAACAGCAAGAGGCCATCGACTTCGAGCGCGTCCCTCATGATGTCGGCTGCGCTTGCACACGTGCTTGTCAATCGATCCTCGTGGTGCCTGTTATCAGTTGAATGGTTAGATTGCGCACTGGAATCTACTCCCGGAGTGTGAAGCCTCGGCTCGGTCGCAAGTAAATGGTCATCCCTCATCTCGGCCTTGCAGGTACGGCCATGGAAGAACCTCTGAATTCCCCGAGTGACTCGGTCTGCTTGGCGGTATCTCTCGCTGACACGTCGTTCCTCCAGGTGGCCCATGACAGCCTGGGCAAGATGTCGTAGAACATCCCGCGCTGGTTCATCCAGACCAGATCGGGGCTGCGAGTCAAAAACGCAAAGAACCCCGATGTTGATGCCTTTGGGAGTCTTGAGTGGAACGCCAGCATAAAAGCGGTTGTGCGGCCAGGCATGGCAGTACGGTCGGTCACATAGCGTGTCATCGGTAGCGAGGTCGTTAATAACGGTTACTGGAATTTTCGAGTTGCCAGGGCTGCTGTTGGTTGAGGGATCGCAAAATACCGGTAGTGGCTCGGTTGTAGGGGCGACGAGGACACGTTCGCAAACTCCAAAGGAACGGGGAAATCGGGTCCCGCATAGCCACAGGCCTTGGTCGCATTGCGTGATGCCGCTGTTTGGCAAGAGGGGCAGGTCTTGGGTAGATTCGGCGACGACATATTGATTTGATCGGTCGAACAGGGAGATCAGGGCACGGGTAGTGTTGAGTCGCAAAGCTGCGAGCTGGCAGAAGGCTGTCAAGGTCACGTCGGAAGAGGCGCTGAGGTCGTGGGAGGGAATGAGATCGGCCGGAGAGTTGGGGATGGCGTTTAGGATAAGGGCAGGGTCATATCTAGAGCATTCTTGGCGATCAGCACGGTGATGATCAAGGGAAAAAATGCAGAGATGCTGAAACTTGACGTGACAAACCTGAAAGTCTCCCTCTCACGAACGATTTCGCCCAGTCCTCTTGGCAGTGATTGCATGATGAGCTGGGCCGACACAAGAGGGTCTTGGTTGGGGAGGGATCACCCGAGGGGATCATCACTGGCCACAGGCCGTCTTTATCCACCGGCCCATGTCGGCTGGGCGTTGCCGCTCTGCTTTGTTGTTGTGGAAAGCCATTCTCTTCTAAACCCTAAGTGGCACCTCAAACGGCCGCGTTTCCTTATGGCGCCAGGGATATGAGAACCTAGACAAGCTGGTGCTCCTCCAGATACATGCCGAGGTGCATACAACAGTGCAGGTTGGGGCCAATGAGCAGAGCGCCTCAAGTACCATACCGCGCTGTCCGTTGCAACGGGGGCATTGGGGCAAATTCGATGGGCCTGCAACTATGCCTGGACCCTGAAAAATACCCTTTGCCTCAGGGTCTAGACCAACGTCAAGCCACTCGGCGCAGGGTCTTTTCCCCTCCTGTCGTAGGGCCAGCCTCAGGCCAGGGGCGTTTCCCTCCGCGGTCACTCGGTGGCAAAGTAAAGTCTACCTCGATTGGGTGCGGCCGCCGACGGCTTCTCATTGGAGCGGACGCCTAAGCGGACGCCGACAACTTCTGATTCGTCCGTTGAATTGGATACCGAGTTTTAGCAATGCCGGTATTGTATTCCTACTACGTGATTTCCTAAAGTACGGTGTTGTGATACCAGATATCTCGAGCATCTACCAGAGCTTGAATACAGTTAAAAGGTAATAATGTCTGCTTGTCCTTTCTGTTGCATTTTTATAACTAATACAGCCTAACAGATGACTCCTCAGGTTGAGCAGCCCCAGGCGCAGCCCTGCAACTTTTTCCTCCTCCCCTCCCCCGCGAGCATCGAATCGCCTTGTCCTGTTGGCATTGCAGATAAAATCCAAACGGTGAGCACTCCATCCTCGTTTATTCTGTGGGCTATGGGCTAATATGTATACCGGTTCGTCACTAGATACAACAAGACGCCCGCGCATTAAACCGTCTCATCCAAGGCCATGACCTCAACCGAGCTTTCTCTAAAACATCCGTCATCAGCGACACGAGCTTATCAACTATGGCCGACCTTGCTGGAAGCATAAGCCAGGCTCTAGACCAAATACTACGCCACAGCTCATTAGCCACCACTACAACGTGTGATACTGATACCCATCCAGTGTCGAAATCTCGAGGGCGTGCCAAAAAGGTATCTAATATTAGCGATTTTGAAATTGCTCGCTCAACCTTGTGTGCATTCTCACTAACATCAGGCATAGCAGACGGAGATGGTCAGGCGCTGTTACTCGTGTGGCGTGACAAAGACGCCTTGCTGGCGTGGCGATTCCTCTGATCCTTTTCATCTGTGTAATTTTTGCGCTTTGGTCAAGGCAAAAAGATATGCCCGCAAAGCTGCTCGGTCACATACTAACAGCTCGATGTAACCAGTATCTTGCTCTCTCTTTTTCATGTTTTGAGAGTAAGTATTCAGGAAAGGAATTAGCGGGAGTTATTGAATGTATTTATACCCCATTGGGCATGTGGCCTGTTTAGCCTTGATGGTACTCCATCAACACCAGATACCGTGAAACAAAAATTATTACTCCTCACTCGCTCTCGTCCTCACCACGGAGTGGTTCGCTCATTTGATCAAACTGCTCTGCAAGTCTACCACCCTGCGCTTGTTCAGGATCCGTCAACGCAAGATCCAAATCAACCATCCACCTAGCCATTACCTTATCCATGCCCTCGTCGCCACCTTCGTTAGTGTAGCGTTGCCCTATTGTTTCAAGCACGCGACGGTTGCGAAGCATGTCTTCTCGGCCCAACACATTTTGACGAAATGCCATACCAAGCACGGCCTTTTTGATGGAACCAAAGACTCTGTAGGACAGAAACATTTCTTCCAAGCCTGCCAAGCAAAGGTGTACAAAAAAAAGTATCTCTTCTGCATTGGACTCGGTATCACGAATCGTTGCGTTGGCGACATATATTATGCATGTCTGCCAGAGGACTGAAGATGCCTGCAAATCAAATTCGAGTCGATATGAGAGTAGGTGGCGTTTCAGTTGACGAATTGAAGCATGATACACAACCTGAGGGGTCGCTTGATCTGTGCTGAAAGTGCGTAGCATTGGGGTGGATGAATTGCCTAGGTGTATAAAGGGGCGGAAAAGGTCGGCAATGATTGCATGAAAATAAATGCTGCGAGCTAGGTCAACTGCTTCTGTCCTTCCATCTGATAAGAAACGAGGAGACTTACTGCAACATGGAAACAGCATGGCTACTTCCTGGGCAGCGAACCAGGCTCATAGGCAGGTCATCCGCCCATGACAAAAGCTGGTGGTAAATGTCCTCTGCAAATTCGAGCGCGTTACTTTGGTCGAACGAGATACTGCTATTGTTCCCATAGTACGCCCTGGTCACGGCGCCGAAAATTGTCCAGAGTTTGGAGCTGGCCTTGAGGACTTCAACACTGGTGGGAGACGCGGCAGTGCCAGTGTCAACATCTCCCGGCATGAAGAGTCTGGGTGGGAACTCAAGTTCAGCCGTGTGGTATTGAAGTGAGAAAATGCTGGATTGTTGATGATTAGCGTTCAGTCGAGTGTTGGGCCGTTACTGATAAAGGCAGAGTTGACCTACGAGATCCAATTGAAAGCACCCCATGCCGCATACGATGCAGCTCTTGTCCATTCAGTGTAGCCGCTGAACCACGCATCCGCTACCTCTGTTCCAGGCGCCAGGTTGAGAAGGCCCATTGATTGTGCAACTCCCAGCCCCTTTCGGAGATATTCGAAGGCAAGGTCATCCTTTCCATGAGTAACAGCAGTCATGCACATCAGCTGTAAGGCAGACACACTGGACAGGGTGATGGCTTCACGGTCGCCATGTTGGCTCCACTGGGCTTGAGCGTCGGCGAAACAGGCTGAAGAATAATGGGCAGCTTCTGGGTATAGGGGAGTGTAGGCTTGCTGAGTGTAGGGTATCAGTCTCGCTACAAACGATAGCATCTATGTTTCACTTACGCATGCCCATGCCAGGAGAGCTGCTACGAGAAATGAGGAGCAGAAATAAGGCTGGTTGTGAACGAGATCTCGGAGAAACAAGTCGGCGTCGAAGAGAGGAAGGACAGGATAGTCGTTGTTGAGGTAGAGTGCGATCGCCTGGACTGCTACCTGGTTGGGGATGGGCACAGATGTCCACAAAGAAATGTCAATTTGGCCAAGGAGATGAATGTGGGATTGAGTCAGATGCGACAGTCGTTCATAAGAATAGGTCGGAGCGGCACCGTCTTGGGCCATGCTAATGTTTGGCGAAGCTTGGTGGTGGCCAGGATTGATATCTTGCAGCAAAGATGCGCCGAAAGCTTCTGATCTCCGTGGGACGAGCAACTCCTCAAGGGGTAGCGAGCTAGCTGTGACAGGGAGTAAGACTGGGTAAGCTATTGGGTGCCGAACCATGAGCTCAAGCTCCGTTGCACTAGACGCGGGAGGTAAGAGACTTCCGACGATACTGTATTGAGAGAGCGACGGTGGAGAATGCCACGGGGACGGCGGCGACGACGATGGTTGTGTTGGAGCTTCTGTTGCTGCTCTAGACCTAGTATCGTGAGGTACCTCGCGAAGCATATTGAGCAGCTCCAAGGCATCATGATAGGGCAAGGTTTTAAAAAGCTCGGAGAGTGCGCCATGCTCCCTCATGATATGAGCTAATCTCTCGAGTTGAAGAGGACTCGCTGTTGGTTCCGGGCCATGACGATACTCGCATTCAAGACCCCGTTCGGTGCAATTGATGCATGCTGGCCGGCCACGGTCGCACTACAAGAGCATTTTCACATTAGTATCATCTCTGTCTGCTGATGCGAGGTGGTAGATATACTAAAGCCGACCTTTTTCTTACGCTTTCGACAGACTTCGCAGGCGGGCACCTGCCCGGCCATGCGAGCCCGGCTTATTGAGACTGAGCTCGAGAGTGAGGGCCCTGGTGAAGAATCATCATCATCGTTTGGTGATGATGATGGCTTGGCCGGTTGTAGTGGACGTAGCTGCTGTGCGGGCATGGGCGTGGGGTGTCGTAGTTGACGGTGAAAGGTGCCTCTGTCCCAGGGTACAGTAATATACGGTCATTCCTAACGTCTTGTTAGCTACAATACAGCACCTACAGTACCAAGCGCTGCCTTAAATTGTCATGCTCACTTGCATCCCGTCGTGGTTTTCGCCACCTCAGACTGGCTCAACGTACGGCTACAGCACGCTAAGTAAGGGTCCATGGTGGTCTCGGCTTTCAGGGACCGCGCAATGATCAACAGGCTAATCCTACTTGGGTAAGGTAGAGACCGGGAGAGGGGAAGATCAGCTGGCTCATTACATCATGGCTTGCACAATCTTGTCAATTTATCGCTTTCTCCGAAGAGATCGAGAGTTCATATCGAGATCCCTCGAAATGCCATTCTCGATGCACGTGGGAATTCTTGATTCTTCGATGCAGATCCCTCACAATCGTATTGTACGGTACTGCACAGCACAATCCCCTAATGTAAAGTAAGCCGCCTCATTTCTCGATATCCACACGTCGCGTAACCATTCCCCATTGACCCCCCTCGTCTCAAAGCAAGAATTTGTCACAATTGTTTTCTGCGAGTATACTGTACCCCACTGTGATGTGACGTAAGACTCAAGGGAGGCCGCCAGAATGCGATGTTTATTTACCACTATTTACAGTTGACCATAACCTATCGTTTCAGACATTAAATGGAACTTTTGTGCTACAGTACGTGAATGACCTTAATGACGTAATGGCATACTTGGGCTGTAGCTGGTTGTTGCAGCCTGAGGCTTCCACTTTAACACATACCAGGCATTACAATCTGACACAAGTATTGGTATAAAGCATAGCTTGAGTAAGCCAGCTGCAATATACGAGTAGACTCATTTTTATTACAAGCTAATTTTAGGTTTTTTAAGTTAATTTTATATTACGCACAAGGCTGCTGTAGACTTAGTTCTATGCTTTAACAAGGTTGATTCTTCCTAGTTTCCCAACGAGAATTTAGCTGCTGTCCGTTGTCAAAAGCCCTTGCCCGCAGTGACAGTGTACGCTGCTAAATGGTCCAAAGCATCATTATGTTCGCTCTCAATAATCTCAACATGCTTTGAGGAACGAGGGGTAATAGAGCAAGGGAACGGCAGTGGAGTTGAGTTGAAGCCTTCCGTATAGGCAAATCTGTCAAGTATTAGTATCTAAGAAGCTAGCTCATCTCTTTGGTTTTCTGGAAAACTTACATATCAACATCTACATCCCGGCCCTTTTCATTCTTCTCGGGGTTGACCTCGAATCCCCAAAGGATACGCGCGATGTTAAGTGTCACTGATGCAGCGCCAAGGTGCATTCCTGGACAAATACGGCGGCCCCAGCCGAAAGCACTGTGACCGAGTGTGCCAGGATACTCTCGCTCCTGCATGAAGCGTTCCGGTCTGAACTCGTGAGGTTCTGGAAAGTCGGCTTCGTTGAGGTGAACTTGCATTGTCAGCGACGTTGATTAAGGCACCATGTAGGTGTACTGCTTACGAGTCCAAAGCGGAGCAATAATTGTGCTTCCCTTAGGGATAAACATGCCCTTGTATACATGGTCTGCGGTGCTAGCATGAGGAGTTCCTCCAAGCACAGCTACTGGTCGCCATCGCAGAGTTTCAGATGCAATAGCCCTGATGTACTCCAGCTTGGGCAGATCGTCAAAGGTGGGGAGTCTGTCGCTTCCTACAACTCGGTCGAGTTCTTCCTGGGCTTTTGGGATAAACTGAGGTCCAAACTTGACACAAGCAAGTAGGAAGCTTGCTAGCGAACCGGCAGACTAGTTGAACTGAATTAATTTTGGTTTCGGTGAGATGCTCGGACGAGAATACTTACTGTCTCCACACCAGCACCAAAAGGTGAGCCGGCAGTATACGCAATCTCTAAATCACTCATGCCGAGATTCTCTTGCTCTTCAAGAAGATGCTTCGCAAAGCAAGTTGGTGCAGTTCCTTTAGCGACCTTGACACGGACCTCGTCCATTAACTCCGTATATAGTTGGATGTCCTTTTCGCGCTGCTGTAACACTTCGGCCTTCCAAGGGGCCAAGAAGCTCGGTAGATACTTTAGCGCGGGATAACGTTCTACGGCATACTTTCCGGGAATACTGGGCAATCAGTTAGTTAAGTGTATGGCAAGGCACAGACTGCGGAAATCATACTTGACCAGAGTCAGACGCTCCATGGCCTCAGCGTTCCGTCGTACGACGATATCGCTTCTGACATCTTCAACACGTCTTCCATAAGTAACAGTAACAATAACCGACGCAGCATATCGCTCCAAATGTGTTCGGAAATCAGCTGGTGTCTTTAACAACTCATGCATCAACACCTTAGACTCAAGACTCTGAATTGGCCGGTAAAACTCGCTCTGTCGCTGCATGAAACCACTGTGCAACAGCTTTCTCCAGCGTCGCCAGAAAGACGCATACGGAGCCATAAGACCTCGCATCCCGCCCGAGAGGAGCTCGCCGCCCATAATAAATCGTGGTCGGGAAGAGAAGATATTGCCCCTCTTCTCAAGTAGATCCCAAGCTGCTTGTGCAGAACCCAGGATGATGGTTGGCGTCGGGCCGAGCTGGAGATAGACGACATCGCCATATTGCTGGCTTAGCTCTTGAAACCAAAGCCATGGTTTTCGAATGCCGGTTCTGATAGTCTTGGGACCTGGTGGGAGCTGGGAGCGATGAGAGTAGAGTTTCCATTCTTGTTGAAGCTGGTTTATGTCAGTGAATTGGTAAGCAACACGATGCGATTGGTTGGTAGATACACACCCTGGGGAATATTAGGGCTAGGTACGTGAGGCCCACGGCGACTGCGGCGTAGATGACGACTTTTATCACCATCTTGATCAACTGTCGAGGGTAGCCGAAGTTCCTCGAATGGAGAACCCAAGATGGATTATCTGATTCCCTCTTGCAACCTTTGTAGCTGGAAATCAGTCAGTTGGCCGTCCAGTAAAGAGTTGGCTGAGGTTGATGACTTTGTAAGATGTCAACTCCTCAACTGCCACCTCAATTGCCGACCCATGTCAAACGACCAGCCACCCCCGCGTCACTGATTCACAATAGAGCACTCAGAAGATGCCCTAATGACTCTTGTCCTCGAGGCGAGATGATATCTCAATCCCACAGGCCCGCAACCCCGCAATCTAAACTGCAACAGGCTATGTTGAACGCGGGGACCCCACGCGCCAATGCTCGTCTGGCAGTGTGGCACCCTAGTCCATCGGTTAATCATACCCCGAGTTCAAATATGAGCGTTCGTGACTGCTGTTGTTGGCCGATATCTGGCATCGAAAGCTGAAGTTTTTGGAAAATTTCTATCATTTGCTTAGTGGATAGTAGCAACGATGAAGAGTGACGCTTGGCTGAGCAAGCCTTTCTTGACATCCATATTCCTCGGAATTGGAGGATTTCTCTATGGATTGTAAGTCAAAATACTACGTCAGTCATGATTTTCAAACTGATAATTATCAGCGACTCGGGCATCATCACTCCAAGCTTGGCCTTGAGTTCGTTCCTGTCATACTTTGGCCATCCAGATGCGCCCCTTCGCGGTGCCATTGTGTCCATGTACCAAGCAGGAGGTAAGAGCACATCTTGGCATGCATTCGATTTTTATTAACAGACCTCAGGCTGGTTGGGTAGTGCCTCTGTCGGTATCACCAGTGACCGACTAGGTCGACGTAAAGCGATCGCCTTCGGCTGCATCTGGGGTGTAATTGGTGGTGCTCTCATGGCCGGAGCTGCCCATGTTGCGATGCGTAAGCGATGATAAAACCATCCTGAAACCTTCTTCTGACCACTGTTGTGTAGTCATCATTGGTCGACTTCTGGTCGGCTTTGCTGTTGGTACCATAACTGGTGTTTCTCCTGTATTTGGAGCAGAGATTGCCAAAGTAAGCTAATTCTCGAAATTCAAGCCAGTACCATTGCTAAGTCTTGTTCCAGACCCATGAACGTGCCAAGGTCACCGCCGTCAACCAGATGAGTAAGTCAAATCCACTGCCTAACAGGAGATTTATGCGGCTAACATACCAAAGTGACTGCATGGGGTTTCTTCGTCGCCCTCTGGATCGGTGTTGGTGAAGGCAAATGGCACAACGCTAACCAATGGCGACTTGGATTCGCTATCCAGGGCATTCCCGCCCTCATCCTTGGAGTAGGCGTGCTCTTCCTCAGCGAGTCTCCACGATGGCTTTGTCTCAAAGGTCGTCATGACGAAGCCGAGAAGGCCTTCCGCAACTACCACTACGATGGAACCAACGAAGATTGGTGCCGAACCGAGTTTACTATGATTCAAGTCAACATATCCGAAGAGTTACAAGCCCAAGGTCGACTCTCCTGGGCAGATCTCCTCAAGACTCCCGCTTTTAGAAAGCGACTCTTTGTAGGAGCTTTTGTCTGGGCCGCTGCCATGTTGTCTGGTATTTCATTCGTGCAGTACTACCAAACAGCTATCTATGCCACACTGCAGTTCAGCGAGGATCGCCAACTTCTCGTCAGTGGATTGTACGGTTCTGTTGCTCCAGTTGCTTGCTTCCTTTCCCTGTTCTTCGTCGATAAGATCGGTCGAAAGAAGATCTTGGTCATTAGTTCATCGCTTCTTTCGCTTTGTTACTTGATCATTACGATTCTTGCGGCTAAGTACCCTGCAGTTCCTGGTATGCCCACTAATGCCGCAGCACAAAGGGGTCTTATCGCCTGTATCTTTGCTGTGTCCGCAAACTACTCTGCTCTTCTTGGGCCGATGACTTGGATCATTCCGTAAGTTCTTCAACAAATGACTTCTCGATCTCTACTGACGACAGAACAGTCCCGAAGTTTTCACCACTGAGTTACGAGCCAAGGCAAACGCGCTTGTCCAAGTCGTTCACTACTCTATCAGTCTGATCATCACACAATGTTCACCGATCGCGTTGGCTGCGGTAGGGTGGAAGTACTACGTGAGTCCAGCCCTCGATGTCTCACTAATCATTGTCTCTAACTACTTTCTAGATCCTTTTCATTCTAACCAATGCACTTTGTGCTGTCGTCTTTTTCTTTGTATATCCCGAAACACGAGGTACGGCAGTTTATACCATAATTAAGTCTATCCACTAACACACCCAGGCAAATCCCTCGAAGAGATTGACGAAATCTTTGGCGATGTCAAGGTTGTGCACGAAGAGGATGTCATGTTCTCCGAGAAGGTCGGGGTGGAAACGGTTGAGACACGAGATC
The DNA here is from genome assembly GCA_014822085.1 of Fusarium stilboides. Taxonomy (NCBI): domain Eukaryota; kingdom Fungi; phylum Ascomycota; class Sordariomycetes; order Hypocreales; family Nectriaceae; genus Fusarium; species Fusarium stilboides. The sequence goes on from JAASAY010000057.1 coordinate 106,588, forward strand.
ATCGCGTGACGCCGTGATATTAATGCCAAGTCACTATCGAAAGTATAATACTTTAGTGAATTAAAGTGTCTCAATTCAAGATGACTTTCCTTAGTTTATCGACTTTGTGCTCGGAGAAGATGTTCAAAGCATCACACTCCGTTTAAGCGATTCTACTGGAAGTTGTACGAAGTAATTAATTATCGCAGTCATCCGCTCGGGTACAAATATGAGGTTTATCTAGTCAAAATAAGCGATCATTGCCATTCTAGGTTAATGCCTCGGCTACAATTGCTAGTCTGGGGCTGGTTTTTATCTCTCGGGATTAAATCTGGCTCCTTCGTGGCAATACCACGCTTATCACCCGGCTCCTCTATCTCTGTAGTTAGCCCTGTGACTCAGATTCTTGGCAGACAACTCTTGATAACAGGCCCTTGTAGCCGGTAAGCGAGCCCTCTCTTGGGAAAGGCCGGATTTTTAAAACCCAAGACTTTAATGAGTCGTTAGCGTAGCCGCACTCACAATCTGACATTGTCGGCGTACGATGCTGAAGCTGCCGATACTGCGAAGTCAATAGTCCTCCAGCTCTTGAAAGAGGGTTGCAATTACTCAGTTGTTTGCCTTTTAACTGATACTTTTCGTAAGATACGCATGGGTAATTAGCTTCTGAAGCCGGCCTTCTAATTGGGAGTTGACCTGATATCTGCAAGATGTCCATATGTTCCCAGGGTTATCATGAAGGTCAAAGATCTTGGAGGAGTGGTTAGCGTAACCGCAAGTATGACGGACGCCAATGAAAAATAACCATGACTCTCGATAAGACTGATCGTCTCTATTTCCCCGCGTTCTTGGACGATTTACCCCGCAAGATAGTAAAGATAGTGCGATTGTACATATGCGGCCTCTTGTTTAAAAACCGGGGATATTCCCACCGTTTCCAGGGAGTCGGAACCATCAGCAGCTCCTCACCTCTCACTTCTACTTGCAATATCTTCTCTTCCAAACCTTTGCCTCATTGCTGCTACCATGGCTGATAACAGAGTTATCGAAGGTCAGGCCATTGAAGGTCAGGTTGTGAGACCGGAGATCACTGAGAAGCCTGACATTACGGCCGCACCTGTCGATACTGCCACGATAGACGATGTCGAAGCGGATAAACATCTCGCTGGACATTCTGATTACCATGGCATTGATACTAGTCAAGTCCAACCTGGTGCCGATCCAGTGTATGAGGCAAAGATCTCCATGCTGAATGAGGCCTTGATCGATCTTGGCATGGGTCCTTTCCAATGGAAGATCTTTATGACAACTGGCTTTGGCTGGTTCATTGATCAGGTATAATCCCTCTGAAGCGATAATGAGATGTAGCTAACCATGTTCATCATGTAGCTCTGGATGCAAGCCGTAACCAATATCCAACCCCCCGTCAAACAAGAATTCGGCATTGATCGAATCGCCTTCCTCTCTGTTTCCAAATACGCCGGTCTTCTAGTCGGCGCCTCTCTCTGGCCCATGACCGCAGACTTCATTGGGCGACGTCTAGCCTTCAACGTTACACTCCTCATCACAGCCATGGCAGGTCTCGTTGGTGCTGGCATGCCCACATTTCCGGCCGTTGCTACACTTTGTGCTCTGGTTGGATTCGGCAGTGGTGGTAACCAGCCTGTTGATAGTGCCATTTTCTTAGAGTATATCCCAGCTACTCACCAGAATATCCTGGTTGTACAGTCTGGTTTCTGGTCCATGGGACAAATCATTGCCAATATGGTAGCTTGGTAAGACACATCCTGGTCTTTGGATAAGAGAGAAGCTAACGTCGACTAGGCCGTTCATTGCCAACTTCAGCTGCGACTCTGAATTATCCTCAGATGAGTGTGAGTTCCAGGCTAACCTGGGCTGGCGCTATGTCTTCTGGACGTTAGGTGTCCTGACCGTGATTCTCTTCATTGCTCGATTCTGCTTCAGGATTTACGAGACCCCCAAGTATCTACTCGGTCGAGGACGTGATGCCAAGGTAGTTGAAGTCGTCCACAAGATCGCTGCACGAGACGGCAAGTCTAGTTGGCTTAGTCTCGAACACTTCCAAGCCATCGATGCCAGATTGGCAACTGAGGATACACCAACTACCAACGATAACACGGCTGTTCTACGAAAGTCTCTCGACAAGTTCACACCGAGCAAGTTCCAAGCTCTCTTCTCCACGCCTCGCATGGCTCTCTCGACGTCCCTGATTCTCTTCCTCTGGATGGCGATTGGTCTTGCATTCCCTTTGTACAACGTCTTCTTGCCCATATACCTTCAACAACGCGGTGTTGCAACTGGCTCGCCGTCTCTCAACACAACTTACCGCAACTTGACCATCCAAGCACTGTGTGGTCTCCCAGCTTCTTTCCTCGGAGGTTTTACTGTCAATCTTCGAGGCATCGGTCGCAAAGGTACTGGGTGTGCCGTTTGTCTCTGCACCAGTCTGTTCCTTTTCCTATTTACCCAGGCCAAGACCCAACAAGCTGTCCTGGGCTTTTCGTGTGGTGTTGCTTTCTTCCAGAACCTAACTTTGGGACTGCTGTATGCCTATACTCCCGAGCTCTTCCCAGCACCAATTCGAGGCACGGGTAATGGACTTGCCATGCTGTTCAACCGGTCAGCTGGACTTGGTGCGACACTGATTGGTGCGTACGTTGGGTTGACCACAAGTGTGCCTATCTGGATTTCTGCCGCTATGTTTGCTGTGGCGGGTATCGTCTTTCTCCTACTACCCTACGAGAGTCGTGGCAGGGCTGCATCATAAGCGTCCGTGATGTGAACAGATTAGGACTATACATCCTGATTCATCTCAAGGTCAACTTGACGAGAACTAGTACATAGTGAATAGCTTCTAAGAATTATACCAGTAATCTTCGTTGTTTCCCCATTGGCAGATCCATACTTCCAATTCAACCACACTAGGTCCGACATCTCCAATGAACGGGAACGATCCAAGTCCGATCATCCTCGCACATTCACGCCAAGTATGGAAGCCATGTTGACGAGAATACATAAATCCTCGTAAATTGACATCTTAGCACTCAATTCCAACTTCCATGCTAGATAACACTTCAGATTCGCGACTCCTTGGGTACCAAGAATGCCCCGTAAGCACCCAACGCCAACGCATTGGTGTTATATCTATCCGGATATAACTTAATCATCTTCTCCATAATCTCCTTGGCATCTTTCGGGTTCGACTCTAGCACACGTCCAAAGTCCTGGATATACTTCTTCGTCGATGCCAGATGCCAAACACCGTCCATCTCCTCTTTCTGGCGATGTCCAGGAACAACATAAACCGGTTCTAAAGCCTCCACCTTCTCAATAGCTCGAATCCATTCATCGCGTTTGACTTTGGTGTTCGCCTCGAAAAGCATCTGGTGGACTTGTCCGTAGACGACGTCACCGCACACAGCGAGCTTTAAGTCAGGAACCCAGAGAATCGTAGAATCGTGTGTATCTGAGTGGCCGCACTCAATGGCCTGGAAGGTCCAGCGATCCTGAAGTTTGAACTGCAGACCTGTTTCTTCCAGAAGAGGCTGTGCCAGTTCAAAAGGTCGGTGGATTTGTCCTGGGAATCGGTAATCCCACGTCTCGGTAAAGTAAGGTTCCGAGATTTGCTGTTCCATGTGCCTCACAGTTCCGGGAGTGGCTACAGGAACAGCTTCAGGAAAGGTCTTTCTGAGAAGGGGGATTCCAAAAAAGTGATCGCCATGGCCATGGGTTACGTAGATGTAAGACAGCTTCCGGTTTGGTGCAATCTTTTCGATCCATTCGATAAGGTCTTCGGTCTGCTTGATCGTGATGGGAGTGTCCACAAGGACGGCTTCCTCAGCGGAGTAGATCAATGTGCAGGAGATTGGTGACCAATCTCCTGTGCTATTACCAGGAGGTGGCCTGATAGCAGGGGTGGGAGGAGCGACGTAGACTGCGCAGCGTAGTTCAGCCATGTCTGCTTGATTATATTGAATTCGCTTGATAGAAAAAACTTTCAAAGGGTACTCTATAGTGAAATGATTCAAGATGGTCTGAAGATTATATGTCACAGTTGGCAACTAGGAAGTCCTTAAGGCAACTTATACCACATCAAATTGCACTCAACCTTTAGATATTCGCTGCATGCGAGGGTTCTCATCCTCGGTTCGGCTAATTCTGGATACTCCAGAGTCTGTGAGCTCCGTTCGTATATTCGATGATCACTAATCCAAATCTTTCGTTGTTAATCCCCGACTCGGTGGAAGGACATGATAACCAATAGAGGAACAACGACAGTACATACGACCCGACAATGCGGGGAAGCACAGCACACCATCATTCAAGCTTTTTCTTAGCACCAAGGCTCAGCTTGGTTTGTTTTTGTGTAGATCTCTTTGGCTATGATCCGAGCACAGTATTCTCTAACTTAGGAGCAATGGGATAAAGCACCATCGAGTCGGACTTTTTACATCGCAACCCCGATCACTGTTGCATGTCTAGTAGGAGATTTGATGCTAACTGGTGGCAATATGCTTAGTGGGCAGTTGGTTAACCGTAGCTTGAGTTGATGATCACGTATGTGGTGTGTCTGCTATCATCCCATTGGTCACTTCATATGAACGCCAGAATAACTCCTCATGCAGTTGCATATATAGCTAAACTCCGTCGGCGTTTTTGAGAACAAAATCCGTCGGACTTTTGTAGTTTCTTGGCTAAGCTACATCCATGTATCGAGCTGGGACTAGTTGGCCTCCAACACAACCCCTATGCCAGCATCGTTGAGACAGTCGGCTCCTGATCTTCCGACTTCTGATGCATCACTGGCCTCTAAGGGATGCTACTCTCATTGAAAGTGAAACTGTATCACTGCTGTCGTCCTCGGTAGTTTGTGGGTCCAAACCGAGGCTTCGGGCTGCTTGGGGTTTCTCGGTTAGAATGTTCATCGACGCATCAGAGGTAACGTCGTCTATGAGATCGTACAAGTATATATATTACTACCAAAAGAGATCTTTATATCTTAATGCTCTGCCTACAAATCTACAAAGGACCACCAAAGCATATTTCATATTCATATTCATACTTTAACCATGCCTAAGTGGGTTTTCCAACATACCAAGGGTGCCTTCACCCTTGAGGATAAGGAGAAACTTGCAAAGGGCATGTCCAATATATATCAGACCTTCGGCCTGCCTTCGTTCTTTGCCCACGTCCAGTTCATCGAGCTCGGGCCCGATGACTTTTGGTCAGGAGGCGTCAGACCTGCCCATTCATCAACCACTATCTCTATTTACCACGCCGCAGCCAACGTCCGTAACAAAGAGGAGGGTGAAAACTTTCTCAAAGCTCTGGACGATGTTGTCAGGCCGGTCCTAAGACCCAAGGGCATCAGATGGGAGTCTAATGTCTACGAGACCCCACGCGACTTATGGAGGCTGCAGGGCATGGCGGTTCCTGATTTTGGTACCGAAATGTTTAAGGAATGGGTCAAGAACGATACGTTCACTGATGAGGATGAGAAGGAGATTTTGGAGAAGCAGGGATACTCGGTAAGTCTATTTCTTGTGTAGAAAATACTGAGTGCTGATCTGGATAGGACACATCTCGCTGGCAGATGCCCCAATATTAGACAGTAGAAGAGAGCTGTGTATGATGGAAACTTGTACCTGTAGAATCCGATATACATTTATCCTATGGGAATGTATATAGTTAACACGATCGCTATGCGTGCTTCTTTTAAGCTCTGTTCCTGCCCCAAATCACACCATAACGACGCGCGTGACCAACGCCCATCTCCTTGATTATAAACATACACACGGTACGAGGCAGTAACTGGCTGCCTCAAGAGAGAGATAGAGTTAAGACCCCACACTTTTGGTAAAATTAAATGGTTGCCCACTAAGTCAGTTAGTTGCGTGCGTTGATGCATACCCATGCGACGTCGCCGTTGAGATGCTACAACGCATTGCATGGAATTGGAGCCCTTCAACCCGCGATGGCACAATATCCCAATCACTTCGTTAGACTTCGCTCTTCGTGTAAAATTTGCTAAAGAAACCTTTGAGTTCAAGACGTCGTGTCTTGGGGATTAAGCGTGGGGCGTGCTGTGGTTTGTCTTGGGTATCTAAGTAGGCATACTTATAAATATCTAGCCTACAGGACTTTCTGAAGAAACCCAGCTAAGTACGGATCTGTGTAAGTTCATAAGAGTCTCAGTATTCGTCGTTTCAAGAAAATATGTGAGAAAACTTAGCTAGCGTACGTATCAATCACTGAAAAGCTGTCTTACCACATATACCAGGCCCATCCCAGAGTAACTGCAGCTGTGTCAAAGATGCATCGTACAGTTTAAGATCTTACATCTGTTTGCTAAAACGACTGCAAGCTCTTACCAAGCTCGAGACAAACCGGTTGCAGGCCCTATCTACCCTTAAAATTACTACCATAAACATCACTATCACAGCAGACAATTTGATCATTCATGTCGTCAAATTTTTACATGTATTATTGACGTATTAACGGCGACTAACACCCGTCACCCAGTCGCTAATTTGGGTTGAAACAAAAGTATATACATGTAGATCCATGTGCATCACGCTCGGCGCATATGCCATTGAATAACTTAGAGGCACTGGGAGTACCATTCGTTGGCCTTGGTGCACTTCAGGCCAGCAGCGCACTTGGTAGGACCAGTGTAGCTGGAGCCACCACCGCACTGACCGTAGGCACCGGCCGTAGCCTCCTGAGCAACGGGGGCCTTGGTGGCGGGAGTGGTGGCAACAGGCTTGGTGGCAGCAGGCTTGGTAGTAGTAGGCTTGGCAGCAGCGGCCTTGGTAGTAGTGGGCTTGGTAGCAGCAGCGGCCTTGGTGGCAGGGGGAGCAGCAGCAGCAGCAGAAGCAGAGCCAGAGGTAGAGCCGGATTGCCAGCCACGGTTACGGGAGAGCTCGTACCACCAGTTTCGGAGCATCCAGCCGTCAAAGTCGGTGACATGGGTAGCGGAACCAGCAAGCATGATGAAGGCAGTCTGGCCAGTGGGGGTCCAGTCGTAGAAGTCATCGAGAGCAAAGGTGTGGCCGATCTCGTGCTCAAGGATGTGGATGTCCTTGGAGCCGAGGAGCTGCATGTAGTACTCACGGCCGATACGTTGACCCCAATCACCACCAGCACCACCGGTCATGCCGTCAGTGAGCCAGAGAGAGTTGTCGTAGTGGCGATCAGCACCGCCGGGGCAGCTGCTGTAGTCACCGTCCTGGTGGAAGAAGCGACCGCACTTCTCAGAGCACTGAGGAATACCATCGGCATCCGTGTCAGTGTAGATGTCGAGACCATCGGTGGAGCCCTCAAGAAGGCTCTTATCCTTGACAGCCCATCCGACGACGTTGATCTTGACGTCCGTGTAGGGGAAGTTATCCCAGCCAGAAACCCACTTCATCCAGGCGCTGTAAGACTGCTGCAGACCTTCAGCAACCTGGGTGCGCTGGGCAGCAGTGACCTTGGCGCTCGACTCCCATCGAACACAAACGTTGAGCTTGCCCTTTCCGGCAATAACCTGGTCCCAACCGTAGTTCTTGAAGCCCAGGGCATCACTGTAGGTCTTGACCTCGTGGTCCCAGACCTCCTTGAGAGGCTTGGCGAGGTCAGAGGGAGGGTTCCATCCGGACTGACGCTTGACGGGGCGGTTACGGGGCATGTTCTCCCATGATCGAGCCTTGACGGGCGTCAGGGCCTGCCATACGGAGCCGTCAAGGTCAGACTTGGAAGAGTCGAAGGACTGAGCTACGGTCGACGTAGCGAGGGCCGCAATGGTAGCAGCAGAGGTGAAACGCATGATGACGATGTTTTAAAGAACGGAATTAAAGAAGGTGAGTGTATAGTTGAACGAGTGTTACAGCTTTGAAACAAAAACGAGAGCAATGGAAAAAAGAATGTCTACCAGAGAAACCTGTCACGAATCGAAAACAAAACAGGGCGAATAGCTGAGGATATATAACATAGCATCGGATGCCAAGAAGGGGTTATGGAAACGGACGTTGTTCTGTTTTGGGATAATGACAGGACTCTTATTGGCGGGATTAGACGGGAAACAAAATAGTATCACCTGGCAATAGTTTATCCATCTACTAAGCTCGTTTGAGAAATAGCCCAACTCTTCACAGCTCACTTAGCGCTGTCAGGTAAAACTCAGGCCCTTTCAGGCCTTTCAGGGCTTTTGACAGACGATGCCCTGTTCAAGCTTACCTTAAGTCTAAAACCATGCTCAGATCATGAAACCTCGTAAGAATTTACCGATAGGCTGAGGCATTGTGTTGGGTGGTACTCGTGGTGTCATTGAGCGCATGTTTGGGTAAGATTCTTCTCCTTGAAACAGTCCTTAATTGCTAATTTTCTTAGGGACGTTCAACCTGAGACAGGCTTGGCAGACAGGGTTACAACTTGGGCCCAGAACCCATGGATACGATATAGACATGGGTCAATCCGAGCGGAGCGAGATGCGCCGAGTCCAGACCAAATTCGAGAATTCTTCCATCCGCTAAAAGAAAAAATCGAGTGTTCCATGGAGCAAAAGGTCATCACGATCAGTTTAAATCCGATAAAAAGCAACGAGACTATGGACCAACACGTGACTTTAGACCCGAAACTAATCTTAGACCAAACCCGAATCGGCTCTGAACCCGAAAATCATCTCGTCTCATGGATTCATACCCGAGGCCCCGCCTGTAGAACATCTCGAGAATCATCTCATCTTGAAACGCGAATCGGAAACGATGAGAACGACTATAGCTTGTGAACGGTAAACTTCCCAGTTCATCTCTGAAGTTATAGTGCATAGTATTCTAACAATTGGTCGCGCAGGTGCAGGTAAAGCGCTGACTGGTCTAACTTGCAAGGGTTATCGAGTCTGACCACCCTTGAGCAGAAAATCAAAGGTCAAGTGTAGGCACAATGGCCAGCCTCCGTGCGCAGGCTGTACAAAGAGTGGCTATACTCGGACCTGTACATTGAGTGGTCCTGTTCTGGGTCAGAGCTCATCGTACTCCAAACCTCGACCAACTAAGAGACAACGATTAAATACACATCAGTCGCAAAGCATTGATAATATCTCGGATAATGTTTGGCAAGACGTCAATCAAGTCTTTAACAGTATTTCTCGAGCCCAGGTTATAAGTGCCATCACATTGTTTCGGGCTCAATTTCCCGAGTTTGGTTTTCTACATCCTGATGATCTCGAGTATCGCGAAGACGAACTTGGCATTGTTCAGAAGCTTCGACTGCTCGCTATTGTCGCTGTATCGCATCGATATGCAGAAACTTACTCCGCAGATGCTAACAGTCAAAACATTCAATTCATAGCCAGTGAGGCGCAAAAGAGAGTCACTAGTGGTCCCAATCTTGCTCTCATACAGACATTCCTCATCTTGTCACTATGCAACTGGGGTGATGGAGATGGCTTCAACGCATGGATGCACTGTGGCATGGCCACGAGAATGGCTCAAGGTCTGTTGAGTACTGGATTCGCCAGTTGCGGTAAGAAAGAAACACTATCAGAGCTCGAGAAACGAACACTATGGACGTGCTTCAAGATGGACAGGTTGTTGAGCTGTGGTAAAAGACGACAGGCTATGTTCCCCGACGAGGAGATGCACTTCTCTCTGCCCACCAACGATACCCAATTCCTCTTCGGACAGCAAAGTACACAATCTACCACACTAGACGATAGCCTACGAAGCTATGGCCCAGACGACCATCTCGTTCTTCTCATCCAAGGACTACGCATCTGGTCAAGAATCCACACATGGATAGCAGAAGGCGGCAGAAGACAGCCTGGCATGACCGAACCCGAACAATGTCCCTTTAATGAAACTTCATACTGGCACAGAATGAAGCAGGACTTATTCAAGTGGCGAGATTCTCAAGATGCTCTAATGAGATACCCTGGTACAAAAGTGTCAGTACATGCTCAACGTGGACAAGCTGAGAGGTTTGGATACATCAACCTGGTCTATTACGTTAGGTGCGTACACACACCCCTTAGTTTCAACAATTACCTAACAAGCTACTATCAGTCTACTCTTCCTCTGCCGCGAGTTTATCCCATTCAGCCCTGTCGACGAAGTAAAGCCCCGAGGTCCCATAGAACCACCCCTCTTAAAAGCCAGAGGTCCCGATTCATTCTGGTCCCAAAACATCTTCGAACTCTACGACGCTGCCACCCAAATATCAGCATTGCTATGCGACCTAGAACACGTAGGCTGTCCTCTCCGCACGCCCTTCTCCGGCTTATGCGCCTTCTCCTCGACTTTGTGGAGTATATACGGTGCAGCGTTCCCAAATTTCATGGGATTTACAGAAGTCCAAACTGCAGAAGCGGACGCTCAATCACAGAGAACAATGGCTTGTCTTGTTAGAATCAGGCAAGTTTGGAGACTTGCCGAGGAGTGGATTGACGTTCTCAACACTGCGAAAAGTATTATGACTCGTGTCAGCGGAGAACGACGTGTCAAGGGCTCCCGATACGATTATCCAGAATTGGAAGATTCTATACATCTAGCGCCATTGCAAGGGATGCCTCGCCAGACATTCGATCCAAGCTCAAACCCGGTTAGGCCTACAGGTGATGACGCCTCTAAACTACATCAATTGATAGCGGGAGATGCAGAGGATGGTACAGATGTACCGGAGAGATTCACTTTCCAAGATGAGTTGACGGGTGGTAATGAGGATGTGGGTGAGGATTGGTGGAGGCTTTTGTCCTTTTGTGATGATCCGCATCTTCTTTCGACGAGTATTGATAATGCGGGAGATGCGAACTCGGGTTAGGCTTTTATATCTTGCAATATTATAATCTTGGGTATTGAACTTGATTGGGCAATGTAGTGGTCGTGATTAGCCCAATACTATACTGGTAACCCGAAAATGATACCAAACCCGAACCGCATAGTGTTCTAACCCGAGTGGCTTTTCACTTATCAACATCAACTTACTCCACCTCTCAACCTTGATATAAACACTTTTCTTCCCAAGTTCACAATTCTATCAGTCACCACTCTTTACCTTCTGATCTTCATCCAACTATGGGCGACCTTCAATGCTCCTCGGCCTCAGAGCCCCATCTCATGCACCGCTCGCTTCTCCATCCTCCAGAGTCAGTCGTCTCCGCATCAGGCGTCTACCTCACACTCGCCTCCGGCCGCAAGATCCTCGATGGCTGCGCCGGTGCCGCAGTCGCCGTCATCGGCCATGGAAATACTGAAGTCCGTGACGCCATGGTCGAACAGGCTTCAAAGGTTTCTTACGTTCATACCGTAACCTACACAACCGACAGCGCAGAGGACCTCGCCAATTACCTCTTGGAGGGAGAGCCCTTTGGCTTGACAAGAGCATATTTCATAAACTCAGGAAGCGAAGCTATGGACTCTGCGATGAAACTCGCTCGTCAATACCATGTTGAAAACGGACAACCACAACGAACACGCTTCGTCTCGAGGAGACAGGCTTACCATGGCAACACTATCGGTGCTATGACTGTTAGTAGCAACTTGGCTAGAAGAGCGCCGTATGAAAATGCACTCCTGCTCGACAACGTGAGCTACGTTAGTCCTGCGTACGAATACCGCGTGAAAAAGGACGACGAGACAAAGGAGGAGTACGCCAAGAGATTGGTAGACGAACTGGAAGCAGAATTTCAAGCAATTGGTCCCGATAAGATCATCGCTTTCATAGCAGAAACAGTTGGAGGAGCAACAGCTGGATGTATCACCCCTCCTGCTGGATACTTTGAAGGTGTTGGCAAGGTCTGTCGAAAGTATGGAATTCTCTTGATTCTCGACGAAATCATGTGCGGAACTGGACGATGTGGAACATTCTTTGCCTTTGAACAGGACGGTGACGTGCGTCCTGATATGGTCACGATAGGCAAAGGTCTTGGAGGAGGATACACGCCAATTGCTGCAACACTCGTCAACCGACGTATCATCGACACATTAAAGAAGGGCACTGCTAGTTTCAACCACGGACACACTTATCAAGCTCACCCTATAAGCTGCGCCGCGGGACTAACGATTCAGAAGATTATCAAGAGAGACGACTTAGTCTCCAGATGTGCCAGACTCGGGGTCCGACTACACGAATCTCTAGTACGAGTTTTCCAAGACCTCGAATTTGTGGGAAATATCCGAGGTCGCGGGCTATTCTGGGGTATCGAGTTTGTGCAGGACAAGAAAACCAAGGCGACATTTGACAGCAAGATCCGCTTTGGAGTTAAGGTTCAAGAGAGGGCTTTTCAGCTGGGATTGGCGGTTTATCCTGGAACTGGAACGGCTGATGGTTGGACGGGAGATCATATCATCATATCGCCCCCATTGACTATTACGGAGGATGAGATGGATACGTTAATTGAGCTGTTGAAGCAGGCGTATGATGATGTCGCTGCCAGGTTTGGTTCTACTGGCTGAGAACGGATTGCCGTGCCATGAGATCAATATGAATACAAGGGAGTTGTTCAGCAGCGAAGTAACACAATTCAATAGGTTTTACAGAGAAATCAAGTTCTCTTCCTAATGCTGAACAGCTGATGTGAAACTTGAATCAGAGACACAGTCCCACAGCACCAAGAGCGGCGGTTCATGTTCGACAAGCGAATATCGAACGACACAACGATAAAGCTTACATAATCAATATTCGGGCTTATGGTCTAGGGGTATGATTTTCGCTTCGCACCATTACTCTGACAGTGTAAAAGCTGTTATACAGAGCAAAAGCGCTTGTGAAAGGTCCGGGGTTCAAATCCCTGTGAGTCCATAACTTTTGCTCATGTTGATGGAGATATCTCGTCTTTTTGACTCTGTCCTTGGTACAGCTGGCTAGATTATCAGTATGTGAGACTGGGCTGATATCGACCAATAAAATCTTGGGCTTATGGTCTAGGGGTATGATTTTCGCTTCGCATCTTTGTTCTGTTGAGTCAGACAAGCGACTGTGAAAGGTCCGGGGTTCAAATCCCCGTGAGTCCACGCTTTTTGCCTCTCGTGATATTTTGCGTCTGCCGATAAATATTCCCGAGAGTTCTCCTGGAGGCGTTAACTCCCGACCCGAGGCTGAAAAGCCGTGCTTCCTCCCGTGTTTTTTGTTCTCCTGGACCTCCTTGTCTAATTTTTTTAGATTAGCTAACTATAAGATATCATGACTACCGAGACATTGCTATTACTCCTTGCATAGCTGAAGGCGCTCATTAAGTATTAAGCCCATACTACGAAGATCTAAGGCCTCTCGGGTCTGGCAGAAATATAAGCCTCAGCCAGGCGTCTTTAAACATCTAAGAAAAATCTCGGGCTTATGGTCTAGGGGTATGATTTTCGCTTCGCACTTATCTGACATCCTCAGATAGCGACTGTGAAAGGTCCGGGGTTCAAATCCCCGTGAGTCCACGAAATCAATTTTTTGCTGATGTGACGTTATGTGTGTTGATTGTTGGTTTATCGTTTTGTTTCACCCGCCCTCGACGTGACATGACCATGAATCGCTGTCAGGAATGAACAACGGCTTACACTATTGAGCTACATCACTTCTGTTATTTTTTAGAGCTCACAGCTATTAAAAGAAGTGTGCGTGTTTCTCACGTCACAAAGAGTGAAAAGTTTAAACACGAAGCGAAACTCCAACAGTGAGTGGCGGCAGTAAGACGGTTGACATGTTTCCAGGTATAGGGTGAGACATCACCATGCAATGCACAGCGACATTAAGCTTAGATTTAGAGAAATCTTGATTTAGAAATAGGGGTTCAAAAGCCAAGAGGCCATTGTGTAAGAGCAAAACGCCAAGCAGTGATCTTAACGGCCAAGAATGAGAACAGGTGAAACGGTTGGAGAATTTGGGATGGCAGTTGTTTGAGTGTGATGTAATTCATGCAGCCTCTAACCTAAAGGTCTTGGGGTTGGCTGGTGGATAAAGTCTCGGGATGAGGGAGTGGTCCGGTGTCCGTGGAAATGATTGGAGAGTGACGGACTGAGATTGTCGTGCCAGATCCCGTAAGTCCGTGCTATTATCACAATTCATTTTCATTCAATGTTGCGTCGGCAACAGCGGACATCCATGAGCCCGTGGGTTTACAGTGGATAAGCGGTGATCAAGCAAGGGAAATCAATAGTCATGATGATTAATTTGTTGTTATTGCCGCGGAACTACAACGTTGTAACAAGAAAATCTCTGTGCCGTCTCTTGACTCTCCAAAATAAAATGGATGGATGGCGGATGTCCCGGCACTAATATTTACTTTTCGCTGGGCACCAAAATGTTTTGATGGGGTCTGGAGATTGCGCTGGCACTTGGTGTGACGTATGCGGACCCACTCAGCCTTGGACCGGATCGTTCCTCAGTGCTCACTACGTAGGAGGCCCAGGGAGGTAATAATAATCTTGGTTCTGCTTTGGTCAAGGCCTCGGAAAATGGCTGATCATCATTGACAAGCGGCTGATCGGACCTGGGACTAGGCCGTAACAGTCTAAAGAGTCTCTGTTGTGACGACTGACTAATTCCAGGCCTGGGCCTGTCTTTTTGAGGGTGGCCATCAGGTTTGGCTGACTTTGACTCTGGCTTTGGCTCCTAGGTAGGTTTGGGATTGCGATATACTGTACTACTACCACCTCACCTCATTTTACTCTCACCTTAATTTTTTTCTCCCTCTGCCATGCAGCATCCTTGGGCATGGCTTCCAACAACCGTCACCAGCCTTCGGGCTATCTCCAGGTAACAGGCCAAGACTACGCCCGTCGCTCTCCGAGTCCATCATCCTCTCGCGCCGTCATTCACCCGAACCCGATACCGCACGATCCTGCGAGTCCTGGACCTGTCGAAGAAACAGCCTCCGACTACTTCAATCCTCTGGGCCGGGCGCCATCAGCACAATCACAGACCTCGATATCATCTTTTCCTCGATTTCCATCACAAACATCCCTTTCCGCGTTTCCCTCGTACCAAGACTCCGCCCCTTATCAACAACAACAACCGCCACAGCGGAGACGCCCGCCCATCGATCAAGCGCGTCAACCCAGCATTCGCATCCGTCGCAGCTCAAACGGATCTGTCTACTCTAATCATAGTATACCACAAGCAGATGGCTTCAGCGAGGATGACAGCCGTCCTCGCAGCATTTCCCAGCCCGAGCGTGCTCGCGTCTCCGATGGCAATTCCGCCCTTGCCCGACACTCGCGACGAGTACCGCAGGCCGCTATGCCGCGACTCACAGAAGAAGGAGGTCGACCTAGTCTAGCAGAACTCGGTATCAACGATGACCCGACAAGTCCCATGTCTCCGACCGGATCTCTTCCTGATGAGCAGATGAATCGACCGCAAAATGCACGAGGAATGACTCGGATGCAACGGGCCAGACGAGCTAGTCGCTTCTTCTGGCCAGGAGGAAACCGACGGCAACCCGGTGAAGACCAAACCGCCTTGCCCATGGGTCATCGAGTTGATAGCAACCGTGATGATGAATACGATGAGTCGCTGGTGGATTGGCTCGATGTCATTGGTAAGCCGATTTACCTATCTACGTCTTGAATACTTGCTAACACATCCCAGACCCCGAAGTCCAAACCCTTTCTACTCTTACCAACGTCCAAAACTCCCTCTTCGTCCCTGATCTCGGTAACTGGCTCAACCGCCGACCTACATACACCCTATCCCGACACGATCCCCAAGCCGACTGGGCCAGAGGCGCCGTTGCCGAAGAACGACGCCGCGAAAGAGCCCAAGAGGCCCAAGAAACCGCCACTATTCCCGAGACGATCGATGAGGAGCCTCCTCGCCCGCAGCGAAGCAGCACCATCACGTCGCGTCTTACCGAGTCGCACTATGCCGCCCTTCCTCATGGCGCTACCCTCGAGGGATGGACTCCAGAGGAAAAGGCCGAGTTGGATGACCACGTCCGACACATGCTACACTCCCGACGCGCGAGATTCAAGCGTCGCATGAAGGGTTTCGGTCAGTATGTCAGGAGACCTCTAGGCTTCTTCGTCACTCTCTACGCTACCCTCATCACCCTCTTCGGTCTGGCCTGGGTTCTCTTCCTCATCGGTTGGATTTACGTCGGCGAGGAGCAAGTCTACGCCATTCACATTATCGACAGTGTCCTTGTCGCGCTCTTTGCCATCATGGGTGACGGTCTTGCCCCATTCCGTGCCGTCGATACCTATCACATGTTTTTCATCTGGCGGTATTCGCGATTAATCAAGAGAGCCGAGCAGGGCAAGAAACCCAGAAACAAGCTGCAGAAGAAGACAGTTCCAGTAGGCGTAGCTACCAACCCTGAAGATTCGCATCTCACCGGTCACCAAGCTCGTGTCTTGCTCGAAGCTCAGGGATATCAGCCAGAGAGAGACGGAACAGAGCCTACGGTGGAAGGCAACCCTGAACCTCATCCAGAAAGCCCCGAGACAGTCGATCTAGAGGCTGCAAAGTCCAACGGTCCTGAGTCCGACCAGCCTGCTCTGACATTTGCTCAGTTCAAGAGTCTGCAGCACCACCAGAAGAAGATGGCCAAGTCACACTCTTTCTACAAACCCAATGAAACGTTCACTCACTCTCCCTTCCCCCTCAAATACCTCCTCGCCATCGTCATCCTCCTCGACTGCCACTCATGTCTCCAGATCTCCCTGGGCGCCTGCACGTGGGGCATCGACTACCACACCCGCCCATTCGCACTGACTACCGTCATCCTGTGCGTCAGTATAACCTGCAACATCACCGCCGGTATCGTCATCAGCCGAGGCGACCGCAAGACGCGAAAGAAGGACGTCTGGGAACTGCTCGACAGACAGGAGATGACCCAGGACGCCATCAAGCTCATGGAGAAGAAGAAGAAGGAAGAAGAAAAGAAGGAGGAAAAGGCCGAGCGGGAGAGGGAAGAACGAGAGAGGGAGTCTTCGGACAGGGATGGAGATGGGTCAAGCAGTCGTACGTCCAAGGAGGTTAGAAGGTTGATCAAGTCGCCTAGCTGAGAGATACACAAATAGGGAGGACGTTATGAGGATACATGTGGATATGATGATTACGGTCTTTAATCCATACCTAATTAATAGATTCACGCAGCGCATACCCTATTATTCTGTGTTGGGAGTTAGTTAGGCTTAATATACCATAATCCATTGTTATTGTTAATGGAGTCTTCACATGGACCAAGCCAGGACTGGTCACCTGCATATAGCATTAACATCAACCTCTTGGAATCTGTCAGTATTTCCACAACTCCGTGGTCGTTAGTAAGAAGCCATCACTAAATAATCACAAGTACCACAACATCTTATCCCATACTCAACAGGATCTGAACATCTACTGCTCCATCAGTGATATCTTCTAGCATTTTACTTCTCGCGTTGCCTCCCCAGGAACTCAAGACAGGATCTGGTCCCAGACCCTGAATAATCGGTAGTTCACCTGTTATCTCTCAGCACACAATCTCAGACTGTTTGTCCATAGTGGTAGATCTTGTCTAGCAGCTCCATCGCGCATCGCCAACCCCTCCTGGCCTGACCAAAAACTTTCCTTGTATCTTACTCACTTCGGTCGTTGGGTACCCTACCGTGATTGAAGAAGGGCCATCGCCGTAGCTGCTTACATCGTACAATGGTCAGAGTCAGGTCGAGGATGCACCGGGGATGAGAAGGTATATACGAGGAGGTTCTACGAGAGAGTGTATAAAGCTAAGTTCATACACAATGACCAAGTATACGAGATAATCGTCCGTTATGAGAGTGGTCTACTTGTTCTAGCTTAGGGTTAAGTATGACTGGGGCACGTTGGCTAAGACGAAACTCAAGCACACCGTTATCTTCCCCAGAGAAAGAAGTGCTCGCATTGCTTTTGACTTCACTTGGGGAGCATGCCTCATGATTCCCGAAACCGGGTACTCTATAACTCATCAACTAAGCGTAGTCCTTATCTGTCAACTTGCCGCCATGTCATTGAACCTGCGGCTCGTCGGCTGCCTTAGGGGGAGTTTTGGGAGAGAGAATGTATGTCTAGCATTTAGACGAGGATTTGTTGGCCAGAGAGCGAAAGAGAGCAGCCTGGTGCTTATGTGCTTGCGGGATACTTGTGTGATGAGCTGTAGAGCGCCTTTGCAGTGAGGAGTGTCTCTGAGACGTGGGCGGGTTTGAGGCCGATGACTGGAGGTTCGACCTGTGAACGGTAGGATACGTTATTGTAGGTCATCGAAGCCTTTACGGTGTAGATCCCGGATACTGGGCGTTTTGGAGAGCTCCGGTCATTAAGTCGCGGACGTGGTGACTGAAGGCTCAAGGCCACTCCGTGAAAGATATTGCAAGTGAACTCCATTCGTGCCGTATTAACTCGCAAGCATGACCGAACCTCTCCTTTCACTCGTGAAGATTGAAACACCCAAGATTACAAGCACTCTCGCAAAAAGCTTGCGAGATTGGGCAA
The DNA here is from genome assembly GCA_014822085.1 of Fusarium stilboides. Lineage (NCBI taxonomy): Eukaryota > Fungi > Ascomycota > Sordariomycetes > Hypocreales > Nectriaceae > Fusarium > Fusarium stilboides. The sequence continues at coordinate 125,005 of JAASAY010000057.1, forward strand.
GCCTATCTGACACATGCGAAGAAGACATTGACCCATTATCGACCGAAATGAGCCTCAAGAGCCGTTACAAGATACCATCGAATCATTAACACGCGAAAACATTACAAAACGACAGCACAAAGAAACACGATCGTCGTGTACGATATAAGCGATCAATGAGTTAAGTTGTGCTATACTTGGCCTATGAAGCGACTTGAGAGCTTCTTTAAGAGCACTGTTTGCAACGAGAACAAGGGCGTTCGTTTAAGCTCCAGAGGCTCAACAAGCTTCGAGGCTCTTAGCTCTTGATAGACAATGTCGTGTCCACAACAGTACTTTGCATCTCCGATCAACACTCGCTTGTCATATTTACAAGTAACTAGCCACCTGTAGCCATTCCACCCGTAGCCATTCCACCCCCGTAGCTCACTGGGTGTCAAACTATCAAGTCAGTAGCAATCCCTGATCGTGTTGTCGTTAACATTGTACATTCTGCGTATACTGCTGTTCCAATAAAACGTCCCGCTTATCTATCAATCATACCACCATGGTCCAATGCAACTCATCCTCCCAAGTCCCGACATCTCGTTAGGTACTCAGGTGATGCCAGATCTAGGCGGACCCTGGAAGTTTGCGCCCCGCAGTGTTCTGTGCGTGGTACGATATGTCAGATGCCAGAGGAAGATCATGATGGACAATGGCCTGTGCCTCATGCGAGTGTGGGGATGCTCACGGTCAGATCTATCTTCAAGGTTTTACCGAATTGTGGGCTTGAATGAAACAATTCCGGCGTATGTTTCGAGGAAAGCAGTTCGGTTTGAGACGCAATTCACAGATCGAGAAGGGAACGGAAAATGTAGAAATTAGTGCCATCTCGTGGCAGTCTTGTATAGCATTGTAGATTTGTATAGCATATCATCGACACATTCGATACTTCAGCAGATTTTTACATGTAATTTTTCTCTCGCAAACAACAAACATCTCATCAATCATATCCCAATCATGAAGTAACGTTCTTGGTAAAGTCGGAGAGCTGATCGGTAACAACAAGACCGGCGACACTGGCGGATGTGAGAGTGGCCAGGACACCGGAGATAAGAGCCGAGACAGCAAGCTTGGCGACCTCACCACCTCGAGAGGGGGCGAGCTGGCTAAGAATACCGATCTGGATACCGAGAGAGCCAATGTTGCCGAAACCGCAGAGGGCGTAGGTGGCGATGAGCTGAGAGCGGGGAGAAAGGCCGTTGAACTCGGCGTTCTTGGGGTCGGTGAGGAGAGTGAAAGCGTTGTACTCGTTCTAAAGAGACTAGTGTTATTCACGATACACATTAAGCAGATGATAAATAATAGACTTACGGTGATGATCTTCTCAGCAATGAGCTTGGCAACAGGGAGAATATCTCCGGTGTTGTTGTCTCCGTTGGTGCGAGAGACACCGAGCAAGAAGGAGACAGGGAACAGGAGGTAGCCCAGGATGGTCTGGAGAGTGAGAGTAGGGTCGTTGATGTTGAGGTATCGTCCCCACCAGACGAGGAGACCGTTGACAAAGGCGACGAGGGCGATGATGCAGAGAAGAGAGCAGACGATAGTACCAGCAATCTTGATACCGAGCCAAGCACCGTTGGCAAAAGCGTGGAGGGCGTTCTCAGCCTTGTGCTCATCATCGTCGGGGATGACAACACGTCCAGCGGTGAGAGTCTCTTCGGTCTCGGGATATCGCATCTTGGAAATGGCGAGAGAGGCGGGAATCGACATGATACACGAGGATACGAGAGCCTCGCGGTTAAGACCAAGACCGATGTAACCAACAAGGGTAGATCCAGAGATAGTAGCGAAACCACAAGTCATGATCTGGTGCAGCTCGGCCTTTGTCATGTGAGGAACAAAAGGACGGACAAGCATAGCAGATTCACCCTGGCCGATAAAGGGCGTAGCAGCAGCGACAACGGCCTCAGCACCAGAGACACCGAGACCCCAGAAGACGAAAGTGGCGAACTTGACGATGAACCATTGGATGAAACCGAAGTAGTAGAGGACCTGGACGAGGGAGATGAAGAAGATGATGGGGGGAATGACACCAAAGAAGAAGCCTGGAGTAGCAGCGGTATCGGCATTAGTCAAGAAAGCAACACCATCTTTGGCGAAGCCGAGAAGATCAGCAGCTCGGTCGGCGATGAAGCGGAAGATATCATAACCGACTCCAGTCCTGAGAACGAAGAGACCGATGACATACTGCGTGAGCATGCCGCCAATGACAGTGCGCCAGTTGATAGCGCTGCGCTTCTTGCTAGTCACCCAGAGGATGAAGAGGAAGACAGCCATGCCAAACAGACTCACGGCGCGGTTCTCGCGAGTGTTGTCCTCGACCTCCTCAGAGACGAACGAGCCGACGAGCATAGCAGCGACTGCGACAGTGGCACCAGCCAGAGTGCGAAGCTTGGCGGGGATAGCATCGTAGACGACAACAGCCGAGTGCTTCCACGCCCACTTGATAGGGTTCGAGATGTGACGGCTGGGAACGTGGAAGAAGATAAGACGCAGAGTGATGGCGAGCCATAGCAGGAAGGGAACAACCCAGTTCTTGTCATCGCGATGAAGAACCAAAGAAGCAATCCACCAGCCTGTGAAGAGGCAGAAGATGACGAGATGGATCAAGGGACGGCGATATCTGTACAAAGGCCCCAGCTTCATGCGCCAATCGCGACGACCGCTCTCGCTGTTTGTCCCAGCGGATGCGACGACGCCAGCCTCTGTCTTCTCGTGATCGCTGTAGTCCGGGGGCATGTGCTTCTCAGACGAGAGCTTGGAGGTTGGCTCGGGAGCGAGGTTCACACCAGAGTTGTTGTGAGAGTGAAGCTGGGGAGGAACTACGCCAGGCGCATTGGTAGTGCCGGTGGTGTAGACGGGATCATCGTGGCCGGGGGCGTCGACGCGGGGTGAGTGGTGATGATGGTGGTGCTGATGTTGATGAGAGGGCTCGAGAGCGGGATCCGGGTTATGATGAATGGTTGTTGAATCAGCCATTTTGACTAGATTTCAATTCTGGCTCTGATTATAGAGGAATATAACCAATTGGTCCCTGTTGAAGGCTCTATTTCACCTCGAGTTGAGTAGAGGTGATATGGTGATGAGTTGAGCCTGGAGCTTCAGCCTTGCTTAAACAGAAGCACAAGCGAAAAGAAAAAAAGACCCTTGAAAAAAAAAGAGGGAAGACAGCAGCTTTTTGATCACTTTTAGCCCTAGGCTGGGAGGGTCAGGCGAGATCCTGTAAGAGACACAGCAAGACAAGACGATCTTCGTGGGTCAAAGGCCCAAAGACGTGGGGATTGTTTGACTTTTTTAACCCGAGAGACCGATACTGTAAATTTTTTTTGCCTCCAAGCGGAGAAGAACACACGAGGGTGACACCAGGGGGGCGTGTGCAAGATACGGCTACGCTATCTATTAAACCCCCGGACATTGCGGTTGGTCGAGCTTTGTCTATCTTGGCTGAAGATCCTTTGGGGGAGGTGAGCACGAGGGCAGCAAAAAGTCCGTGCTAGAATTAGGATTAATTCTAGGTAGCAGTAGCACAGAGTGTAAAAAATCGGTAGAGCCAAAGGGACTAGAGGGACCAGACCAGACTCGACTCGACAGGCAAACAAGGTAAGGTACCCTTGTAAGAGAGCTTATCAGTACGTCTCCATCCTTCGGAGTCGCCAGAGATTCGATTCGCGCCGTCTCCACGTTTCAAATCGTGCCATTGACATCTTAAACTAGCCCTTGAACTAAACGGCCTGTCGCCCCGGTATATCGGGCAACTCTCTGATCACAACACTACAGCTTGATGGCTTGATCATGTTTATATCACAGCTGAAGATCATCTCAAGCTGAGATACAGACACGGCCATGATCTGCCAGTCCATGTCCAACACACAAAAATAAAGAAACAAAGCTTGACAAGTAACTGTTGTACGTACTCGCCACCCCCGGCCTCTCCCTCGGCGACTCAACCCACTACACCTATTCTGGCAGGTTGCTGGAAACGTTTGAAGGCCAAACTAACCAATGCAATGCACGCTACCCGTACTCTCCACTGACGTAGACTCCACCAACGGACCAAGCGACTTAGCTGGGAATAGTCTCGGGACCCTTTGTAGAGATTAGGACCAGACGTTTGGCTACTCTCCACACCACCAGAACCTCAATCTTTTGGTCTTTGGCAAAAGGCACGCGACTAATAGAACGGAATGGTCAGCAATTGCTGATGCTAATTGACCAATAGAAGACAATTCCAAGCCTTTTCAGCTTAGACATCTGCAGTCGAATACTAACCAACACCAATCGATAGATACCTACTACATACATGGACAAGGAACTTGTGTAGCTCACCCCAGTCTCCAGTCTTGAGTCTCGGTCACCAACTTGGGACCATCGAACCCACAGACCAAGTCCTTTATCTACAGTATCGAGAATCACCAACTCACAATCTCCCAATCTGTTACCCTCTTATCAACATCTAGACCAAACAGTCCGATTAACCTCATTCAACTCCCATCTCCGAACATTAACCTCTTAATCCACTTCCCACCATCCCTCCCGCCAAGACAGACAGCCACACCCGTTCCCTCTCCAACACCAATCCCAATACGGCCATATCACAACCCTCCCTTGCCCTAGACTATCGCTCTTTAGGTAGGTCTTTAAATGATCAAGCTTGGCTTACACTCACAGCTTGTCACCTTGACAATAGCTTCCCCATGTCTTGTAACTCCCCCAGGACTTCACTTATCTCACCCCCTGCCCGGATCCGATCACCACTTGATAAGCTTCCCCGGCCTCCCCCAGCTTCAGCTACGACACTCTTGGTAATTCTCGTCCGAGGCTGCCAATGTCACTCCCACCTGCGACAAACACATGTCAGCGACAAGAGATAAACAGAAGCCTTGTCCCATCCCTTTTCTTTAACTGCCATCTTATCTCCTTCCAATCGAGATATAGTCCAATCCCCAAGTCCTCTTGTCATCGGCCACCTCCGCCTCTCTATCTCGGGCTGTCCCGACCGGATGCATGTCAGACTTACACTATCCCGATATCCTGTTCGTCTATCAAGCCAACCGTTGTACCGGATTTGTATTATTGGACGTGGCTTACTCCAATATCGATGCTGATCTTGACACCCGTAGGACAATGCGAATATGCTAGTTACGCTGAATACTCTTGTCCTCCAGCTCTCTACCGTTGTATTCGCTTCTTTATCCAGGTCAAGTGACTTCGCTTTACATGTTCAGTTTTGCAAGTCTGCAAATTGGCGTCAACTTTTCAAAGAATCTAATATCGTCAGCATCGACATCTCATTAAACCTCGTTTATCAACTAATCGGCTCTCTCATCTATATCGGTCTGGCCCATGCAACACTACATCACATGCCTTCCGGCCCTTGCTACGCGTCGGCGCTTTGCTATCTATAATTTCTCGTGCATCTTAACCGTCCTTCCTGGCTCCCGCTTCCCTGTGAACTCACGATACCTGTCCTTTGCATGACTGCCCGGCGTTCTAACTGCTTTTGTTGACTCTAGTAGCAAGCCACGGAAGAGGAGGTTGTCCAAGAAGGGGAAGTGCATATTGACCACCGACTCAGGATCACCACGAACACCCAGACTTCCCCTCAATTACTTCTGTCTCTCGGCCTCAGATCCTAACCGCCACATCGGGACCCAAGTCTCGAGCGACCCAAGACTTGGGCATTTGTTATTCACCCTCGCAAGATCTCTACAGCTGCCGGAGCAGCTACTATATCGTCCCCAGCGCGCCCCAACCATCAGCGAATGAACAATGAGACGGACATGTGAAGTGATACAATAGATTAAACATCAAGAGTCAATGGTCTGTGTAGACTCTATGGCTGTCACTCAGTGGCATCAACACAAGTGACTTGTAATAATACTTCGTGTTCTTTAGAATGCTCAATCTAACAATAACTCCAAACACCATCGCACTCATGCCACGAGTCAACAATTACAGCAGCACCTCCAGTCATTTCATGTATAATGCCCTCCTTTTACTCGCCACTTCTGAATCTCCTGTTGAACTCTTCCACCGCCACTCCAACCATCTTGTATAGGAATCCTCTCTCGCTACCCTCTCCAATTGGGATAAAGGGTCCGTTGGCTCCTCCGCGGAGTGCCAGACTCACTCCCGTTCGCTCCTTTGCGATTGTCTGAATATCCTTGAGTGGCACATCCCACTCACTTGTCAGACGTCGCGATCGGATCAACAAGATCCGAGCATACGTCACCATCACTACCATGTCCTCCCTGGGTAGTTCCAAATGTCCAATGTACTGTTCATCAAAGTATCTTCCATTGTCCACCTGCTTCAGCCAGTATTGCCCGAGAGCTTCCCGCGGGTTGTACGGGCGCACGATTCCATCTTGTGGGATGTATCGTGGGTATCGCGTGCGGTCCAACTCTTGACCGTCAAACACAGTTGTCGTGTTGCGAATGCCCTCACTGACGTTGCTGGCCATGTCCAGTACACCCACAGCCGGCTTGGTAGCCAGTCCGATCATACCCTTGCCGACACCCTTGAAGAAACCCAGGGCGCCCTCCTGTTCGGCACCCTCCAGAGGTTTGCGTGCAAGTCCGCCTACACCCGACGCAACGCTCGTGATGAAGCTGTTGGCACCAGCAGTAACACCGTATAGGGCGTGCTTCGGCCTGTTGCGAGCCCTTGTGATACGCCGGCGGTCCTGGAATTGTTTGTCGAGAGACGCCGCGGCAAGTCCCTTGCTCAGACTGCCAGTGAACTTGGAGAAACTGTCACTGAATCCAAACACTGTCTTCTTGGCAAACGAAGCCGCACCCTTGGCAATGCCCAAGCCAAACTCTTCTGGCTTATCCGATAAGATTAAACCCTGGTATGGCTCGTAGAACACATCTGTCACACCTGACGAGATGCTATTGAACAGACCCACAGGATTACCGAGGAAGTCGGCAGATCCCAGGATCTTGTGAATCTGGTACATGACTTCTTGACTGTAGTGGCTCGAGAAGTTCTGAATAAGTACCGCCGTAGTCACCCTAACATTGTCCAGGATGAGCGCATTGAATCGGAGCGGCGCATCATTGACATTGCCCACAGCCATTGTCATGACGTTGAGGAAGAACATGATGGGGTTGCGAGACGACGTCTTGTCCTCAGCGTTGATGCGTTCTGTTCGCATAAAGCTCAGGTCGAGCTGCATGGGCTGGATGTTGAGCACCTCAAAGTAGATGTCTTGTCCAGCCTGTTGACCTGAAGGTTCTGGGATGTCGAGATCTTCATCACACAACTTGCCGTCATCGCCTTCCTCCGTCCAGCTGGCGCCAGGAACATTTGTGAAGTCAAGTAAGGCAAAGACAAAGTCTTCATCCAGATCGATTGTCATTTCCTGCAGCAAAATCGTCGCGTATTTGATGTACAGCACACCGTACGAGTCATCCTTGACACGACTGACCATGGCGTGAAGTGATGGATGGGCCTCTACCTCCTGTGCCTTCTTGGGAACCACACTGGGATAGAGGATCATGGGGAAAATGCCACCGTACAGTTGATTGTCGATCTGTATCCATTTGATAGCCATCGAGACTGTCTGGATCAGCGGCGAGTCGCTGTATCGCAATTGAACATCTCGGAAGGTCAGGTAGGCGAGTTCCTTCATTTGAGCGTTGACAAGAGATACACCAATACCTGCCAACTTGAGTTGCGCGCGGAATGTAGCACCCGTGTCTTGGTCTTTGACTTCGAACGCTTCGGGTCCGGTGTTGGTCCTTGACAGAGCCTTCGGCTTGTACATACTCTTACTAGCACGGAAGTTGCTCAGAATTAGCGTCTGCTTCGGTCCATCGGCAGCAACGTTGATATCGACGATCTTCTGGTTTCCTGAAGAAGTGGTAAACTTCATGGGGATCTGGTTACCGATCTCGGCCAGTTTGACGTGTCGTTCCTTGCCATTAGCAGAGATAATGATCTCGCGGAATTTGGCGGCAGGGAAGTCCCAGGCATAAGGCATTATGCTGCGCGGCGGAAGACGGTACCTAATCTGCCTCCAGCCACTGCGATCCTCAACTCCCTCCTCGTCAACGTTAGGGTTGGCTTGCCAGAACATGAATTCAATGTCGCTCTCGTTGCGCATCGAGTAAGGCCAGTTCTTCTTTTCCATACTCAGATTCAAGAAGATTGTAGAGTTCTCCATGAGTACTTCCACCTTGACCAGGTTCTGGCGCTGTCCAGCCTTGGCCATCTTGACATAAGTTGTACCAATGTCCGCAATGTTGAAGGGCGACGTCCATTGGTTGTTGACACCAGGGTAGCAGAGGCACAGTTGCTTGACTTTCGACTTTTGCATGAAATGGAGAGGCTGAAGGGCGCCATCACCCAGAGTGAGATAGCCGGAAGAACTGGATTCTCGTACAAGAATCTCCCCATCCATCTTGTTGTGCAGGACGAATCGAGGCGCGATTGTTACGACCTTGGTCAACTTGTACTTGCCTTGACCAGATTCAACGGTGACGCCGACGTGAATCTCCTTATCCTTAGTCGCGGAGTTCAATACAACCTCAGTAGTACTGCCGATGGCGTCGAAACTCTGAGGTTTGCTCCATTCTGAGTCGGCGATCTTCAAAAGAGCTCGGTTGCGGTGATCATCGTTTCCATAGGAGAACATGAAGGGGAGGGCCTTAGGGCTCTCCCGATTCGAGGTGTCCATGAGTGGGAATTGGCCTGCAGCCGGCTTCGCCTGTTGAAGGAAGCTCTTGGCGCGGACTCGAACATCTACACCAGTCTTGTTCAAGACAACATACGGGCTGTACACTGTAACCTTGAACGCACCACCACTGTTGGGGATCTTGTGTTCGTGCAAGGATAGGTGCAGCGGCAATCCTTCTTCATCCTTGACAACAAGTTTGTGCTCCTTGCGGAAGTCTTCGTTGTTTCCAGGATTGATGATCGCAAAATCGCTGGCCTTGAATACCGTATCTTGCATGTCCACACTTAGAAGTAGCAAGTGCGAAAGCTCGACAACGTGCACCGGGCTGACACCTCCTTTTCGCAAGAAGTTGGTCCAATCCTTCTTTGTGTTCTTGTCATAGATGCGGTACTTGAAGTCGTACGGCAAGAGGTTCTCTAGGGTTACTGGCGCAGAGAGCTTGATCTTCATGTACGGGTATTGCCTGTTTTCGTTAGTATCATTATAATCACAGAAAAAGAAGAACTCACTTGGTCAGTGGATTGCCCTTGTCAAAACGGGCGTGGACTTGGAAGTAGAATGGATCTCCGTTCTCTCCCTTGCAAACAACCTGCCTCGTAGGCCTCTTGAGGAGGTCCCTCCAGAAAAGCTGATCATTGCTCCACTGGTAACCAAAGCCGCCATCGGGGCGAACAAGAACACGCTTCTCAAAGACAGCACCAACAGGAGCCGGTCGGGAGTCGCCAGGGGCAATCTTCTCAATCTTGAGCAAATGGCCGTCTTGGGCGTCGTAGATACCCAGTTCGACTGGGATCTGTGTCGCATTTTCCACATGCAGTGGAGACCTGAAGGTCACATACTTGATGTTGTCGGTTCCCAACTCTACCTCAACGCAGAGGCGATGCAGGACATCATCCGTCTTTGGACGCAGGCCATAAAGATACTCGCCTTCACGGTTGAGTCTGACGTTCTTAACAGGATCAAATCCGCTACCGTCCAGCTGAATCGAGACGTAGTTCTGGCTCGACTCGGTGAGCAGGTTCTCACGCATCTTCTCCCAATGCTCGAAACTCCAAGGTGCTTCTTTGCCATCCTCCAATCGCAGGTTGATGGGCTCTTCACTAGTCGGGCTCTTGGAGTGGAGGACAACATCGAAACCCGTATAGTTTCTGATGCGATATGGCGCTTCGACACCACGAGGCTTGTCCAACACATCTTCATCGGATGTCAGGAATTGGAATGACTTAGATGCCAGGGCAATCGAAGCCGTGGTGACGGTCACATCAAACACCTTCTTGGAAGCGACATCAACCGACAACAGTCCTGAGATGGGGTCCTTAGCCACACCGAAGCCCACTTGCCATGGCTCAAGGAGAGGCTCCCAGCTCGACTTCGAGAAGTTGTAGACATTCGAGTAAAGGTCGATGGCAGTCTCGGCCTTCAGGTTCGAAGACCAGTTCTCAGCCGACGCAGTAAAGTTCTTGATGCCAAGATCGAGGATGGGAAGTTCGTGCACGTCACCAATCAACACAACACGAATACCTTCCAAGGTTGCAGACAGGGTTTCAGTCTTTTGCTGTGCGACTTGCTCGGGTGTTTTGCCGGCTTTCGTGTCGGCGGCATGGGTAACAGCATGACTGGTTGCGGTCACCTTACTTCGACCAGCGATAGTAGACTGGCCTCGACCGCTAGCAGATCGTTGCTTCATTCCAGCATGCCGCAGCTCTCGTGCTTTTTGCTCAGCAGGCGTCTCCTTGACTGGCTTGGGCTCGTTGCCAGACAACTCGCTCGCCTTGCTCACGATTTGAAGCACAAGGAGGATATCGCGAAGTGAGAGTCGTAAGACAAGAGGTTCAATGTCCACGTGTATATCGGTAGCCTGAGGCTTGGAGCTATCCATGCTCAACTGCACTGAAAAGTCGTCAATGATACGCAGACGAGACGTCTCGAACTTGTCCATTCTGCACAGGAACATTCCAATTTCTGATATTTGGAAGGTCAATGCATGCTGTTGAGAAAGGAGCATCTGTCGGACAGACAGCACGACAGCCTCAGAGCTCGAGGTCAGTGGGTTGGCAATCAGAATAATCTGTGCGTCCACAAGGTTAACTCGGAAAGCAATGCTCATGGAAGACTCCTTCTTCTCTTCTTGCTGAGTAACCTCCCCGCTTTGACGGCGCGAGATTTCTGACCTGGGGCGTGAAGCATCGGCTCCCGTATAGGCAACTTGCATAGAGTCGGTATCCGATTCCTCAGGTGTAGTCTCTGCAATACTCTCGTCATCCATAGGGCTGCTCTCGTCGACAGTCAGTGCCTCAACGGCAAATTTCTGAATGGCGAAAAGATAATCAAGCGCAAAGATTACTCGAGGGCTGTCGACAGTAGCCATAGCAATCAAGCTCTTTTCTTTGCCACCCGACATCGTGACGCTTGCCATCAGCTGCTGTACGTCCTTGTTCATCGATGACATGATACGACGGAACTTGTTGGTGTCGCGCGGTCGGCTGTCGTAGATTGTGAACGACCGGATAAGAAGCTCCGCCTCGAGTGAGCCATCAGAGAGCATCCTCGTCTTGACCTTGGTATCATCAAGCGAGAACCGGGATAGGCTAGACTTTGCACTATCGTGAACAGGCTCATTTTCTGGCGCATTGATCAACTCCAGACCAATAGTGTTGACACGGAAGACAAGATCAAGTTTGGTCCACTCCTGGTCAATAGAGCCAAGCTCAGGGCCAAGGTCAACAAGCGTTTGGTCATCGCCAGATGTGTCTTCGGTGTTGGCTGTTCGCGCACGTTGCAAAGTACCTTCATCAACTGCCTTGGCAGCCTCCTCTTCGTTGTCATTACCTTCTCCAGCAAATGCTGCAGGCACCGACTTGGAGATTTCCAAGAGGAATTTAACCTGATATTGTGTGAGACGCAGGTTGAAGTCCGACATTGTTCCTTCGATCTCTGTCTCGGGTCTCTTGACACCGGACTTGTGCTCAGCATAAGTAATGTTGAACCCAAGGTCGACATGGTCAATCATTTCAAGCTCTTCCGACTCACCACCAGCATAATGGAAATCGGAGGTGAGTCTGATGTTGCGGATACCTGCTGACAGTTTCATGGCAATATCGGAGTCCTCGCTGTCGTCAAGGGGGGTGAACTTGTTCTGAGCGTAGATCTCACCGAGGTAGGCAGTAATGACGTCCCTCTCAACTTGGCCAGGCTGTTGTACACGGGGGAAGACAACAATTGGAGTGTTGACAACAACATCAAACTTGAAGCGACTGGGGCTCTGCTGCATTTGGTTGGCCTGATTCATAGCAGCTTGGCGTGCAGCGTTGTACAGAGCCTGCATCTTGCCAAACTTGACCAAGAAGTCAATGATCTTGCGGAATGGCTCCTCGACAAAGTTCACCTTGACGGAACCAGCACGGAGGAAGACAGAGCTGTCGTAACCTGGGTATGCCTTAGGATTGCTGGAATCAAAGGTCTCATAACGGAAGTCGGCCAGATCGTCTCCTTGGATGGTAACAAGCTTTCGGAGATGGGAGTCCTCTGAGACACCGAGGTTGACGTCGTCGACGAGGGACAGGTCACCAAGTCGAGCTGAGATGCGCATGGTCTTGCCCCGAAGGAAGATACCGGCGTCAGCCTTGTTGAAAGAGAGCGTGGCAAGACGAATGCCATCGTTATTAAGGATCAACCTGATACTCTTCAGGTCGACCTTGACTCGAATGGACCCTGTGTTGGCGCTTGACTGAGGTGCATTGACAACCGCAACAGCTGTATCAACACTCTCCGAATCATCCTCGTCACTATCAAGAATGGCCTGGTTGTTATTCGTTTGGTTGTCATTGTTGGTAAATGTGACAAGAATAAAGTCCAACAGAGTAAGCAATGTCTTTCGAGTAACAATCAAGTTGATAGTAGAGATGACAGCAGTGATGTTGGTTTCCACGCCCTCGTAGACAGGCATGAACTCAGGAGATAGGGGATTAACCTTGACAAACTTGACGTGGACCAAGCTTCGGCCTTCCTTGAGATCCTCGCTGTCACCAGACGAAATGATGGACTTGAACTCGGCTGAAGGGTTGTCTACAAAGTCATCGACCGTGACTGAGCCGAGGGAAACATCTGCTACCATATCGAAAGGTCTGGTGTAGAACTCCAAGTCAAACCGTTCAGCAACCAGCTCAACTAGCAAAGCGTCAGGCTTCTGTCCATCAGGGTCACTCCTGTAAAGTGAGCCCTTGAGGGTGTCGACCTTGAACTTGAACTCGAAAATGCGTTGCTGAACCTTGAGCTGCTCGGAATCACCTCCGTCTGGAGCATCTTCAAAGTCGTCTTCATCTTCGTCCATGTCATCGAGCACAACAGCAGTTTCCGACTGCATAAATGGGAAGGGTGTGGACTGTCTTCGCTCACGCTGAGACTTTCTTCGAGATCGGTTGGATGAGTTGCTCTTGAGACGAGGACGAGATGGCTCCTTGTATTCCGGCTGCGACGTAGGTGCAGAAGGTCCGCCAAACTTGGGAATAGCCACGTCAATGACCTTCATGAGGTTCTTATACTTGGTGTCAGAGACAGCGGCGTGAAGCATTGGCAGATGACCCGAAACCTTGAACTTGGTCAAGTTTGGTGCCTTGGGTAGAATAGAAGTTTCGACAATGAAGTCGACATTAATCCGTTCCACGACATGAAGATGAGCCTCATCGCTCTTCTCAACCAATTGAGCTTTGGTTGATTCGACTGAAGGGCCGATGAGGACTTGAGTTGATGTCAGCTTGACAATGAACTTGTCGTACATGACAGACTCGAGTCGTTTCAGATCCTCGTCACTGTAAGCTTGTTTTTGCTTGGACTGGATCTCCTTCATGGTACTCTGATCCACCAATTCACTGTTGACATGGATGTGACCTGCGTCTACAATCAAACAGGTGGAGTTCTCGGTAGTGATGCTGACAGGCACGATGATCAGAGGCGCCTGAAGGTCCAATTCGGCGTTGATGGTCTTGTGTTCCTCGAGGGCGAACTCAAGACCAGCTCGAGTCTGCTCACGGATGCTCTCAACAGTCGCACCAGCACTCTCCATGAGGGCTGTAATAGACTCCATATGGCGCTCAGGGGGTCTGAAGAAGTCGGCGATGCCCACGACGAAGTTGGGGTTCCAGATGACCTCGAGAGGCTTCATCTTTCCGACGACGGCGATGTCACCCTCGCGCTCGATGGGGTTTTGCTCAAACTCAAACTGGAAGAAGGGGTCGTCCTCTTCTTGCTCGAGTTCGGCCAACGACAGTCGCTTACGCTGCTTTTCGGTGGGTGCATCCTTGACTCTCACAATCTCAGGGTAGACCGAGTCTGGTGTGGTGCCGTCGTTGACACGTAGGCCACCAAGGCTGATGTTTGCGAGAAGGGAATCCTTCCTCTGTAGCGCCTTGGCCTTGAACACGTCAAAGTGTAGACTGAGTAGATCTGCTGCGTTGTCGTGAGGGTTCTTCTTCAGGGTGAAGCTACCCGTGCTGAGAGATGTCTCGACGCACATCTTGATGGCCTCACGGGGTATATCGACCTCATCAGCAATGGCGTTCTTTTCGTCCCAGTCGATGGCCTCGTAGAGCTCTTGTCGCTGCTCTTCGGTCATCTGCGTGTTCTCCTCATTCTGCTCAATCTTTTCCTGAGGTTTTGAACCCCACATCCACGAGACCCAGCCTTGTTGTTGCTGTGGCTGACGTTGTGGTTGGTTCTTGAGGGCTTCGGCATTCTCCTTCTTGAGCTGGTTGCGGGCCAAGGATCGCCAGAATCGCAGATCTTCGTATGTGAGTTTCCATTCAAGAGAGTTTATAGCATCAGTTTCTTCAGATGACATCTGATGGCCTTGCTTCCTCTTCTTGAACAGCTCGATGTATCGTTGACGGTCGTCGCGTCGCTCACGGAAGTAATCCCAAGACCACTTGCGGTTGCGCTCATGAATCTTTGAGAGCACAGCATTACCCGCAAACTCTAGCCAGGCACGGGGATCTTCCTTGGGCCTGACACCCTTTGGTTGTAATCGTTTGTACTCTTGATGTCGGATAAAGTAGTGGAACAGGTCGACCATCATCAAGGCGTCTCGGTATTGATCGTCGTCGAGAACGAGACCAATTTCTTCGAATAGCAAGTTGGCCTTGAACTTGGGTACCTTGATATCGCCGGATTTGTCGAGCTCGATCTTGGCTTGGCCATTGACGGGCTTGAGAATGAACTGATGGTTGGCATTCTCTTGGACGTCCTTTCCAATCATTTCTCTGAACTTCTCAACCATTTCGTTATGTGGCATTGTTCCTTCAGTGGATGTCGAGGCTTCTCGGCCGGTTCCGAGAAGTGATGAGTCGGTATTCCAATACACAGCTAGAGCACCCAGGGTGGCCAGCTTGTGTGTGACTGTGTTGGAGTCTTGGATAAAAGTAGGCTTCCACTGACCGTCTGTGCTGACGGCGCTGAACTCCTCGAGAGTAACACCCAGGGCGAAGGGATGCCCTGGTGCAGAGATAGAATCTTCGTATCGAATGTGAATGTTCTTGACCGTGACTTGTAGGTTGTCGACGATCTTTGTTACCAGGCTTTGTGTAAAGCTCTGGCTCTTCTTTTGCTCCTCCTGACTTAAACCTTCCTGGTTCCTCTCCTTGAGCAACTCAGCGCTGTCAAGCTTCTCCATCTTGAGGCGCTGTTTCCTGCGGTCTTCCTCGTCTTGATCATATTCAGCTTCTTCCTTGGGGCTGGCAAGAAGAAAGACGTCTTGGATAAAGACCTTAACGGGAGCGCCGCGCAGGTTGGACCAGGGGATGACGAGAGTCAGCTCTCCAAGATGACCTTCCATGACATTGATGGGAAGCTTGAGCTGATCGAGGGCCTCGCGGCGCAGCTCGAGGTTGCGTAGCTTAACATCGCCGGACCAGATACCAACTTTCAACTGGGCAGGATCGAAGTTCTTGACATACATGCCCAGGAAGCGGTTGAGCAGGCCAGCGACGAGGCCTTCAAGCATTCTGGCGGTGTTGTGGCCGTAACCCGGGCCGGGGAAGTAAAGGTAGGGTTCGTGTGATTTGTTTTATCGGCAACTCATTTGTCGGCGGGGATGAATATCGTTGTTGACACGGGTGCCATACGAGGCTCGACCGATCGTTCGTTGGGTTTGAACGCTGAAACGTTTTGGAGATGGATGTATAGAGCGGGGTTACAGTCTCAGCTGTATCGTAGGTAGATTTGCTGGGGAAAGGTAGGGGAGTATGATGTAGAGAAAAGCGGGATTTGGTGGATGAGGGTATTATCGATTATGCCTCCTCTCCTCTCTTGAACCAAGATGGGCGAGTTTAGGTGATGGAGTAGTTGGATATTGAAAAGGTGGGTTCAGTCGTGTCGTTCTGTGAATGAGTGACGCAGTCTGCCGGAGCAAAAGTGGGAAGCAGCAGCCTTAGGGAATGGTGTGGCGTGTATGACGCTGCTGCCAATTCTCGACCTCGGAAAATATGGTACTTGATAAATGCGGAGGTTAAGGCTGAAAATTAAGTACCGGTCCAGGCTGTTAGCTGCCAGTGGCTGTCTTTTTCGCGTTCCAATGTGGTGCTTGGTGCCTCAGGGGAGGTTTGAAGCTCAACAGCCCTGGAGCACATCACGCACAGGGCACTTATGGTGGGGCTGTTTGTTTCTGCTAGAGATGGATGGACAAGTCGGTGGGTTCTGCTCCAACTTGGCAGAGTAAATAACCTAGTTAAAATACTGATATTCATGACTGTATTTCGCATACATAGGTATAGTTCCAAAGCTTCAATTAGGTTTACATTCCCGTCTTGACATGCAGATGCCGGTTTAGGCGTCGCATTTCCGTCTTCCATTTCCATTTCCCTGTTAGTGTTCACCTTCAAACCCACTTATACAGCTTCCACCCAAAATGCCACTTTCATGACGTCACGACATAGCTTCACATCGCGATGATGTAGAAGTGACACCAAAAAAGGTAAACATCCATGAAGGGCCTGGACTCGTGCCCGGGCCGAACGGGATGGGAGGACCTTTATGTGTGACAGAATTCAACTGCCCAGGCACAATCTGTAGCTAAAGGCTAAAGCCATGGCGATTACGTAGATGCCCATCCCCATCTTGGAAGTGGAAGCTTCTTCCATGATTGTGCTCCATTGAGCTCATGGTATTTCAGTATTGGCTTCCATTCCAAAGACAATCTTTCTTTCTTCACCCTTTTCGATTATCATTGATTGATAAGAGTTTCAGCCTAATTTCGTGGCCTGTTTGCAGCTGTGTTACTCTTTCTAGCTACTCGCGTGCCTCCAATTGACTTTCACCCTCCATCTGCATCACCATCATCATCACAACACTGCGCTGCATTGCGTCGTATTAATCATGTTCCGTGCTTCTTCCCGCTCCCTCTGGCAATTCGCCTCCAGAGCTCCCTCCAGCAGAGCTACTCTTCTATCACAATCGCAATCCTTCCCCCGCTCAGCAATTGCGCCTCTACTTCGCCAGCAACGCGCTGTCTACTCCAGCAAGTCCGACAAAGATGACCCGCCCCCTCCAAAGCAACCAATTGACTATGAGGCCGAGCGTAAGCGCGGACAAGAGCTTCTTCAGTCTGACCCGAGTGTCGTGTCTGTTGAGAGCTCAACGGCCAATACCTCCCCGGCAGCGGCGCAAGGGTCAAAGAGCGCTGATGAGGACATGAACAGCGAGCTCAAGCATGATCTTGTAAGCTTCATACCAGAAGAGCACTTAGTAAGAATTCCTCTAACAAGCTATTGCAGGGCATTGTCAAAGAAACCTTCACATTCAGAGACGTACCTCGGGAGTCGAGTATGCTTGGTCTGGCTGGTACCATCCCTTACCTTGGAACTTCTCTTTCCACCGTCTTCCTCGCATGGGACCTGAACAAGCCGATCCCTACCGGCAATGCCTTCTACGATGCCATTATGATCGACCACGAGACTGCCAGGTATTTCTTGAGCGTCCTTGAGCCCGTCCAACTCGGATACGGTGCTGTTATTATCTCGTTCCTAGGTGCCATTCACTGGGTAGGTGTCCAATTTCACAATTACTGCGCATTTAGCTAACCACTATGTTTCACAGGGTCTTGAATATGCCGAGAAGCAACCCCTTCGTGAACGAACCCGTTTCCGTTACGGCATGGGTCTCGCTGCCTCCGTCGTCGCATGGCCAACTCTCATGCTCCCCGTCGAGTACGCTCTCACCTCTCAATTCATGGCCTTTGTCGCCCTCTACTTCGCCGACTCCAGAGCTGCGACCCGTGGCTGGGCTCCTCGCTGGTACGGAGCCTACCGCTTCCTCCTGACAGCCATGGTCGGCCTGGCCATCTTCATCTCTCTCGTCGGACGCGCAAAGATCAAGCAGGGTGAAGCTCTCACTGCCCACGGCATGACCGACAACTTCTCCCGAGAGGGCATTGCCGACCACGAGACCAACTGGGAGAAGCTAGAGGAGGAGGAAAGGGAGCGTCAGCGAAAGGCGAAGAAGGAGAAGGAAGAGAAGGAGGCCAAGGAGGCCGAAAAGAAGAAGAAGGAAGAGGCCAAGAAGGGCAAGAAGAAGGGTGGTAAGGGTGATGACAAGGCCAAGGCTTCCGAGGAGGGTAGTGATAAGAAGAGCGACGACAAGAACGAGTCCAAGGACAAGGAGTCCGAGAGCAAGGATGGAGGCAAGGACCAAGAGTCCAAGGATGGTGAGAATAAGGAGTCCAAGGACGAGGGCAAGGAGTCTGAGAAGTCCGAGGGCGAGGACAAGAAGTCCGAGTCTAAGGATGAGGGTAAGGAGTCCAAGGGCGACGAGAAGCCCAAGGAGGAAGACTCATCCGACAAGGAGTCAAATGATGATTCTTCTAAGGAGTCCAAGCAAGAGTCCAACAAGGACGAAAAGAAGGATGACAAGAAGGACAGCGAATCCAAGGATGATAAGAAGGACGAAAAGTCCAAGGATGACAAGAAGGATGAAGAGAAGAACGACAAGCAAGAGTCCAAGGACAAGAAGGACGGAGACAAGGAATAACTTGCAGTCACAAAGACAAAGCAAGAAAAGCATGACCACTAAAGTACCTAGCGATTACAACGGAGTTCTGGGTTTTTCCTGTACTTATTTCTTTACATGTTCAGATAATGAATTGATGTCCAACAAGACACTGGCTGGATCGTTGAGATGAATGTGTGAAAAATGTCATCAACTTCATGCATTAAACAACTAGGTATCTCGACCCGCCGCGGGTATTGCTTCGCAGAATCCCAAAGACAGCCTCGGCCATGTATAATTCTATCAGACCCCTCGAAGCAAACAGATGGTGGCACAAGTTCCAACGCCGTGAAAATGCAACCGGACCAGGACCGTCTGTGTCTGTCCCAGATATACCCATCCAGCTTTTCCGCGATGAACCTCCCAAAAATCATCATCATTAAAAGTACTGCAGCAAACAATCATTGCCTAAGATATCCCTATTAATGCTTCTAAGGTCGAGCGAGTCCTTGCTTGGCCTGTACATATGTCAGTTTCCACGTCACGATAGTTGAGAACAGGTCGACATACCTTCATCTGTTCAATTCGGGCCTTCAACTGGCTCGTCACCTCAGCTGCTCTCCTCCAGCTCTCGGCACCGTTGCCTCCTGTTGGTTGAGGTAGTGATGACATTGGCCGTTGAGAGGATGCTGGTGCGTGGTCCTCATCGCGGAAAGATGTCGCGCGACTGAATCCCCTTGCTGGAGATCCACGGCCTGATGAAGACGCGCTACCAGCATACCTCATATCGGGACTGAGCTTGTTACGAGGGGGCATTGGCTCCCCATTCTCCTTCTCTTCTGACATACTGCTGGTGACGCTCATTCTATGGCGGCTCACCGACGGCGGCCCATGGTCTCGGTATACGTCGTCATGTGTAGGCGAAGCAATGCCTACAGGGCTGTGCATGCCGTTTCCTGAGCTACCTAGTCCCTCGGCGCGACTCAATGCCTTCTTAAGTCGATCGAGTTCGCGCCTTAGGCGGTCGTTGACCTGCTCGGTGGCCTCTGCATCACTCCTCGCGCGAACAAGTTGTGTCTCCTTAGCCTTGATGCTCAATACGTCTCGGGTGTGATCCTCGATCAAGCCAGCGTTCTGGTTCTTGAGCTCCTGAATCTCCGACATGAACTTGCTACGCTCCTGTCGCATCTCATCAACTTGACGGGTGAGTCGGTCATTGGCTGCTCTTAGTTCCTCGATCTCGGCACGCTCCACTGCAGTAAGCCCACTGGATGGAGGCGGCGAGGCTGGTTCGACTGGAGGGGATGGTGCTGCAGGTTTGGCGAGAGAGCGTCCAGCCAGGCCACGAGAGAGACCAAGACGAGGTTGAGGAGCTGGTGCTGGCTCATCATCTGGCATGACAGGCGCTGCGGGAGCTCGGCGAGGAGAGCCGGGGGGAGCCAGTGTCCTCTTTTGAGGGCCCTTCAATCCACCAAGTCCAGGCTTTCCGAGCTTACCAGCGGCCGGTCGGGAGGTTGGTTGGGGAGCGAGAGGCTCATCTGGCATCACAGGAGCCGCAGCCGCAGCCGGAGCGGCCTTCTTCGCCATAGGCTTCTTTCCACCCATAACCTTCTTGGGAGGCGCTGCCTTAGGCGCAGGGGCAGGCTTGGGCTTGGGCTTCTCCTTGGCCTTGACTTCAGCTGTCTCAAAGAATTCTTTGACCTTCGTCCTGCGGATATCGTCCAGTCCTTCCAGGTTGGGTGTCATAGCGCGTTCACCGATGATCTTCATGACAGTACCAAGAATCTCGGCACCACCATCTCGGAGAGCAGGGCTTGACTCGGACAACAGCTTCTTTCCAGACTCGCAAATCGTCGCTTGCTCCGGCTTGGTGGGCACATCTCGTGTCGTTCGTAGGCAGCGAATCAAGAACTTCATAGTACCTTCCTTGACCTGAGGGTTCTTGTTGCTAAGATAAGTGGTGATGTCCTCAAGACACTCAGTCAAGTCGGTTGAGGCAAACACAGCATCGAGGGCGGCTCCGAGCGCATCCGCTACCGTCGCCTTCTTCTCCTTGAGACGGTCCATGATGGGCTGCATCACAACGGTGCGATACTTAACAAAAGCCCTGCGTAATCCCTTTGCCAAAGCCTCAATACAGAGGGCTGCTTGCGTAACAACGGCGACGTTGGCGTCCTTCATGCACTTGGCCAGACCGCGGCAGACCTCGTTGAAATCGGTTTCCTTGATACGAGGAACATTGAGTGCCTGATGTAGGCCATCGACAGCTTCCTTGCGGTCCTTCCACTTCGAAGAAGCAAGTTGATCACTAAAGTTAGGCGGGATCTTCTTGCTAACATCTTGAGGCTCAGCCAGGTCGAAAGCATCGACTTCACCAGCATCCTCGCCTTCTGCTTCACCATCTTCACCCTCCTCAGCACCTTCAGGCCCAGCAGCTTCTATAGCTTCTTGCTGTGATCGGAGCAGACGCTCTTGCTTGGGAGGGCCCTCGGCTTTGATCTTCTCGAACTGTGCCTCCAAATCGGTTTGCTGTGTAGGCTTAAGTTCACCCCAAAACATAGGCTTCATAGCCTCCCTCAACCATCTGTAAAGTTCGACTGTCAAGTTTGTGGCCTCAGCACGGATGTTCTTGTCGGCAGCACCGAAGGCTTTGGGGAGAGCTTTGAGTACAGGCTTCGGGTCAACAACCTTGCAGCCATAGTTGTGGAAGATTTGCGTGAGAGCATGAAATGTCGCAGCGACGTTCTTTGGGACCTTGTTGGCCAGACCGGGGAGCATGTCCTCGATAACAGGGCCAGAAACATCGAGTTCAATGTATAGCAGCAGAGCTTCAATAGCATTTTGCTTTGTCGCGGCACGAGTCGAGGAGAGACATTTCTCAACTATAGGAGTGATGGTCTGGTTCCGCGTCCTCAAGCAACAGTCTCGTCCACCATATTTGAGAAAGGCGCATAGAGCAGTGATAGCTTCTTGTTGGGCAGCAACGTTTGAGTCGAGAACCGCTTTATTCCATAGTCCTGGGTCGTTCAGGAAGGGTCGGAAACAGGGATCGGACTCGTCGGGTGACTTCTCAAACTGTTTGGTGGCTTCTTCGTATGCTCCCTTTCTGACCTTCCAGACCTTGTGACTGAAGCGGTCGGCCAAGGGTATGGAGCTAAAATCTTCTTCTTCGGCCATGATTGTGTTTTCGTCGGAGAACTGGTATTGGGTAGAGCTCGAGACGGGGTATCTTTCAAGAGTAAGTGGTCGCTTCTTGGTCGGTTTTATAAACTGGACTAAGCGGGTGATTAGCTTATGGAAGAAGTGAGAGTGCTTTGGAGGGTCCATTTGGGTATGGATTCAAGGTATCATGGGTCGCGCCAGACACTCGACGAGAGCAAGGTCGAGCTGGACAAGTTGGGGATTGCGCAGAGTTGAACATACCGAAGAATCAAAAGTGACGGGTCGAGTGACGGGTATCAAGAGGGAAGAGGTGGTTGTCGCGTTGTGAAAGGGCGATAGATAGAAAGGAGGAAACAAAGAGAATGCGTTGTTCTTTCTGTAAAAAGACAGCGCACGGTTAGTGAATCCTGAGATGTAAAGAAAGAAGCATGCGCAACAAAGCGACAATGTTCAAAAAAGAGATGCACCAGCAACAAGACAAGCAAGGGAATCTATTTGTAAGGCAAAGTACCCAGATCCTTGTTGTTTGGACGAGGGACGATGCTCTTGTTTCGTTTTTTGGAGGGGAAAGTCAACAAGCGCCCGTCACCTGATGAGCAGGGGTCGTAAGGCCTGAAGACGGGGACTAACAGACGGGATATGGGGATGGGGGGATTCAGGGACCTTACAGTTTGTTTGTATGTTACAGTACCTAGTTAGATGCAGATGTAAGTATCGAATCGGGGAAGGGGAGAGTTATATCAAGTATTAAATTGGACAAGATGCTGTGCCACAGACCCAAAAAGTAGATGTTCCTGGTTTATGGCGCCCTACTGAGGTGTGTTGTCCTTCAAGTGGCCCAGTTACACACGCTTTATTGACGCCCAATCTACCCCATTGCCCCAGAAACGACCTTAGCCACACACCTCATTCTAGATGCATGAAGATCATTATCAACAGCTATGCACCCATACAATAATAACTGGTGTTTGGTGAAGATGATAAACGTCGTAGAAGAAAGAGATATCTTCATTAATTGACAAGTTTACATGATAATCTAAGTTGAGTCTCCCTTCTAAATGACAGGAACGGGCTTCAAGCCACAGGGACTGATTTCGGGTTCCTACATTCCTACCGTAGCATCGAACCTTCAGCTCTCCAGACCAAAGTCTAACTGACCTCGAGGTATCAAGACTTATTGGATAAATGGCATTCGCCTTGATTTCAATTGCGCGGCAACGAAGTTTCTAGTACCTGTTGACGTGTCATGCAAAAAGTTGGAGGATATCTCAGTACTATGTGGGCTACCATGCTCAGTACTGGCTGGCAGGTTTATGCAAAATAACCGGGACTCTGACCATAAAATTAGGCCACTCTTAGGGCAATTCTAGTCTAAGATTGGCTATATATTTCTGTCAAGTGTCCGAGCTTAGAGTTCCCTATTTCTTGCGAGTCGCCTGACTGGGTCGAGGGTAAGCTTGGGCGAGGGTGATCCATGAAATGATTGAGGGGTATTTGGGCGTCGTTTCAAGGCGACAGCGAGTCTTGTTCAGTGAAGGATATGTCTAGTAGTTGGACAACTTTCTGGACAACTTTGTAGACTGAACTTGAGCGCTCAGCTAAATGTTTCAGGGCTCTCTCTTTTCTTAGATCTGGACGTTAACTTTAACTGTTCAGCCACAGCGGCCCAAGCAAGGATCACCAAGTCAAAGCGTCCCGTCAAAGAACTACCCGCGATATCAACATGATTTTGGAGAATCAGGCTTATGAGGTAGTAATCGATAACTTTTACACATGTGTAAAGTTCAACAGGGCAACAATTTCTGGGGGAATTGATCATTGATAGTTTGCAGGCTGCTCTTTTACCCCAGATGCAAGGTGCTTTGACTGCGATCACGTGTAGATAAGATAACAAGTTCACTGCCAGGCATCGTCATGTCTGAGCTTCCACTTTCTAACTGTCTGCCAGTCGCGTCGCAAGTTTTGCTTCAACTATCTTTTCAAGTGCGCTCGCGCACCAAAAGTACATCGCCAGCACAAAGAGCGCCATAGATAATACTGTCACTATGAACGGCTCAACGCGACCGTCGTTTGACCCCTCGCGCCTCACCAAAGCCGCCGCGGCCGAATACTCTTCATCTGCATCAGAATCCGAAGACGAGCACCTCGCGCCGGGCCTCGACAACGACAACGAATTTGGCGACTTCAACCCTCGAAAGAGACGTCGCGTTGGCGGTAATAACAAGGAAAAGGCGGCACTGGGCATCTTTGGCTCCGACAGCGAGGACGATGGTCCTGCTAGGAAATGGAAGAAGACGACCCTCAGGAACAAAGGCATGAACTTTGTCTCGACGGGCGCAGGCAGCGACAAAGAAGACGACGATCAAGACTCGGAAGATAATCGCCCAATGCTGGGAGGAAATGCAATGGATCAAGATGAGGACGAGGACGAAGATGAGGATGAAGGAAATACCCGCGGAATAGGACTCGGCTTCGGAGGCGTTGCACGGGGTTTCGCACAGAACGATACCCAAAACTCGAGTCGGAGCGCGAGCGCAGAGGCACCATCTCGTCCAGCTTTTCGATCCCGATTCGACGGAAAGAACCCACTCGGCATGGGCTTTGTCCCCTCATCAGCGAACGACCCGGTACTCAAGAACCCACGCGACGATGGCTCTCCGACGCCACGAAATAAACCACAGCCCAGTGCCTTTGGGGCCAAGGGAAAGACCAACCCCAAGTCTTTCGGAGCCCGAATGATGGCAAAGATGGGTTACCAAGACGGACAGGGTCTAGGTAAAGAGGGCCAAGGTCGAAACGTGATTATCGAGGCGAACTTGAGACCACAGGGTATTGGTTTGGGTGCTGTGAAGGAAAAGTCCGAGCAGGAGCGAAAAGAAGAGAAACGACAAGCACAAATGCGAGGAGAAGTGGTGGTGGACTCGGACGAAGAAGAGAAGAAGAAGCGCAAGAAGGCAAAGAAGAAGTCCTTGGGAGCTGCATTTGACAGTGCAACTAGCACGCCACGGCGCCAGAAACCCAAGTATCTCACGGCAGAGGAGCTCAAGGCTGCTGCTCCAGGCCTACATATTCCCGATGCCTTTGCCCCTATTCTCGACATGACAGGACCAGGAAGTAAGATGCTCACGTCAACGAGCGGTATCATGACACCAACAACAGGAACCGCCACACCAGAATCAACAGAAGTGATTGAGGCGAGAAAGCTTGTCAAACGAGCGCAAGCGGATCTGTTGGCCTTCTCTGACGAGTGGAAGAGCTTGCAAGAGAGGAAGACGTGGATTGATTTGGAGCTTAAGGAAAAGGAGCAGGAGATGGACGATTTAAGATCAGACTTTGAGAGATTACAGGTCTTTTCAGAATTGGTCAGTGGTGAGCTTGCAACAGCCGACTGGGACCAGGTTATTGGATGTCTACAGAAAGCTCTCGAGCTCAAGGCCACGACGTCAGAGATTGCCGACATCGCTGTCGCGGCTATTCATCCATTCCTTCGAGAAGCAGATTGGGATCCTCTGAAAGAGCCCACCCGGTTCGCATCAGAACTGAAAGGGCTTGCACCATTACTCATGCCATCAACATCAAATGGCAAATCCGTCGGGAAATGGGATTCTTCAGCGGTTAACACAGACGACATCTACCGCCGTCATCACAAGTCAACAACCCCTTATGAAAGTATGATGTACAAGAACTGGCTCCCCAAAGCACTCACTGCAGTCCGCTCGTGGGACGTTCTCGACCCAACCCCAATGCTCAGTGTTCTAGAAGCCTGGGATGACCTCTTGCCACCCTTTATTCGCGCGCAGTTCATCGACAACATCGCTCGGAAACTGGAGACAGCAGTGTCAGACTGGAATCCCAAAACCAGACGGCAGAGTCACCGCCTACCGCATATTTGGCTATTCCCCTGGCTTCAATACCTGCCGTCGTATCATCTGGATCCCAAGGGCACTGGTCTCGTGGCAGATGTCAGGAGAAAGTTCAGACAACTCATCGACGTATGGGAATTCGAAAAGGGCCAACTGCCCGGTCTTACACAATGGGAGGGCGTCCTGGGAGACCAGTGGCGACCGCTCGTCATGTCCCACGTCCTCCCCTCCATGGGCAAATACCTGCGTCGAAACTTCAGCGTAGAGCCCTCCGATCAAGAACCCACGCTACCAGTCCTCACAGGCATCCTCAAATGGACGCCCATGCTCGGCAGACGAGTCATCGCCGAGGTGCTCATGCAGCACATGTTTCCCACATGGCACAAGAAGTTGGCAGAGTGGCTGTCGCTTGATGAGGTTGATCTGAGCGAGGTGGCGGAGTGGTATGGATGGTGGAGAGGGGTTCTGCTTCAGGAGCTTGCCGAGGTGAAATCCGTAAAGGCCGAGTTTGACAAGGGGTTGAGGGTTATGGCGAAGGCGGTTTCGGGGGCGTGATGGGCGGTCTCACAGGTTGACATGGGAAGACATGCAGATATAGTGTCTCGGTACAGTTATATGAAGAATAATGAAAGGAAGCATAGAACTTGAATAGGGGTATTTAGAAAGATAAGTCAACTAGCTGTCTGAAGAGACGGATCACGCTCTTGTCTCCTGTCTCAACCCTGATTCTCGCCAGCTTCGGTAGTCCCGTGGAGTGAACTGACAAATGTTTGCCCCTTTTCTGATACACTTGTGGCAGCACGAGGTCAGTCAGAGATCTTCACCTTGGTCCAAAGAATCATCGGCACATGTTCTCAGATGTGGGTAACAGGGTACTATAGTAAGTACACCATTAGAGGTACATCTCTTCTCTCGTCCCTTTACTTCGCCTCGACCCATCTCGTGAGAGACGTGTAATATCGTAAGCGACCGCGATATACAGGGGCTTTCCTAGTCCAAAGCTCATCGCCTATAGTCTGCAGACTCAGGACTCTGTGTAAGTTTGAGGGCGTGGCTGTCTCAATTGCCACAATGGTTCAAGGTCAGCAGCATGGGACTAGATTAAGCTTGAATGTCAGTAATGTAATCAAGCTGGTGCAACACATGAAAGTTGGGTTTCAGAATGCTAGACAGATCTTCTTGCCACGGGACCCTGACTGTTCGGGATAGGCGATTGAGTTCTGCTGTCGTAGATGAGATTAATGTGCAAGTTGAATCAAGACATTGAGTTGCAGAATGGTGCACAAGAGGTTGACACTTCAACGAGGTGAGGTCTGTCTGATAATCGTAGAGACTCGTAAGCCGCAGGACCGGAAACGAGAACTGAAGTCTATAAGAAGCGATCTTCCCTCATCCTTCTGATCATCATCTTCAACACCTCAACAGCCTACCACCAAGCACCACACTCTCTTCCAACATGCACTCTCTCAAGTTTCTCCTGGCTCTTCTGCCCGCAGTTCTCGCCGCTCCAACTATAGACGACGATGTTGTCGATGGCAGGTACATCGTCACTCTAAAGTCCAAGCTCCCCGAAGACAAGCTCGAGCAACACATCGAGTGGGTTGGAGATATCCACAACGGGAGCCTGTTCCGTCGCGACGAGTCTGGTGTCGACAAGGTCTGGAACGTGACCTTTAAGGGGTATTCCGGTGAGTTTGATAAGAAGACTATCAAGGAGATTGAGGATAGCGATGATGTGAGTTGTCTCTGTGAATAACCCATTAGATGGAAGTCTCATGATGAGTATAGGTCATCGCTGTTGAGCCCGTCCGAAGATTCAAGCTCACCCAGTCCATCACGACTCAAAACCCATCTACCTGGGGTCTCGGATCCATCTCGCACCGGACCCCAAACTGGCGCGAGTATCGGTATATTGCACCTGCTGGACGTGGCATGTATGCCTATGTGATTGATACCGGTATCAACATCAACCATGTCGACTTTCAAGGTCGTGCCTATCTTGGCTACAACGCCTATCCTGGTACTGAGTTTGTCGATGCCAACGGTCACGGAACGCACTGCGCCGGGACCATCGCTGGTAAAGAGTATGGCGTGGCCAAGAATGCCAACTTGATTGCTGTCAAGGTGTTCCATACTGGCAGTGTGAGCTTTATAGCCTCTGATTATGCTGAGTACTGCTGACACGCAACAGTCAACGACTGATATCGTCCTCGACGGCTACGAATGGGCTGTGTCCAACATTACCAACACACCCGGCCGCGCTCAACAGTCCGTCATCTCCATGTCCCTCGGCGGCCCACGCTCCAACGCCTTGAACGCTGCCATACAAGCCGCATACAGCGCTGGCGTCCTCACCGTCGTGGCAGCAGGCAACGACAACGCCGACACCTACAACTACTCGCCCGCTTCAGCCCCCAACGCCACGACCGTCGGAGCTATAGACATAGACAACAACCGGGCCAGCTTCTCCAACTTCGGCGCGCTTGTGGATGTTTTTGCGCCCGGCGTGAATATCTTGAGCACCTGGATCGGCAGCAACACGGCGACTCGAACACTCAGTGGAACGAGCATGGCGTGTCCTCATGTTGCAGGCCTGGCGCTGTATCTGAGGGCTAGGGAGGGCTTGACTACGCCGGAAAGTGTGACGCGCAGAATCAAGGATTTGGCGACGAAGGGGGTTGTTCGGGAAGCTGGTGATAACAGTCCTAACTTGCTGGCTTACAACGGGGCTCCGGCTCCATCTTCTTAGGTCATCTCTGGGGATGATGTTTAGGTGAGTAGGTGTGTGTTTGACGTGTAGTAGACAGGATAAACGAGGATTGGTGTGGTGTAACTAGACATTCGCTTTATCTCTTAGATTCACTCGTTTCAATACATTCTTTTGGCAACAGTTGAATCCGAAGACATCGTTCAAGGTCATCAGTAGTTGCACAATTGTGTTCATCACCACAATATGCTGTTTCAACAGTTTGTTGAGCCTCAGATGCTGTAGAGACGTAGGGTAAGCGGCGGGATGTGCCTAAACTTTCCACCTACAAAGGCTACATCTAGAGGCATGCATGTGACGAACCTGATGCGAATGACGTTAGATAAGTACCTACTCATACTTTCTTTGTCGCCAGAATACAACAACAGGACCTGTCGCGAAATGCGATTACTGGATAATAAGACACGGCAAGCCACGCGAGGCCCAGGTAGGTGAGGGTGCAGGTCGGTTACAAAATAAGCGAGACTCCGACCATATAATTAGACAACTCTTAGGGTGATCCTAGTCTAGAATTGGTCATGTATTTATGTCAAGTGCCCTTGGAGGTGCCTATTTTTGTCCACTGAGCGTTGCCGATATCGATGGTGCGAGCACAGAAAACGTGGCAGTCCAGGGTTGGGATGATGAAAGAGGAAACGAGGAGGTCCGTGATGAGATAACCGGTTCCGGGGGATCTGTAACGTTGGGCTCCGTTCTGGCTCGTGAGTAGTCTTGGTGTTCCATCATAGAGTAGAATCTAGATGAACCTGTGCGACCAAACATGACCGCATCACACAACATGCAGCAAATGTAAACAAACCTTCCTCATACGATCTATGGTTCTTCAGGGTTATTGACCTGTTTTTTTTCCAAGCTGCAGGTGTAAATTACTCTTTACATCCTCCCGTTCGCGGCCTCGCCCCTTTTCCCTTTCGAGGCCTGCTTCTCCACAGTAGGTAGCCTGACACAGGCGTGTAGTCGATATACACAGGGCTGTTACTATTTTAGTCGATGATAACAGGAGCTGGCTATTGTTTCACTTGATAGTCTACACATGAATCGAGTCAATAAAAACAATAGTCAGACCATCGTCAATTAGATCGAGGTGGCTTCTTGGTTTAAATAAAGTGTTTTGAATCGGTAGCCCTAAAAGGCGGCTCGCTGCAAGCCCAGATCTTACCCACCATCACCACCAGTTCAGCTTCGATTCAACCGCTGCAGCCGCCAATGAATTGACGCCTAAGCACAGTAGCAGTAGCAGTAGTGAGTGTCGCGTGCGTGCGTGCGAACCTAGTCTTATCTCTGTATGGATTTTCCTGCTTTTGCTTTTGCTTGTGTGCGATCTCTTTGGCGCTCTGCCGCTGCCGCTGCCGCTCGCTAACGCCCACTGCCCACTCACGGGAGTGCTGTACTGTGCTGTGACTGCTCACTGCTCTCCAACTCACCACTCTCAGCTTCTCCATCGTGAGAGCCTGACATCACTGCACCGTCCACTCACTGTCTGGATTGATTTTCTTCCAGAGCGGTCGCTCACATTTGTTGCTTCCTTCAGGCTACCATTGCCCGCTCTGTCTCATCTCTGACGACAGGCGAATGCGACGCGACCTTCATCTTCTTTCCTGACTGACCATTCTGGGAATGCCAGTCTGACTGACCTCTGACGGTCCATCGCATCGACTTTGCCTCCGTTACTTTACCCGATCAAACTCTTTGCTGAGGTGAGGTGAGGTGACTGGAGGTGCTACTGTACTGGAACTGGCTCTCCGCCCGCCGACCCGCCTATGCCTGCCTGACTCGACTCGACCTTCTAGTCCTGATTACATGATCCATTTCGACTCCTCCACCTCCATCCATCCTTCAACCTTTCCGCCAAACGCTCCGGTCCTGCGACTTGGGCGCCGAGGCATACATCCTCATCCTTCACCATGTTTTGGAGGTTTGGCGGTTACGCCAACATCTCCACTATCGACACAATCCTCGATAAGCCCGACTTTACCCTCGAGGAGCTGCTCGATGAGAGCGATCTGATCCAGGAGCTCAAGCAGCACAACTCAAAACTCATCGAATACCTGCGCACCGATAAGGTTCTCGACAGCCTTCTCGAATATGTAGTCGCTCCCAAGCTCGAGACCGTCGAGTCTCCCGACGAGTCTGCCGATCAAGAGGCCAAGACCAAGAACCGCTTCTCCTTCTCGCGACCGCGCGCATCCTCCCGCGCCACCGACCCGGGCAACGATGACGACGAAGAGCAAGAGAAGAAGCGCAATCGCTACGCCTTCGTAGCTTGCGAAATTCTCAGCTCCGATACCTGGTCAATCTACGAGGCTTTGGCTGAGAACCGACAATTGATTCGCGATTTTTGGAACTTCTTGTCCCGCCCTGCCCCGCTCGATCCCCTCCAGGCGAGTTACTTCACAAAAGTCAACGAATCTTTGTTCGAAAAGAAGACCGAGGACATGATGGAGCTCTTGACGAGTCTTCCAGATGCTGTTCCTAATCTACTCAAGCATGTCGAGTGCCCTATGGTCATGGACCTTCTACTCAAAATCATTGCCCTGGACCGTAACGAAGGTGGCCAGGGTGTGGTCGAGGTATGCGCATCCCCACAGCCTCTGCATAACCTAGACGCATTTGCACTAACATGTGTATCCTTAGTGGTTGTACTCCAAGGACATTATCCCGACCCTCCTCTCCTGCCTCAGCCCCGAGAACAACTGGGTTGTTCAGACCGCCGCCGGTGACTTTATCAAGGCCATTATCACCATTTCAGCCAACGCCTCCCAGAACGAGCAACAATGCATCGGCCCTAACGAGCTCACCCGTCAGCTTGTTTCCAAACCATGTATTGAGCAGCTCATTAGTTACATGCTGGGCGGTGGCAACCCTCTTACCGTCGGTGTCGGCATTATCATCGAAGTCATTCGAAAGAACAACTCCGACTACGATCCCGACATGGGCACCGAGGCGAGCGCTGCACCCTCAAGCCGCGATCCCATCTACCTGGGAACCCTTCTTCGCCTCTTCGCCGAGAACGTCCCCAAGTTCATGAGCTTGATCATGGATGTTCCCTCCAAGAAGGACAAGATAGACTCAACCTTTGGTGTCAAGCTTGAGCCCCTCGGCTTTGACCGCTTTAAGACATGCGAGCTCATGGCCGAGTTGTTGCACTGCAGTAACATGGGCTTGTTAAATGAACCGGGTTCAGAAGAGCTCACTGCTCAGCGTGATCTTGATCGACAACGCCTGCGAACCGAGGGCAAGTTGGGTCCGCTTAAGGAGGAGGACCACTCCACTGACGACTTGACCATGCGACGAGCTGCTCCCGAAGAAGGTCGACGTCTCGAGGTTACCAACGCGGATGACGACGGTTTTGAAGAGGTCGAGCCGAGCAAGGAAATGAGTGAGGATACTTCTCACGAATTTGTCAAGGCTGAGGCTGACATCCCACCTGCTTCCACAACTTCGCTCTCTGAAAAGGACGAGGACGATTTTGTTGACGAGCCACTCAGCCCTCCTCGAGCTGGTGCCAAGACAGATGAGACTCGTTTTGAAGAGCCTGATCTGGTAGTTGCACCTTTGTCACCCACAAAAGCCAAGCCTGCCGAATTTGCATCCACAGAGCCAGCCAAGGCTGATTCGACTGAGAAGCCCGAATCCAAGGAGGCTAGCAGCGAAAAGACCCAGGAGCCAAAGTCAGGTTCTAGTGCGCAAGAGGACGCTTCTAAGGAGGACACCTCTGACTCGTCGATTGTCTTGACCCCGGCCCCCTCTGAGCCTGACTCCAAGACCGAGCCCACTGATGCTACGGCCAAGGGTGACGATAGCCAGCTTGGTATCTCTCCTCACCCCGAGGATCTACCTGCGCCTCTTTTCTCAGCTCCACCCGCGCCCGAATCTGGCGCCGACCGCCCACCCCAGGTAGCTGAGAAGTCGGCTACCGATACCTCAACCACGCTTGAAGAGGATACAACTTCTGACCTGAAGGCAGAGGAGGCTAAGGAAAAGTCCACAGAAGGGCAGCCCGCTGGCCAGGCCGCCGAGGAGCCCGTCGTTGGAGACTTTCTCAAGCTTCAATTTGTTGAGTACCGTGTTGTTCCAACCATTCTTGTAAGTTGACCTCTTGCAACATTGCATACTATTCTAACCGTCGCAGAACTTTTTCTTTGCCTACCCTTGGAACAACTTCTTGCACAATGTTGTTTATGACATTGTTCAACAAGTTTTCAACGGCCCTATGGACCGTAGCTACAACCCTTCAGTGGCCGTTTCCCTGTTCGAGGCTGCCGACGTCACAAGCGCCATCATCAACGGCCAAAAAGTTAGCGACGAATCCCAGGCCAAGACCAAGACCCGCATGGGCTACATGGGTCACCTCACCCTGATTGCCGAGGAGGTTGTCAAGTTCACTGAACGACATCCTCCAGAGCTACTGTCCGAGACGGTCCTTGACCGAGTCATGAGCCAGGAATGGATTAGCTACGTGGAGGGATCCCTTGCTGAGACCCGTGAGCGAGACAATGCTATCCTAGGCGGTGTGCGACCAGAGGTGGCTATGGGCAACCGATCTATGGGCGGCAGCGGACTTGGAGGTGTAGGCTTGTCTGGGTTGAGCGGAGGCTCTGGCGGCGGCGGCTCTAATGCACTAGCCGAGGCTGGCCTGAACGGTGGAATAGAGCTTAACCAGGACAGTGGAAACGGCATCGGTCCTTTCACTATCAGCGCCGGAACATTAATGTCTGGCTTTGGTAGCAGCAGTGACGAGGAGGATGAAGACGGAGATGGAGACGAGGAAGACGTCAATTCTGAGGTGAGTGGTGCTTCCGCTGAAGATGTTGGCGAGGAACGCGGCATCCCTGGTTACCCTGGCATAGCGGCCCTCGAGGACGTGGTCATGGGCTCTCCTGAGCCTTTCCGAGCAGAGTCGCCGGAATTTGGGGATTTGCAGGATGTTACAATGGGATCTCCCATGGACGTGGTTGAATCTGGAGCGCCGCTCCAGGCTTCGTCCCGAGATGAAGAGCAACAACATACGGAGCAGGTTGAGGATGTCTCAAAACCAGCAGGCAATCCCTAGGAGGCCTCATCCTACTGGGGAAGTCTTGATCGTCCCCGCACAAGACGAGAGACGCGAGGTGCGCAGAATCACGAGAGCCCGAAGCTCGACGACCTTGAAACACTTGAGGACATCGATATTGAGGAGCTCATGAGGCTGTTGACGGCGGCGAGGTTTTGAGACATTTATACCAGGCGTTGCGGGTTAGATTGGGTGGACGGATGGACAAGGCAGGATTATCATGTAAAAGGTCCAGAACAAGACCGAGTTTGGGAATTGTATAGAGTTATGATTGGCAACGGAGACAAGAGTTAGGAGTGCATGTTGCATACGAAGGAACGAAATGGAATGGAGGATCAAGCTGCGATGCCAGAGTTTTCCACAGGACGCCTATCCCGCTGCCAACTCATCACTTCTCTTAGTGTCAACAGATCATTTATGGGCGCCTCGTACTGACGAGACATCTTTAGTTCCGAGCTTACACGGACCCTCTGAACAACTCGGCCGGCTCGATGGAGCCTCCCTCGATTCCCCCACCGCCTCCACCCCCGCCGCCGCTGAACATCCCTCCTTCTCGGGCGAGGCTTCAGTTGGCGGCACGGTTGGCAATGCATCAGAAGAACAACCAAGCACAGTCATCTGGCAATCTAAGTAACGACGACGATGACGATGACGAGAACCCTACAGATCCTTTTGCCGATACAGAGGAGGACTTTGATGATGACGATGACCAACCTCAAGGTGATGAAAGGGGCGCATGGTGGCGGGATGTGGTGAGAGATCGTGGAGGCAAGCCAGACGGAAACGAATCTGACGATGAGCGTGACGATGACGACGACGATGAGTTTGGAGACTTCGCCATGGCCGAAAATGACGGGACTGGCGATCAAACCGTTGTAAGACCTCAACCTGTAAACCCGGCAAAGGAGGGATCAACCCGGGGTCTCAGTGGTTTGTGGCCATTTGGTCTCTCCAAGGCAGAAAAGGACAAAGAAGGAAACAAGTCAACAGCAGACGATGATGCGGGCAAGGCCGCTGGAGACGACGACATCAAAGCTGTGGAAGTCAAGGAGGCGAAGCGGAGGACGAGCATTGAGGATCCTGATGACGACGAGGTGGTCGTCTAAGGAGGGACTACGATACCAGTGGACTTTTGCTTTAGAGGAGGATAGAGGGTTATTGCTGAGGAGTGATAATGATGGTGTACGATACATAGGAAATGAACATTGATGCTAAATGTCCGGTAGGATAGGGTCATGCTGTAGATGCATTGTAAGACTTGATACTCAACAAGTGAGTCTGATACTTGTGAATGGCATGGATCAAGTCCCTTGCATGGCAAGTCAAGGCACCCAACACAGCCCTAAATCTAGACTCTCAGCCCATGCCTATCCAAGAGGACATACAACCCAGCAAACACATTCCCCCTTATAAATGTCTTGATTTCTCAGCGAGAAGGAGTTGATCCCCTGAATCGTAGCTGAACTGTTTAGCGCCTGAGTTTGTTTGGGTGAGCACTAATAAAACGCCATTTAATTTCGCTAGCAGCCTTATTTCGCTTGCTGCCGAAGACTCCCGTGTTCCCGAGAATAGGGAAATGGCCAGGGCTGAAGATGGGTGCTATCACTGGGGATTTTGGGTTGAGGACAGTTTGACATGTACAGCTTGGTCTTTGACTTGGCAAAGCTTCAAATAAGGTTACGGTTCTGTAGTATTAACTCGTATATTCGACCAAGTTCAAAAAGGAGTCAGGCTGTAAACACAGGGATAGTAAAGTTTTCAGTTACGGGGCCGTCAGAAGGTTAATAGCCAAATGCAATTTCGCGTAAAGTGCTGTGCCCTTAACTAACCGCCTTGTCGAGATGGCGGATAACTTACCAAAGTCCGGTCTGTTGGTCGTTTGTGCGGTTGCCAAGATACTCTAAGCCTAACCTTCCTGGACCATGTAAGGCTTACTTTGAGATCCTCAAGGATCTGATAATACTACCAGCGCGTTGAGATACACCAGGCAGCATAATGATCGAGATGTGCTGTACAGTACTTCTGCGAGAGTATATTTAGGTAAGACGCGCTTATGGACAGACGCTCGTGAGTGGATATGGCAGCGATCGTCGGAAACGTGGTGAAATGAGCGGGGAGAAAATCAGCGGGAGATGCGCAGCGAAAGGGGGAAAGGAAAAGCCAAAAACCTGATCATGGATGTTTAACGCGCGCTGAAGTGGTGTGGTAGTGTCATGACGTGAAGAGGATTGGGGGAGACATTTTGGGAATGGGGTTGGGGCTGTGAAGGGATAAGCCTTGGGAATATGCTATATTTGTTTGTTTCACGTCAACTGGGGTTTAAAATGGATGTTAATATGGATAGGGCTATAATATTAATTAGTATTGATCATGGAGATGTTGAATATCCATCTTCAATGCTTGAGAGTGCACTTGGAAATGATAATTGTATGAAACAATGAATGAATCAAAGCCAAGAAAAAAAGACAAGACACGCATGTAATACACTTCACAGCACGTCATGGTCTTGTGATGGAGGATTGATCACCCTCTCGATTCGCTCCCAGGCAATCCTTCAACCCCAAATCCAACTGTCACAGTTACCTTGCGCCTCACAGTGCCCTGGGCATGTCTGGGGTACCCCATACAGCGCCTCACGCTATTGGAGCTGACAGGCCAACAGTTCCCTGCTGGTTTTGCTGCGGGATGAGGTTGCGCTAAGATGGAAGATGGGCTATGCCAAGATTTCAAGATTCAAGATAGCAAGTCAAGATGAGGGCATGTCATACGTGTACGCGGCTTTCTTTAAAAGGGTTTCATGTTGCACGTTGAGCGGCGGGGAAATTGATGGGACTTTGGACTGGAATAGCATCAAGCATACTTATACTAACAGGCATTCTGGCTGATGTGCAGCTGAGTGCATTTGCTATGCGGTAGCACCATCGTCACCGAATCTGACTTACAGCAGTCCAATTCTTGATTTTTATTAACGATTCAGTCCTCAATCACAATGTCGTTCAAAAGACCAAGCCTACCCAGGCTCATCACCAACCTCTCCGAAAACGAACCTGCCTCAAATCGCCTCATCCAAGCCATCGCAGAAACCCTCGACATCTCGTTCGAAGACATTCTACTATTCGACTCGTTCACAGAACTAGGCGGCAATGAAGAGTCAGCAAAAATGGTCCGCACGGCATGCAGAAACAAAGGCTTCGATGTTAGCGGCGACGACCTCATGGGCTGTCCTACGTTAGCCGAGCTGCAGACACGCATAACGCCTCGTTTGTCCGTAGGCTCGTCTTCGCACTCAAGGAGCAGCTCGCAGTCTGACTCGGGAGGAACATACTCGAGCGCTGAGGAGGAGGACCACAAATGGACCAACGGTAGGGCTGCAGCTAAAGCTGGCGCTGTGGACCCTAATTTGGAGAGCTTACTACAGTCATTTCCCAGCGTCAGCAGCGTGTGCATGGTCAGGCCCAGAGCAGGGCCGTTTGACGGGCAGTTGGTTGCTCTTATTAAGATCGACTCTTGCACAGGTTTCGACGAAAACACGTCTTCGATTCCTCTTGCAGAAGTCGAATTGCTCAAGCAAGAGATTTCACTGCTGCGTATGGCCGTGCAAGAATGCCTCTTACCACCTCAGATTTGGATCCCTCTCAATGACATCCCTGTCATCATCACCAGCGAACAAACTCAGAAGCGGCGCTTGCAAACATGGGTCCAGAACATGGACGAGGATACCTACAAGGAGGTTATGAAGCTGCAGATTCCCGCGCGTCGACGACGGACGCGGGAAAAGACGACGACAACGACAATGGCCAATGATGATAACCTCGAGTGTTTTCCCCTCTCGCCAATGCAGCAGCTTTACTTCCAGGCTATAGATGGAGCAATTGAGTCTCGCTATACGCAAAGTCTCATGGTGGATGTCAAGGGCGGTGCGGAACCTTCTGATGTTGACGCTGCTATTGAGGCCATCGTGGCTAGACATGATATGCTGAGAGCGCGGTTCAGACAGATTCAGCAGGATTGGGTGCAGTGTATTCATCCCGAGGCGCCGAACTCTTACAGACTCACTCATCATATCGACGTCAAGGACGATGAGATACTCACGTTGGTCAACGAGACCGAAGCTGCTATTGATCCGATTGATGGGCCGGTGTTTGCTGCGCTGTATATTCACAATCAGGATAAGCAGTTGTTATATCTCGTGGCTCATCATTTAGTCGTCGATCCTATGTCCTGGCGGATTGTGCTTAGCGATTTGGAGGAATTACTTCAGAAAGGCACGCTTCTCTCTGAAGGCTCGGTTACTTTTTCTCACTGGATCGATCATCAGAATCATGAGATGACACAGAGATTATTTGAACCGACACTTCCGTTTGATGTTTTCTCCGCCAACCTCGAGTACTGGGATCTGGATCAACAGTCGAATACTTACGGGAATGCTTCACGGTTATCCTTCTGCCTAACGCCGGAACAGTCATGGGCTCTCGAGCAATCATCCATCCAGGCATTAAGAACAGACGCCGCTGATGTCTTGATGGCTGCGCTGCTTCTTTCGTTCTGCCAGGTCTTTCCAGAGAGGAGTCTCCCGACGCTATGGAAGCAGGAAAATGGACGTGATGCTTCAGATGGCGAGTTTAACATCATGGAGACGGTGGGATGGTTTGTGTCTCTTTGCCCGATTGGAGTTTCCGTGGATTCAACGACGGATTTGATCGAGGTTATCAAGTTGATCAAGGATACGCGACGGGCTATCCCAAGAGCTGGTGTTCCATTCTTTACTTCTGAGTTTTCCACCTCCGAAGGCGCAGCTACGAATGTTCCTATCGAAATCGTCTTCAACTCTGTGGATACGGCGAAACAACTTCAACGAAAGAACGGTTTGCTGGAACCAGTGGCAGTACCTGGACAAGCAGCCTGTGTCAAGTCTGACGTAGGATCTGACATTGGCAGAGTTGCTTTGTTTGAAGTATTGGCTACGATGGACGACACTGGGGCCCAGATCGATGTTGTGTACAACAAGACGTGCAAGTATCAGGACAAGATCCAGACCTGGGTTCAAGTCTTTGAGTGTCAAGTTCTCGAAGCTGTTACGAATCTCCGGAGTCATGAGCCCGAACTTACTCTATCCGACATTCCCCTGCTACAGTCATCTTACCAGGCACTCTCAAGACTCGTTTCAGATCGTCGCATCAATGTTAAGGACATCGACACCATCTATCCCGTTACACCAGCTCAGCAAGAGATCCTCATCGCACAGGCCGAGAACACGGAAGCATTTCACTCCCACGTCGTTTACCACCTCAACACACGAGAAGACGAAATCGACACTGCCCGTTTGTGCGAAGCTTGGGAAGCTATGGTTGCCAACACACCAGCTCTACGAAGCATCTTTATCGACGCTGTGTCTCGCGAGGGTCTATATGATCAAGTTGTTCTGAAGAAGATTTCACCGAGTATTCTGTTTATCGAAACGGAGAATCCGGATGAGGCTGTGGCGACGTTACCAGCGCTTAACATGTCGTTGGGAGATCCGAGACATCGTCTTTCTGTATGTTATAATCCAGCGAGGATGTTGGTGAGGCTTGATGCAAGCCAGGCAATCTGCGATGTAAGTACCACCGATTGATATTGATGGGAAAAGTGCTGATAATTAGCAGTTGACGAGTCTTCATCGTCTCGTAGCAGAACTAACCCGCGTCTACTCCGGCCAAGCGCCTCAATACGACGAATCTCTTCACAAAACCTATCTCTACCACATCGCCTCCATGGACACAGCCTATAGTCTCGAAGTCTGGAAAACAGGTCTATCCAACACAAAGCCTTGTATCTTTCCTCATCTCTCACAGGCCTCCAAGGATACTTTCTACACTCTTCCTTCCGATCTCGATGTCACAGAGACGCAAATACAAGCTTTTTGTCATCAGAACCAGGTCGACGCTGCAGCAGTCCTTCAACTTGCATGGGCGTTGGTTCTACGTGCTTTTGTGGGTATGGATCACGCTGTGTTTGGATACCAGTTCAATGCGCGCGATGAACAGCTCCTTTGTGGCATTAACGATCTTGTGGGAAGTTTTGCTACGCTTTTGCCTTGTCGGGCAGAACTCCCTGCGACCCAATCCCTCAAAGATTGTCTAGCTGCAGTGGGTGAGGCGTTTGCTAACTCTCGAAAGCATGATAATCTCACCATGGCTGAGGTTCAACATGCGTTGGGACTCAAGGATAAGAACCTCTTCAACACTTGCCTTTATTTCCAGGATGAAGACAATTTTAGCGGCGACGAATTGGTTCCGACTCTTATCACATCTGGTCGAAAGACAGATTGTGATTTATCGCTTACGCTCATGTTTATTAACGACCGTCTTCATGTCAACTTTACTTCACGATATCTCTCGCCTCCTCAGATCCAGAGCGTCTTGAGTAGCTTTAACTCTGCTCTTACGCATATTCTTCAACATCCCGAAAAGTCAGTCGCAGAGACGGATCTCTTAACGGATAGGGACTATGCACAGCTCGTTGTACACGACTGGGAGTTTACGCAGCAGTCTCAAAAGGTCTCAGCATGTCTTCACGACGTTGTTCTTCAGCATAGTCTAACTCGTCCCGATGCGACGGCCGTCTGCTCTTGGGATGGAGATATCACATACGTCCAACTCGCAACGCTCGTGTCAAGACTCCGAACATATCTTGTCAATCTCGGTGTAGGTCCTGGAACAGTCGTTCCTGTGGTCTTAGAGAAGAACCATTGGGCTCCTGTCATCCTCCTCGCTGTTCTTCAAGCCGGAGCAAGTTTTGTCGCTCTTGATTGCCAGGACGCGGCTACTGTAAAGTCCACCATCGATTATCTCAATCCTCACATCGTTCTTGCTACCGAGACGGCTTGGAGGGATCTTAGCACGCTGGCCATCAACCTTGTCATCATCAACGATACCTTCTTCGCCATGCTAACGCCTTACTTATCCACACTTGGAAAAGAGGCCAGTCCTGAGCATGCAGCGTGTATCTTTGTCTCTCCAAAACGATCAAGGAGCATCTTCTTCACGCATTCATCTTTGCTTTCTGCTTTTGTAAGTCAAGCACCAGCTCTCAAGATGAACAGCGAGAGTAGAGTTCTTCAACTCTCAGCTTTCAACGTGGATATCTCCCTCGTTGAAATCCTCGGTACTATGGTCCACGGCGGTTGTGTCTGCATTCCATCGCCGCACGACCGTGTACACGATATCGCTGGCGCAATGGCCCGAATGGACGTCACATGGTCTTACATGACCAGTGTCCTCGCCCGCAAGATCCATCCCGATTCCGTCCCAAGCCTACGAACGTTATGCTTCCGCACCAGGAAACTCGATCCCGATACTTACATGCCCTGGCTCGAAGATCGCGATATTCTCCTCGCTTACGGCGCACCTGATATTTGCCCCCTCGGCATCTCCATCACCCAAGTCACAAGAGACAACAGCCTCAACGTCATTCTCCCGCCGGTAACAGGTCGTTTCTGGGTTCTCAACCCGGAAAATCCGAAGAAACTCATGCCCGTCGGTGCAATTGGCGAACTTGCTATTGACAGTCCTCTCGTCACACCGCATCGCTTCGCTCTTGATAAGCCCCTCGTTGCTCCTGATACGACGTTTGAAGAAGGTGAACGGCCGAGACCTCGATATCTCAAGACTGGTCATCGTGTGCGATACCTCGACGATGGTAACATTCAGTTCATTTCGAGTGTTCGCGATGAAGTCAGAGTTGGCGGTTTGATGGTCGATGTAGCGCAAGTCGAACAACTAATGCGTCGCTGTTTCGGCCAGAGCATCGATGTAGTCGTTGATTCTATCACCACTCGCGACTCGGGTCCTTTACTCGCTGCGTTCCTCGAACTCGGTCCCTCAGTCATGCAACCCCACGAAAGCCTTCGAGATCTCAGCCCAGAGACCAAAGAGCGAACATACATCGCGAAAAAGATGTTTGAAAACTCCCTCGAAAATCCAACATCCCACACACCCCGTCTCGCAAGACACTGCATCCCCTCTGTCTTCATCCCCGTCAGGGCATTCCCCATGTCTACTTCTCTCAAGGTGAACCGTCGCAAACTTCAGCGCATGATAGCTGATCTCTCTTGCAACGAGGTTCTGCACATGTCTCGCGTTCCTAACCCCGGTGAAGTCCAGCGTATTGCCCTCTCGCAGAAACCTCTCCCGTTGACAGGGCCTGAAGAAGCTATGCGAGAGATGTGGGCTAACGTCATTGGCATTTCTGTCTCTGCTATCAAAGGATCTAGCACTTTCTCCTCTGTGGGTGGAAACAAGTTCCTCGCTACTCAACTCGTTGTTACGTGTCGCAAGGCTGGTGTTCATATCGCCCTCACGGATCTCTTGAGCGATGCGACACTTACAGAAGTATGCCACGCTGCTGAAACATCTACGAGGAAACTATCACATCGATCCGTCAGAACACCTGTTCCCAGGAACCTTGACACTAGATTCGTTAGAGACGTCATCGCGCCTCAACTTCACTGCTCATCACCAGACGTCCTCGACTTCACCGAAGCTTC
The DNA here is from genome assembly GCA_014822085.1 of Fusarium stilboides. Taxonomy (NCBI): domain Eukaryota; kingdom Fungi; phylum Ascomycota; class Sordariomycetes; order Hypocreales; family Nectriaceae; genus Fusarium; species Fusarium stilboides. The sequence continues at coordinate 167,056 of JAASAY010000057.1, forward strand.
CTCACAGCAAATCCGCGGCCTTGAACTAGGCATGTTCAAAACCCGCGCCGACATCGTTTGTCTCGTCCTCCGCTTCAACGGCCCCATCGATGCAACCAGACTCGAAAGCGCCTGCGATGCTCTCAGCAAAATGCACCCTATTCTCAACGTAGCGTTCATATCACACCAACATCACGTATATCAAGTCCATTGCGCCTCTTTCAAGCCACCCTTTGAGATCATACCTTGTTCAACAGACGTCCTAGACGATGCAACGCAGAATCTCGTCAAGAAGCATCAAGACCATCCTTTCGATCCAACAGTGCCCATTACACATTTCACATTCCTCGACGCAAATCAACGGGGTGCTCTTATAATCCGTCTTAGCAAATCTCAAATCGACGACGTCTCCGCCCATCTCGCAGTCCACGAACTCGCATCTTTATATGAAGGCGAAGGCACCTACGACATTCCCCGAACTTCTTATCTAGACTACACGCGCGCATCACGAGCAACTCGCCAACAAGGTCTAGAATACTGGAACTGCCAACTCGAGAACGCAAGAATGACAAAGATCATCGCGAATAATAGACCAGTTCCTCCAGCAACTGTCTCCGAGATCAGAACTATCAAGCAAACTACTTCCCTTGGCCATCTCGCTCCATACGGAATGACTCCCGACGCAGCTCTCAAAGCAGCCTGGGCCATCGTTCTCTCCACCATCTCCGCAACACACGACGTTCTTTTCGGTGAAGTAATCCAAACCGCAAGTGTTGATCTCATAGGTCCTTTGACAAACACCATCCCTGTACGAGTACAATTCCCATCGAGTCACAGCACGCCTCTCGATCTTATGAACTGTATCCAACTCCAGCGTCAAGCCCACGCTCGTTTCGAAACCTTTGGTATTCAGGATCTTGTTACCAACTGCACCAATTGGCGCGCCTGTACGCAGTTCAGCACTGTTGTGCAGCATCATATCCCTGGACCGTTGGATGGTTCATCGACGATGAACATTGATGGTGCGACATTTACTTACAAGATGATCGAAGCTTGGACAAAGGATTTTCCCGATCTTTTCGTCCGTTCAACCATCGAAGGAACCGATCGTATCACGCTTGAGATCAAATATTCCGAAGAACGTCTCGCCAATTCCTTCGTCCAATCGTGTCTAAGTCTCCTCGTCGCCGCATGGGAAACTCTCACGCATCCTGATACAATCCACCAACCCATGGTCCACTCCTCCGATGAAGTAGCTCGCTCCGAACGTCAAATCCCCTTCACTGCAAAGCAGCCCCCTCCCGGTCCACCTCTCGATTCCCTCCTCGACGCTCACCAACGCAAGGATATCCAGGAAAACATCGTGAATGCCTGGAACAAGATCATCAAGCCTTCTTCCACAAGCATCCCAAAGAACAAACTCCCCACAACGCCATTCTACACAATTTCAAAATCCATTCTTCCCGCACACGCTCTCACGGCAGAACTTAACCAAGTCCTCTCTGTGTCTCTCACTCTCGAAGACGTCCTCGCGCATCCAAGCATGCAATCTCAACTTGAGCTCGTCGCGCATATGTTACCACCTAAACCAGACGGCCTTTCTTCGTTACTACGTCCAAAGTCAAAAGCCGGTCCTGAACGATCAGCTACCACGGCATTGCGCAATGGTATTCGGAGTTTCAAGAATAGAAATAGTATGCTTAGTCTTAAGAGTGGATGGATGAAGACCAAGCGACCGTCGACTGCGAATTCTGAAGATCCAGCTCCTGGGCCTATTCCCGAACCAATAGCTGAGGCGTCATCCCAAACACTTTCTCCAATTCCTACTATCGTCATCCCTGAGATTGGTTCCTCCGACACTCCCGTCAGCCAGAACAGTCCTCTAGTTGAACTCGATGGCGGTCCACTCAGTCTAGGTGACAGACGCAGCAGTGGAGGCTCATCATGGAAGACAGTCGAGGAGGTTAGTTTGAGTCCTTCTCCTGGTAATACGCGAAGGACATCTACCTGGGGAAGCATGTTTGAACTTCCGAGAGGGCTATCACCGCTGGGTAGAAGATCGCCGAGATGATATGCATGGACTCAAATATTTCCTTTGTCAGTTTTGCGTCCCTTTCATGGGCGCTGATGAATGATAATGATACCTCATGTCTCTCTTTCTTGTTTGTATGTTGATAATATAGATACTCAATAACGCACTGAGATACCCAATGAACCAAATCTTAACTGTAAACCCTTGCAAGGTCTTCCTCTTCTCGGTCATAGTTTGACACTAGGCGGGTGATATGTGCGTGAACGTCTCGGAAAGACTTGATCCAGCATGCAAGACTTCGTGATGGTCTCGTTAACATTTCACAACTAGCTTGTAGAATAACAAGTCATTTCTTTCACTCTACGGGTGCGTAGTTTTAACAAATATGTCGTTGACATTACAACCTAAAGTTTTTATACAGTATCTGTCCAACAGACAATCTATGTGTCAATGCAACCGGGGTATATAAGTTTCCAGGTAATCCAAAACGTCCAAACACAAAACGCACGCTCAAAACATTCCCATTGCTCCAAATCATCATATCATGAGACCCCAAATCGAGGCGTGGCTAGTGGAATTCTCCCACCCGAGGACCGAAATAATCGCTGCCCTCCAGAGGCTGAAGGGGACAAGCATCGTCCTCACATCCCACATAGCCAACTTCGTTGCCCCACCACTTGAATTCGGTACCTTCAAGCTGGAGGGCAAAGAAGATGATGATGCCCGCAATGGCAATACCGCAGGACCAAGCTGCAGAGAGCACAAAGTTGTACTGCCATACTGTTAGTGTTGTTCCAAATACATTTCGTGACAGATGTACTTACTTTAGACCACAAGCCAAGGTAGCGCGACTTGAGATAAATCCAGGAAAAGTACGCAATAGGTACTGAGGGCCAGACATACGACATGTTGTAAGGTGCCCAGACAATGCCTCCGTACATGATAGCTACAGGGTGAATTTGTCGTGTCCATGTCCAGTTGGGGAACCTCTTGTTAAGTGCCCAAACAGCAAGTACAACCACTACGCCCAGAGGGAAACCGATCAAGACCTCTGTGTACAGTCCATTCTTGCCGAAAATCTTGCTAGGTCCGACGGTACCCCAGAGAACCGAGGCAGTGAAGAAGGTGTTGACGCTGGGGCAAGACATCTTCCACTTGGCGTCCTCAGTGCAGACACCAGGAATCTGGGTCATTTGGAAGTTGAGAACACCAACACAGACAAAAGTGCTGATAAAGGTAGCAATGATTTGAGCAAAGAAGGTTTGTCGGGGAGGGATCTTGACGTAGTGAGCGAGCTTGAGATCGTTGGAGAACATGACGGCGTGAGCGCAAGTGACGTAGCCAAAAGACTTGAAGTAGTTCATAGCCAGTGCATTACCTTCAACGAAAGAACCTCCAATGAACTCGGCAAGGACGGTCAGAGTAACCTCAATTCCAGTCATGGCCTTTATGATGCCGACAGGAATAACAAAGACAAGGCAGAGTCCCAGACCGTAGAAGATGACACCAGGCGAAGTGTGAGTGTCCCATCCAGCAAGGCCAGAAATACCAAGCGCCATGGCGCAGACGAGGCAAACCATGTACCACCATTCGGGAACTTCGCGATAGGCCTTCATGAGGCGAGTGTGCACGTCGAGATCATGAACCTCTTCGGGAAGCTTTGACTTTCTTCTCATGCTGTTGATGAGACCCTTGAAACCAGTGACAATCTCTCGTCGATGGAACAGAAGGGCGTATGTGAGTGTTGACGTGTAGATGCCAAAAAAGAAGATGTAAATGACAACGTTGCCGGCACCGAGGAAAGGAGGCGAATAATCCTCATATTTGGCGGAATCGAACAGACCGCGGTCATTGGTGGCCCGAGTGACATTGTACAGCTGACCCCAGCGATCGTAGACACGGTTACTGTTGATGGGAAGATATCCAGTGTTGTAGATGTTGGAGTACCAGAGACCAAGGACCACCCACATGGAGATGAAAGCACCAACAAATCGGTTAAAGGTACTGAAGAAAGGAACCATGAGCGGATCGGCAGAGTCCCACAACAAAACGTTCCAATCCCAGGTAGGGAATGGGTTGATGCCAAGACCATTGTTGAAGCCGGTGATGGTGTTCAGGTCACGGTTGTAGGGATCAATCCAAGACATCCAGCTGAAGTTGGAAAGCGAGGTCCAGATGTAGTTAGGGAACCAGAACCAGACAAACATGGCACCAAACATGATGTAGAAGAACTTGATTCGAGAAACACGCCAGATCTTGGCAAAGGGTCCCTGTACCGGGGTGTTGTTGTCGGTATGGAAGGCCGAGTTCAGCGCAATTGTAACCAAGGAAGCGGGCCAGACGCAGTACGAGGGATAGACGAGGAAACGGCGACAGACACCAGCCATTCCGTAACCGATAAAATTGGTGCTTAGTGCAATGAGGATCTGGTAGGCAAAGTGAGAGGCGTATGGCTGGTTGAAGTACTGGGGTAGGTATTGAACCCAGATGATCAGGTTGGTATAAGGAGTGTTGTACGCAACGTTGGCCATGATAGTGATAAGCATGTGCTCCTTCTTAGAGAAGGGACCAGGGTTGAGAGAATGGCGAATTCCAAAGAGGGTGAAACCGTAGTCAGGTAGCCACTTTTCGCAACCTTTGCCAATCGGATATGAGAGTAGCTGAGCGACGTTGGCCATAATGCGAATGGCAGGCTGGCGAATATCGAAAAGCTGGTTGGTGAATGCAAGGAGCATAGAGAAAATAAGGCCAATTGCCCAACTGCGAATGGTAGAGCAAGGAATGGTAGTATCATCCTTATTCTCGACGACGGCTCGAACTTCGGCATAGGGACTGTTATTTGTGATGAGGGCAGCCTCAAGCTTCATCTCTTGGACCAGGTTCTCGTGCTTCTCGGGGTTTGTGAATAGTTCGTCGTTTTCGAGAAAGGCACGGATCTTTTGGATAACCATGAGCGGAAAGTTGGGATCATTTTCGTGGATACGGTAGACGCGGGCCATTATGTCGCGAACATCTTCGAGTGTGTACTTGGAAGCGAGTTCGCGAGCCTCGAGCAGGTCGTCCTCGGTGACGTGAAGGTCCTGCTCGGTGGTGTGGTAGTCGCGCATGTCATCCTGGTCGTAGGAAAAAGACTATTGAAGATCTAAGCGTCAGTTCGATTGATCCGCAACGACGGTCGGAGGTGAAGCAAATAACGCAACCAGAGAGCACTCACCTCATCATACTCGGATGATGAATCGCTAGCGATAGGATATTGATGCTGGGGGTGAGGTTCAAGAGGAATCTCTTGGGCCGCCCCTGTGGAAACCCTCTTCTCGTTGTCCGCCATGGCCAAGAGGGGCCTTGTTCAGGCAATGGTTCTTCTATTCCTCCAGTTTCAATAACCGTGCCCAAGTCCCTCGACTCGCGGTCGCTCTTTATGGCTATTCAAAATACTGCGCGCTCGGAGCGATTGATAAAGATGATGATCAAAGTCAAGCGACAGATGTAAATGTGATGATTCGGATCGTTTCAATCGTGTCGAGACGGACTCGTGATGCTGGTCGGAGAGAATGCGGCGACGATGTCGATTGGTGTGGTTGACAAGTGAATGTGTGACCGCAGCGCGAGAAGGCAAGTCCCAGACTGACAGAGTAGAGTAGTGCACAGTAACGACGGGGGAAGCCGGTGTCTTTGAATACGATTAGACTACCGAGTACGCGGGCGGTATTCCAGTTCTAGCGTGCCTGAGTGGACGAGTCTAGAGTGTGTCGTGGATCAGGACGAGACGGGACGAGGCGATGAGTGGATGAACAAGGTACGCGTGGCGCTGCCGTCGAGAAGATCGTATAATTCTTCTGGAGACTGGAGAGTATCGAGTCGCGATAGGGAAGTGTACACGGCACGACACGGCAAGAGGAGAAAAGCCTGAGGTGGAGGATCGGAGTCCGGCAACGACAAGTTGGAGTCGGGTTGAGGGAGAATGAGGAAATGACGGGATGAGATGCGCAAGCAAGGGCCCTGATTGATGATACAGTGCAGTAGCAGCGCAGCGCAGCGAAGGTAGGGGAGTGGCGGCACCTTGGACAGGGCAGGACAGGATTTTCGGTGGAGAAAACAGACGAGGGAGACAGACTTTGAGTGGCCAACCGAAAGCTGGGGCCTTTGGGCTTGGGGGGTTCTCCCCCCAAAAAAAGGCTCGCGCTCGGAACTAGGGAGCCGTAGTCCAAAAGCAAACCAAGCAGCCGAACGGCAAAGACGGCTTCAATCAAGGCTTGGGCTGATGGATGGTGGCTGGCCTGAACTGTATCATACTCAAAGTGCTGGAGTACGCGTACTTTAGAAGCTTACCAAGCGTTACGAGTTGCAACTAAACTGAAGTGAACCGAAATGTCTAACAACTAGAATTCCTTGACTTGTTCCACGATCGTTCAGAAACAGATTCAGCGGGAATCGATGAGGAGACTTGGCAACAACTGCGAATGAGGCGGGAGGAATCAGTCACTACCCCTTGGCTTGTGGTTGGTCCCCTTCTCCATGTCTTGGCGCTATCACCAAGTGGGACAGCCACCGCCGCGGCCACTCCGTTCCATGGATGGAAAACAAGTACCTATTCTCTCAAGGTGTTTGTTCAGTAGCCCGCCTCGAATATTCGATATCTATCTAATCTGTACATACATGGATAAAATCAGTTGAGATCTATCCATTTCAACGTCTTTATTACCATGTTCTGTTTTGCACATCAGGGACCATGGTTCAGGTTGAAGTGTTCCGGTACGTACCGCGCATCCGGAAGTGACGGCACGGATACCGGCCTGTTTCGTCTCGGCGCTGTCCTCTCCAACTCCCAGCTCAACTCTCTTCTCTCTGTAACGAATTGTTCCATGGCCGATTACCCGGCCTCAAGTGCTCAAGCCACCCAATGCAGCAATTCTGCTCAGCGCACTTGTAACATTAACGAAACATGTTGCTCCATCCTTATTGGTCCTTTCGAATTCTACAGCTCTGGCTCACTTTGATCGTCGACCGCCTTCAAAGACATGCAATATCGCACGGCTCTCGGCACAACGCGACACGACAATGTCAGGCCAGCACAACATGATCGGATAAAGCTTTTTTTATTGAATCCACTGTTGTTGAGGATGTTGTTGTTTTCCCCTCATCGGCAAGTGTTAACTCAATTCGTCTGCAGCTGTGCCATGTCGTGACTCGGAAGTGCATGGAGGGTTGAATGTGATGTACAACGTACGCCTAACCCTGTAGTTTAGCGTCACAAATGCCATCCAGGATAGCATGGGATATTTGAAACATCGGCAATTCTCTAGTATCGCCTTACTAGAATTAATAGGTCAAGCTAGGTCCTTCTACCTTCTGGTCTAAGCTCCAGCCTTTTGGCCTAGGGTAGGTAGCTCTTTGTCTGCGAATAGCAGCAAGACTGAATTATACAGCCAGGTGATGTAATAAACAATCGAAGCACCTATCAATCTTTAGGATGAGTTGAAATGATAGGGAAATATGGCAGACTTTAAGTTAGACCTGCTCTGGGCCAAATTGCCCAAAGTGTTTTGTAATTCCTTAGCTCTCTTACCAAAATTAGATAGCCATCTAGATTTACTGGACCACCTGGTAGCTTCATTGGAGCGCCGAATATCCTTGGATTCAAGCCTTACAGAACACTCCTTGCTTAAGTCTTCATTGTATAGGGTCTTTCTTCAGCATCTCCTTCACCAGCCGTTTGTACACCGCAACACAATCAATCAAATCTGGGATCCTAACATGCTCATTCTCCCCATGTGCATCCAAGATAGAACCAGGTCCATACAAATACTTTTTATGAGATCCTTTCAGTCTTGGAACATCAGTCCCAAACGAAACAGACATCGTGTCTATGCCTAATAACCTCGTTAGCACGGCTATAACCCCAGATATATGGACAACTATACCTTCAATTTCAAAGTCCAGTAACGTCTCGGGGTACTCGACACGCTTCTTAAGAGTGATGTTGGGATACTTATCCACAACCTCAGCAACCTTCTGCTTGATATCGTCAAGACCAGTAGAAACTCGAATGCTACACAATGCTTGTGCTTCTGCGGCGAGGATATTGTACGCTAGGCCGCCCTCGATCTTTCCACAATGATATGTTGATGGCCCGAGTAACTCAGAAGTCGGCAGATCTATAGCCTGCAGCTCACTCAACGCCGAGACAAGCATCGTGATGGCACTCTCTCCCTTCTCGGGATATCCAGAATGCGCTGGCGTGCCTTTGGCCAACAGCTCAAAGACGTAGTGTCCCTTATGACCTTTTGCCAGCTTACTTTCCGTCGGCTCTCCAAAGATACCTGCTTCCCACGATAGATTCATGTCGTTTACTGCAAACATCCCAGAACCTCCATTCTCTTCCCCCACCACAAACAGCAAAGACACATCACCGTCCTTGAGAGCTCCTTCAGCCCGCAGTTCTTCAACCGCGATGATTTGTGCAGCCAAAGGGCCCTTATCATCGCATGATCCGCGGCCATAGATGACATCGCCTTCGATTCGCATGGGAATATGCGGCGGTACTGTGTCCATGTGAGATGTAAGGAGAGTGCGTGCTTTACGATTTGAACCCAAATATGCGTAGACGTTGTATCTATCGGAGTCTGGAGCGATAGGGACGAGTTCAACGGTATAGTTTAGACTTTTGAGATAGTCGGCTAGGAAGATGCCAATTTTCTGTTCCTCGTCGCTAGTTGATGGGATTTCCATCAGCTTCTTGAGAAGCTCGACTACCGGTGGGCTTCCCATGTTGGCTGATTTCGAAGAAATGGTTATGAAATACTGTTGAAATTGAGTTCAGATGCTTCAAGGGACGTCATTTATATTTAGCTCGGGATGATACCCGTTCCCGCTCCTTTTGCGCATCATATCGGAGGGACTTCCGGGCTCGCACACGTTCTGGTCCTTTATCATACATAGTGGCATGAATTTTGCTGATATCGCGTGGAATAGTTTGATTTAATGGGATGAGGAACTACAAGGCATAGAGCGTGAGATAATCATGAACTGTATGCCAACCTGTCTAGATCTTTCAGTTACACTCATGCATCCTCAACAAAATGTATACGAATAAAGTATCAAAACTGACCATGGTAATGTGTTGGGTTTTCACTTTCGTTGAGCTCTTGTGGAAAGATTGTATACATTCTAACTGATTAAAGATTATGCTATATATCCTCTATAGTTTGTACACAAGCAGAAAAACACTCGATCAAGCAATCCCAAAAACGCGCCCTGAAAAAAACACTACTTTCCTCTTCACATAGAGCTCAAAATGCCATTAACATCCACAGGAAGCATCTCATAAGTCTCGTTCCAAACCTTGTCTGCAAAAGCCAGACCATCTGAAGTATGTAGAAGCTGTGTGTAGCTAAACAGACGAGTTATTAGTATCGTTTCATATGTATAAAGAACGATGTACTTACTGGTGAATTCTCCAGTCCATGATATAAGATCCATGGGACTCCTTACCAATAACAACTCCAGCATGCACAAACGTGCTGGCTCCCTGCTCCACAGTCCGACCAGTTATCGACTTAGCGAATGTAAGTAGAGAGCGATACAAGATATTGCCCTGGTCCTGCAGAGCCGTGCCCTTGACCAATCCTGGGTCAACAAGGTTGACCACGACATCATCAGCCTTGACGCGCTCAGCCAGCTTGACGATCCAAAAGTGTGTGAGGCCTTTGTGAGCTCCATATGTAGGCATTGGGTTTGGCAGGGAGAAGTTGGCTTCATCTTCGTAGTATGGGAGCACGCGCTTTTCTTTTGCGCTGGGGTATTCTGCCATGAGGGCCGTTCCTGAACTGACGATGGTGAGACGGCCTGGCTTTCCGGGGGGAGATTTCTGCTTGAGAATGGGTAGGAGGAGAGTGGCGAGGAGAATGGTAGATAGATAGTTGACCTCGAACGACGTCTCATGACCCTGGGGACTCTTCTCAAATGTGAGCATTTGAGTTCCGGCATTGAGTAGGGCGAGATCGATCCGATCAAGTGTCTCGCACTTCTTTGCAAAGTCTTGGACGCTCTTGTGAGAGATCATGTCGACCTGCCAGACGTCGATCTGGGCATTGGGATACTTGGCGCGAAGCTTGGATGCAGCAGCCTCGCCTTTGGAGGGAGTTCGCACGGCGATGATAAGGCGACTGAGGTTCATCGATAGGAAGGCCTCACCGGCAGCGTAGCCAATACCGGTATTTCCACCGGTGATGATGATTGTGCCACCAGCTAGGGAGATGTCGCTGGGAATGGGTGCTGGCTTTTCACATTGAGACCTGAAGAAGCGATACTTGTCAGGTACAAGCTCAAGAGACTTGGGAGCCATTGCGTTGATTGGCGAGTGTTTAGTGTGGGTAAAAGTGGTGATGGTTGTTATTGTTGATGTCTAGTAGACTGGTTGTAGGAGCTGATGATTGTGTTGATCTGTTCATCTTAAACGACGTGGACTTGAGTCTCATTTTATGTCTTTTGTAAACATGACGAGGCATTACGGAATTACGAAGCAAATTGGTGAAACCCCCGAAATGGAAAGCAATTGAGTGGTGATTGTTGGCTCAGTTAGGCCTTGTGTGGCTGCAGAAGCCGGCATTGACGATGACATCTTCGCGGCAGTGAAACAACTGTAAGCCGTTTTGGGGAAATAATAGATGAATGCCAAGAAGGCACTCGTCAATAGCCTTAAGGCCGAATATAAAGCCTTTGCTGGTGCGGGCGCATATCGGTAGACGCCAATGTCCGAGATCGTTGGCATTTTCGTAAAGACGTTTGAGCGAGGCGGGGCATCAATCATCCCGAAGGATGCAACCGAGTGGTGACACAAAAAGCTCAACTATGGTCATTTTGTACGACCATGATAATGGTCGGATGATTTTGACAAGCCTAATTCTAGGCGATCGACATTAGCCTTCATCGCGAGCGCGAGGATCAATCCGATAGATCTAACCCAAATAGGAAAACAGTCTTGTCTTGGCATTGGGGATGCTGACGGACCCTGCGGGCATACCCAGGAACTGATTGCTTTCCGTAAAGAGTTAACAATCGCAGCCCAGCTCTTTACTCGTCATTTCGAGCTTCATTCTGTGCCTCATTCTTCACGAATGCTTTCAGAAAACAGAATAGTAACAACATGTTAGAGCCATTCTTCGCCCAGCCCGATCCGCTGCCACTACCCGTTCGGCCAACGACAAAGCCACGGGCTCGGAGAACGGCAGCCCGTCAGCAGGGTCGTGAGTTATCAATCAATCATGACTTGATTATGGACACCCGGCTTACTGAACATACTTAGCCAAAACGTTCGAGTTTGTGTCATCAGACCCAGCTGGGAAACCTGCAGCAGAGTCTCGCCAGTTCATTCGCAGCCATGTTATGCGAGGCAAGAATACCAAGCGACGACCTCGTGTACAACTAATCAACCCTTTGACGCCGCCCGGCTCGGCAGATGATACTAGCCAAGGGTCCAGGCAAGATGACGTGGAGGAAGTTGATCGAGCTTCACTCTCGGTAGTTGCTCACTACACAGATGATTCTCTTTGGACTGTCGGACATGTATACTCCCGCCGAGAAAGAGCCTGGGTCCAGTCCCCTTCTCTTCTCGCACACTTGATCAAACCTCCCTCTGATCTTCAACTCTTTAACTACGCCACTCCCCTCGACGAAAACTCGCGGTATCTCATCTATAGGTGTAAGTTTCCAGTCGTCTTTCACGTCGCTCCCCCTCAGATTATTGACCTTGTCTAGTCTTGACCACCATCAAGGACACATTATATCCTGCAGAATGGTGTTTCGATACCGATCGTGAAAAGGCATGCTGGTTCCGTTGGCTCCTCGAGGATTCCGCGTACCTCCATGGCATTCTATTCATGGTCAGCGCCTTTCAAGATCTGGTTATGAGGCGGACACAAAAAGGAGTTGGTAATGACGACGCTGGCTGGGGTGACGAATTCTCACACTCAACGAGAAACCGTCTTCGACAGACCATCAAGCTCTTACAGGACAAGATACATGATCGCGAGAAGCAACTCGAAGACACCACTTCTGCTGTCATCATAATGCTAGCCATGATGGCTGACGCCATGGAAGACGCCCAGGCTTTTGAAGCCCATTCAAACGGACTCCGGCGCATTGTACGAATGAGAGGTGGCCTTGAAGGATACAACAATAATCGCCAGTTACAGATCAAACTCTGCCGGTAAGCCGTCCCGACATGCTCGTATAAACAGACACTGACCATGATAGCGTCGACCTCGGTTGGTCTATTAGGAGTGGCTGTAAGCCCGAGATTTACAATGGCAAACCTGCTTGGGAGCCCCTACTCGAAGCTTTCGGAACTGTAGAAAGCTCATTTGACACGCACACACCATCACCGGACTTTATGACACAATTCGCTACTTGGGATTACCGACTTCAGAACGTCTTCAAGGACCTCCGCGACTTTTCTTCTCTGGCAAACAGACTCACACCTGGTTGTCAAAAACTCAAACCCGAGGCATTTCAAGAGATCATGCTCTCAATCCAATACCGACTCCTCATCCTTGACTACTCTTACGACGCAAACCCCATCCAAGAAGCCATGCGCATTGGTCTCTTGGCCTACGAATCGACCATATTCCTTCAAATTCAGGGCAAAAAGTTAAAGTCAGACGACTTCAGCCAACGACTGCGTGAGGCTATCCAGGCTATAGCTGTGCTGGGGGAAGCTACTGCCAACATCAAGCTCTGGCTTCTCCTCATCGGCTCCATGATGGTCTTTGATGGTGATGAAGACTGGCTTGTGCAATCTATTCAGAGTCTGACAGGCCGACAGACCTGGACGGAGGTCCGGAAGCGTGTTAAGGAAATTGTGTGGATTGATGTCGTTCACGATGCCTCTGGGCGCGAGGCTTATGAAGCCACGAAAACCGGTTACGTCGTGTGAAAGGGACTCAGTGATACAACAGCCACTGCCCTTCTTCCAGGGTCTCCTCATTATACGGAAACTTTGGTACAAAGAAGGCATGAAAGCTGCAAGTACTTCAATACGACAACAACGTGGTCAAATGCCATGATTCAAACTCTTGGTTCAGTAAACACTAGGAGAATGCTTAACACTGGGCAGGCAGCAGAGGTCACGGTCATACCGAAAGCCCTTTGGGGTTGTTGAAAGACCTATTTTATCGCCCACCATGCCCATAGCCTGAAACGTATCCAATGAATATACAAAATATGAATGGATTGATATTGCAAACACTTATTGGGGAAAGCCTTTGGTGAAGGGACTACTGGCTTTGAAGACTTTTGGGTATGGAGATGAACGGGACCATGCAGCTTCAGCAGCTGGCAAACAATGTGAACATGGAAACCAGCATCTGTTGAGCCCAGCCCGCTAGGTGTCACAAACATCCCAACGCATGTTTGAGGACCCCATTACTATCGGGTGTTTTCCACTGGGTCTTCAGTCCGTTTGTAACTCCACCTCCTTTGTTCCTTTGTTCCTTTGTAGGAATATGGATCTTTACCAACTTCACTTCATCATCTCTACCTTGCCCTCCAGCAGAATGCGCGGCTGCTTGCGTTGACTTTCCACAGCATGGAATATTATCTCTTTCCTCAACAGTCACGGGCTTTGTTTTTTTACTGTTATGGTTCAGCCACGCTTTCAGGCCCATGTTCCAGCGGTGAATATCCGAGGACAAAGCATCATTGAGATTCTTGCGATGTTCTTCTATAGGACATCTAGTTATACGATATATCACATTCACTTGATAGCTCAAACCTATGGCATTGGAAATTGTATAAATACCAGAGTCTCTGACCGTCAGGTTAGACCTTCAACACAACACCTCCATCTCTTCTGAGTACGGATTTTCATCACTACCTCAAACTGTCTCAACTCAACTCTCCACACCAGTCCACACAGCCACTTCTCATCACCATGTCTTCCGATCAGAACCAGGAGACCACCCCTTCCAACGACCGGGACTCTTCCCCCGCCGAACGTCTTTACACCACGGCGACTCCCATCCGTTTTGCACCGCGCAATACCCGCAACACTATCATCGACAGCAACGTGGTTATGCTAGACCCCCGCAACGTTCAGCAGTGGCAACTCGATGCGACCGAAGCCCGTATCGATGACACAACTACCACATTCGACGACTTCAAGCGGCGTCTTGACCACATGGAGGACCGAATCTCGCTCAACAGCCTGCTCCACGATGAGGTTGAGGACCTTCGAGATGATCTGGATGATCTCAAACTTGCTCGTCAGAAAACTTCCAAGGGCGGCTGTTTTCCTTGGAAGACCATGGTTCTTATCATTGTTGTTGTTGGGTTTGTGGTAGTGTACAACTGCGAGCACAGCCATAAGGCTCTCTTTGATCTGGTGAACTTTTACCTTTCCGTCTAAGGAGATGACAAGAAGGACTGGATATGATGGAGCGATGATGGTTATCTGGGTGGGCATATTTGAATAGATTGGGAAATTGCTGGAGTTCTTGATTTTGTGTCGTTCTCAGTTTGGGATCTGGTTTGGGATAGACGGCTTGGTACTTAGACTGCGCACAATACTACACTGATTTGGGACACTATTTTGAACCATGTTCTGGCTTTGGCTACCTTTGACGAGCCTCGAAGAGTGAGCGCACCAGATCCTGAACAGTGACACGGGAGGAGTCAAGTCATTTGAGAACGCCCTCCATACTTATGTCTGCTCACATCTTCATCATACCTTGCCAGCTAATTCGTTCTGCAATAAAGAATCCCGACATAGCGTTTCAAGGTTCTTGAAGTTAATACCCTATACGACTGCTTTTCTTTGTTGAGGCACTTGCGCTCTCTCTACTTGAAATGTTACGAGCTGCGCACCCCAGGTCAGTGGTCAGTTCACGAGTATTTGTTCAAACTCTATACTCTTGCTGAATGATCATGGGGGATAAGTACTCGCCTCACTAAGCTAATAACGATATCCAGGGCTGCTATAATTTTAGAGAATGGAGCTTCTGCTGCTCAGCAGTAGAAGGGGAGTAGCCGAGCGCGAGAGATGTGTTGTGAGAAGATCTTTCAAAGATAATGAAGATGCTTTAAAGTCTATTCATGTGTCAAGCACAAATAAGCATCAAAACCGAGACCGCATCGAGTAGCTCGAACTGGCTGCAGTCTCCTGAGGACCAGATGGCCTCTGTTCTGATGGTTGACATATACCAGCATTCTCTACAAAAGGATCGACTAGAAGAAGAACTGGCACTAGCTTGATGTGCTTTGTTCGATATAGTTAGCTGATGCTATCTCCTCATCAGCCTTGATCTTGGGGCTGCAACGAGACTCTTATATTTGGTAAAAAGGTATCCTGATCCGTAGTACGAGCGCGTCGGCAACCCAGGTAGCTCGATTGCGAAGTCTCGCCTGATTTGTCATCAAGAGCAACGCACATAGCAGGATATATAGCGATGGATATTCCTGACTTAGAAGAGATGCAAGCGGCCGTTATCTAGAGAAAATTAGAGTTGACTGCCTGGCGTGCAGTACCTATAATAGAGCTTTCAGACTCCATTCACCTTGGCGCTGCACGGTTGTTGGCCCAGCTACTCAGTCACAGCTCATCAGAGCAATTGGGACATGTGTGTACTGCGCGAGCGGCGGTTGCTTCTTCGTCTTTCGTCAAAAATCCGAATTCCAATCTTCCCTCCCCTCAATCATCGACTTAAGACCCCCCTTCGGGAGGAGACTTGGCTATAAAGAGGCACAGGCTTGACATAAAATAGATCGAGACATTTTCAATAAGGTCCAGGATATATAGGTGTCAGCTGTTGTGTTTCGGTGTAGATCTTATAGGCATGAGTTGAGAGAACATCTCGAGTTGTCATGTGAATGCCACTAGCTGCAAAGTGAACTCCCTTGCCGGGTTGTTCCTGTTACTGCGAAGCTGATCATCTTGTACTTAGATAACTGCAGAGTGATAGATGATGGGATACCGCGGCACGGTCCAGCACGAAAGGTGTTGACCACAGGTGAAGGTGCCTGGCTGGCAACGTATAGCCTTGATCAACGTATATGTATCACTTACACAGCTCGGAAGTCGAGCACTTAGAGATTATTGACCGGGACGAGTCTTTGACATATAAAACACCGTGAATCTCAAAACGAGGTTTTAGAATGGTTTGCCTGTGAGTTTATGCGGTAGGCACCGGCATCGAAGGGGGAGTTGTATCAAATATAACCTTGAAAGACTTCAAAGGCTCTCGAAGACAGGTATAGCTATACACCTAGCACTTGACACGATAGACTTAAAGGGTCTTAGAGTAGAGTAACTCACCGTATCTTCTCTAAACTCTCTATATCTTCTTGCTCTTCAGCCTTCTACTTCCCCTGATCTGCTCATTGCGATATTGATGGATTAGTTAGGTCTAAGTACACACGACTACAAAAGGTACAGCCCGCAGGGGTCAGGGAAGGCAATAAGTGCCATATGTATCTCTACTCGCTTCACAAGCTATTTGCCGTATCATCTGGAGGTTCCTCTACAACGGAATATACAACGAGAACGCGGAATTTGACATCCCTGACCCTTGCGGGCTGTATACAATAGCCTCTCAAGAGACCATCCTCATGCTAAACCACGGACGTACTCATATCTTGCATTCCCAAAGACACTTGACTAGACGGTGAGGGAGGTCTCTTCAAAAGCAAACTGTTCAACTTTGTGTAGTTACCATCATTTGACTTGGCTCGATGCTTAATAACCTTACAGATATCCCGTAACGTAAATATCCTGCGAGCCTAAACTTTACGTGATGTATAGCCAGTACTTTGTGATCCATCAACCAATGATTCGTACCATTACACGCAAGGTTTAAGAGAAACCTCAGCCTTTGCCGACCTTTGCTGATTGACACCTTGCACTCAAGCATCCAAGTCACCTACCATCGCATCTTGTCAAGCCACATTCGCTTCTCAAGTTCCCAAAGACTGATTACCTATCACAACCACTCTACTTTCTGACCACAGAATTGATATTCCTATTTGGGTAAGCGACGGATTTATCACGGCTGCTTTAACTCCGGACGCCATTCGCTTTCGCTATCGCTACGCTGCACGCACACAAAGGCGCAAGGAATAACCCATCTTGGCATACGTGTAAGCCTCCTCAACAACCCTCTCGATCTGTCGATTTATGCCCAATTCCTGAAACAGTTGCATCTTGAAGTTTCCCGCATACTTTAGGGCTGAGGTGATTGGGCCGGTCACTTACGTACTTTCGTCAACGCAAAAGTCGCCGATGCTATACTTGGTAAAAGGGACTTTCAACAACGCGACATGGGATTCTTCTGATCTCGCATTTTAAAACATCTGACGGGTTAGGATGATGGGATGTGACCCTCAGGGTGCGGGTCGCGAGAGGGCGTGTTGTGATGGTCTGAGCGATTAGTGCTTACTTTTTGCTATGCATGGATGTGTGCGTTGATGAGCAGCTAGGGAACGGGATCTGGAAGAGCCGCGACAACTTCCACTCATAGGGAGAGAAAGTTGGTGATTCTGAGTATAATTATGATGTGATTATGGACTGCCCTGGGCTCTCATTGATCGGATATCGGGGAGTTACAAGGGAGGGTATCGTGACGCCTTGTCAATGGCTCGTTCAGGGGAGCATCGAGATGTGCAAGTGAGCGGTGTCAAGGTGACGATTCGGTGAAATGCAATCCTTGTAAGATCTCCGCAGAATTACGGCATAAAGCTTCCCAACTTTCTTTTGCTGGTAGGTCGCCGTGGTGTAGGTGTATACATCGGGGTGATCATGAACGATTCGGATCCGAGGTCCAACATTCGCCGCGAATCGCAAGACTACACAAATTTAGGTTAATTATCCTTTATTGATGTGTGTACGGACTTCAAACTTTTACTCGCCTAGGTGATGACTGCAGATGAACATGGTCGCCGAGAGTCAGTGACATGCATTAGGATCACTTGCCGTGCCGCAGAGTGCCTGGATCCTGTTAAGAAATGCCGTCTCATGATTGTCAATCAATACCATGACTCGGAATAAGACCATATTCTTGGTCAAAATCTCTAAAGCGGACGTTTTCCGCTCCAGGCTACAACTTTTCAAGTCCGAGATGGCTTGTGTGCACTCCACAGAATGATTATACTACGTAGTAGGGCTGACATGAGACAGGTGAATCACAACATGTGACTACTTGAGTGACTTGAGTGATAATCAGTAATCTATCAACATAACCGGTCTCGTAGAATGCCAAGTACCGACGGCCTGGCTCATCAACACCATGGTGGTTGTCATGAAGCTGCAACTACCACCCCAACCAGACTGCATCAAGCCGGCAACATACGCGGAGGAATGACACAACACCAACAGTTATGCAGGCAGATTACACGACCAATAGTAATTTAGACAAAAGTGATTTAATAAACGAGTCTGATAAGTTTCATCCTTTCGATGCCGAGTTTCAGTCTCTCAGACTGAGTAAGACGGCAATGCCGATGATCAACACTGACTACTACAGGTTCTTCCAAGAAAAAGAGAAACAAGCCAGGGAAACGTCACGGAGGGTCCAGCAACCATCATCATCGCAAATCCTGCCGGTGGGTTGGGGTTACAACCACAAAAATGGACTATACCACGCGCTGGCCGTTCTTCTCAGGGATATGGACAACTCTAGCGGAGACTAAACTTATAGTGAGCGATGCCCCGGTCTGAGAAGGTACTTGTATGCTGTCAGACGAACAAGTACCTTCTCAGGGGGTGCGTAGACAACAGAAAGAGCTGTCAGCCCAGACCCACGGTTCGAACGATATACTTACGCCCCCTCCTTTGTCTCTTACAACTCAGATGAGTGCAACTCTGCCTGGTTCTAGGGCCATGCTGGAACAACTTTGTCTTGAGCAGGATGAGAGTTTCTCCACCGGCGTTTAGATAGGGCTGACAGCAACACTTGACTATCTTGTAACTATCCAGGACAAACGCCGCGCCAAGCGATGATCAAGGTAAATGATATTCACCAAAGTTCGCAACGTCGTTCCTCAAGTGGAATGCCATGCGTTGCACTTCGGTGGTCTTGCACACGGTCCTAGGCCCAGAACAGGAAAGCCACCCATGCAGTCAGATGCAGACATCGATGAGGCACACTGCGGGTAGATAGTCTAAAGAGACTAGGACAAAATAGACCATTTTCTCAAGGTGCTTGCTGTCAATCTCGTGATCATTGCGCATGGTGGCATATTCGAAAGGGGTATCAAGATGCGAGATATCGACTATGGACTTGTTCACTTTGTCCGAAAAGACGTCATGTGGAAACTATCGCCGAAGGGAGCTATGACCACTTGAAGCTATATTTCTCAAAGTGGTTGTAGACATTTTGATCTACCGGTACTACAGAAACACAGGGTTGGTGAGGCTGCAACCTGTCACAAACCCGACAACCAGACTAGTTTAATAGGGCTAAATACATTTGCGTCAGGCTGAAAAGACTGGTAAGACAAAGTATACCCCAAAAGGCAATCGCCGACTCCATAGCATAAGCGGACGGACTTTGCCAAGACACGCTTGTGCCTCTCCGCCCAAACCTGACGCATCATAGATCGGTTGTGATAGCTTCGTCCACGACCAAGTCCCGCTATACAAGCTCACATGAAGCGTTCCACAAACAGTCTAATCTTTCAAAATCTGCAGAAAACTACGTAAAAGCCTCCGTCGAAAGCAGGATATTCCATGCTAATGTGGCTGACTGACTTGGCTGACGCTCCGAATCCACTGCCGACGGACTTTCAGTAATAGCCGACATCCATGTATTAACTTAACTTCCAAGGCCAAAGTAACCGGGCGTATGCGCGTATTCCGTTTAGTGATACTAGCCTTTGAATTTGCTTCCTAAGCAATCCTTAATTCTCATCGGCGTCATCCTAGTTTCTCTATTGGCTGTTGAACGATCAGCCCTACAGTGGCTGAGTCGGAGTCCGTGTTGCGAATCACTATGGTATGTAAGACGACCAGCCATGCTTCCTTTCTTTATTTTTTATACTCCATAGTTTACTATTCAGTCTAGGCTGTCAGATCTAAAGACCAAATAGTAAAAAACTAGCGAGACCGAAGAACCTAGTCCGATGTAGATCCACATAGAGATAAAAAACAGGACTTGTCGGATCATATAGACAAGGACCAGAAGTAGAATACCATTCGAGAAAGAATGCGGTTAGCGCTACGACCTCATCTGCATGCCGTTGCAGGGCTGTAGGGCTCTTCGCTTTGCTATTGATGCAAGGCGTGGGCGGGTAATCATGTTGTTTTTTGTTTTGTTTTTGGGTGTTGATCCGATCTCTGACAGGTCGGTGATACGACTCTCAAAGAGGGTCTAGTGCTGATGTCTGAACCCTAGGTCCGCGCAAATATTCGACTATCTCGGACTCTTCATCTCGCTTTACCGTTGGTCTTCGATGCAGTCCGTCGGTCTTCAACCTACTCCGTCTCCAGGAACCAGTCGATCCTCCCGTCTTTGCTCTAACGATCCCCTCCTCTGGCATGGGCCCCGAAGCTCCCGGCTTATCCCAACCCTCCATCCACGGCCTGTCTGTCTACTCTATTGCTCATGACACTTTACGCACGAGAAAGCCCTTCCACACGCACGTTTTGTCATCCCACGCCCCGTAAGCCCTAGGAATTATCCCGCTGCGTACCCCGCCGGCTTTTGACTCTTGGCTCTCAGTGGCTCGCTCGCCATTTGGCTTATAGATGCATGATTCTAATGCGGAATGCCTTCTAGGAAGGTAAAGCTCCATGTCTAGGCACGCATGCGGATCAGTCAAAGTCCCCTTCGGCATCCTGAGTGGGGCCGGACATACTTGACGGGCCCATCGGCATGCCGAACCACGGATCGGTGACCTAGACCAAAACCGGCTCGAAATACGGCACAAAGCAGCTGTTGTTCTGCCCTGGTAGCCCTTAATTCTCACAGGTTACCACTCCGTGAAGCGAGACCGGGCGGCATTCGGATCCCCATGCTCTGACTAGTCGCTAGCCCTACGGGCCGCTTGACAACATCGTCCACCCTTGCTTTCTGGAGCGAGAAGGCCGGCGTCACCCATCCGCCGCAAGAACACCGAAATCCCTTCCAGTCGTACCGGCCCACGCCTGCACCGCACTTGGCATTGGGACATAGCAGCCGTCCGTTGAGTTCTCCTTGCTCCAGTACCCCACGCATCCAACTAAGCGGCTCGACAAAGTAGTGTTGGCATGTAGATGCGGAGGATTTTTTGTCAGAAGGACGGTGATCCATGATGAAAGGCGCCGTGACCAAAGTACGGCGACACTTTTTGCAGCGTAAGCTTAGGCCTGACTCGTCGCGAGGTTGAGCCTCCTCATCCTCGAAACGGAGCCTCGTTGGTGCTTGGCCGACTGCAAGGTTCTCATCAATTTCCCGTTTGTAGGCCCATCGCTGGTAAACGGGGTGTGATTCAACATCATCTGGACATCCCATCTCCCACCACAGGGCGAGTTGCTCCATGAACCCGTCATTTGGCTCTGCCATGGGTCGCGTTCGGCGGATCCATGTAAGAGCAGCGTGAACAGCATCTTGGGCAGTGTCTTTACGCGAACGCTTCTCGGCTGATGAATCATCCTGTGAGACTGAGTGGGTCGGGTCTGAGACGGCTGTAGGCGTGATATTGGGGTCGAAACGGTTTGGATATCGCCGAAGTAGGTAAGCGACAACCACCGAGATAGATCTCGACTTTCCAGCGGCGCAGTGAACGAAGACGCCTCCCTTCTTCTTCCTCTTCTTCTCTCCAATATCGAGGCCTTCAACCCCTTTTTCTAAGGAGACGCCCCCGTCTTCATTATCATCCTTCTCATTTCCTCCATTCTCAAGAAAACTCGCGCCAAGGCCTTCCTCAATGAATCTGACAGCTTTAGGCAGCTCTATCAGCAGGTCAGCATCCTCCACATCATCAATATCGATGACCTGGTGTCGAAAGTCCTTTCCATAGTCGATCCAGGGCTCGTCCTTAAAGTTCTTGAGGCTCGATGGGTCGAATGGGATGAGGGAGAGGACATGAGTAATGCGACGATCGGTCAGCGAGTCGGAGCGGCGCAAAGCCCACAGTCTAGGAGAGAATTAGTATCGCATATACAGAAATAATGTGTGTCGTTTTTACTTACCCACCAACATACAGCTCATCCTGGCCGTCGATCCTGCTAAGTGCCATTTGGACGATACTTTGCTTGAGAAGCTCGAGTTCTCGGGGTTCAAATCGATGTCCGAACTCTTCCCACTGCTCTGGCTTTGAATCGTCTCCTTCACTGTCGTGCGATATCAGAGCCCTAACTGCCGAGTGGTCGGCCTTCGTGGGATCTTCCTCCAGATTGTATGTGAGTCGCAGGTCGCAAACGGTAAACTCTTCGGTCTCAAGGCGCTTGGTAGATCAGGTAGCACTATTTGCGAGTTGTGGAGTGTCAGGTCTAAGTAGAAGCCGTCCCCGGGTTGATAAAAAGGAATAAGTCGAGAATCGCAACGAAATAAAAAAAATTAAGCTTCAATCTCGGTGTGAATCATCACCTTGCACAGCTTTTTCCATCTTTTTGCCCCTCCTTCACCCGCCACAATTAAACTACCCCGCCATCTTCAACAGCCACACTTGAGATCCAAGCTTTAATCCACCAGCCACAATCTTCCACAGACCCTTTCGAGGCAGCCAGTGTCTCATCTAAATCCGTCAAATCTCTCTATCCAAACAAGCATCGACCTTTCAAGCTATCCCAAACATGGCAAGTAATTCGCGGAAACGATCTAGCCCTAAAAAGGCAGTTCAACTCATCACCCACGTGACTTCCCCGGTAAATCACTGCATCCTTTATTTCCGCATACATGAGAAGGGAAGGGTGGTGTGAGCTGAGTTACAGCTGAACTTTTAGTAGACAACCAGCTGAAAAAAGAGAAACAGGAAATTACACGATGGAGAAATAATTGCACACCACTCTGAGTTTGAAAACAACACGAATTGCCAAAAAGGGGCGCAGGGCGTGGTTGAAATGCGCTGTAATTCCGCTGTGTCTGGGTATGCTGGCCGCCAAGACGCCATTTCCCTGGGTTGATAATGGGGAGGTGCCTTCTGAGATGCCTTCCAAGGTGCCTTTTCATATGCCTTCTCATATGCCTCGTAGATCCTCTAACTAAGCCTTACCAGGGAGCTTACCGCCCATTGCTGGTCCCTGTCAGGCGACCATGAATTTAGCCTTGAAGACGCTACCAGTTTCACTAAGACCGTTACATGACGAAGCTGAACCGGCTATTTGGAAATCATTGCGCAATTTTATGTTCGTCAGACAACAATATATCTACTTGACCAAGTCTGATGTATTCCCGTTAAATAACAAATAAACAACAATGCCATGTGTCCCAATGCAGCGCCGTAACCGTGAACCGTTTCCATGATAGAACCTTTTTGTGCCGTTACCCATAAGATGATGCATGCGACATCAGCATCAAGCTGTGTCAGCTAATATGTATACGAAGTGAAGCCTTTGTCCTCCCAATTTCGCTTTCAAACATCCTCGCTTGTTGCAAGGTCATTGGGAGTATTAGCATAACTGCTATCCCAGATCAAGACAACGCCTGGCTTTTTCTGCCATGAGTCTCCTTGTGTACTCCATTACTACCAAACTCCGGCAGTCGTGTAGCTCGTTCATGGCTGGGTTGTCGGCAGGGATTTCAAGCCCAGTCAGAAAGTAGCGCCTCCACAGACGCATGGCCCCAGGCCTGCGTCCCATCATCTGTGCAATTGCTTTTCATCGTCAAACTCATTTCGCCATGTATTTCATGTAGTCAGATCGGGTGAACCTTTCGCCCACCAAAACCCCAAATCAAGACGCCATGGTTGGCTATCAAAAATGCAGATCCGCCAAAAAATGTTGGTTTCATGTTGCTAAAGGTAGGTAGGGGTCGAGCCGTTAAAGAGCCGTTGCGGTATTGGTAGGTGCAGCGGAACATGCCAAGGTAGCATTGGCTGTTGTCCCTCCCTTCCGACAGCACTGCCACATTGACCACTTCAGCCCTGAGAGGCAACCAAGCAACTAAATTGGTGCGGACAACCGCATCCCTACGCGCGTTGCGTGCGCGCGGAATACCCCAATTGATCCGAAAGATCAACGGCTGCAGTTGAGCGGCACGTTGATTCGTTTTGGACATGCCGCATCTGCATCATGCGGCAATCCGCCCACGCGATACAGAATTTTCTCCGCGTCTGTCGTATGCCTTGCCATTGCAAAACTGCTGTTTTAAGGGATGTGATGTTCATTCTGTTGTGGATGCATGGTCGTACAATTGCCGCTGACTTGTTGTTGCCAAACTTTGAACGGCGTGATGATTGCAGAACGCTGATCGTTTTCGTCGACAACGTTTTGGATTGCTGATCTTCCGGGAGAAGTTCCATGAATCTTGACCCACTGAATCCTTCTCGGCGCCGACGGTTCCCTTCGTACCCCGCCCTCATCCGACTGATCTTCCACTCATCTTGAATCGCCAACACCCACTTGGGACTACACCGTGACTCGTCATCTTAGCGGCCGACTCGTATGTCTTCCTTCTCTGGTGACAATCCGCGGCCGAACCTGTATCGCTTTTGACCCAGGCGGTGCTTTTACCGGGGAGTTGGGTCCTCTTCCAACATGCAGGCATTTTCCAGCATGTTGGTCCACTTTCCGCTGGTGCCCGCATGGCTATGCTTGAGGTGCTGTCGGAAGTGATCCGCACGAAAGAACTTTTTGGACGAGTTGCACTCTCTGAATTTGTGCACCTCTTGCAGATGCCTGATGCGCTCATCCCAGTCCTGGTCTGTGGCGTGCCGAGGCGCATTACCGCCGCTCAACGCACCCGTACCGGGACCGCGCCCAGATCGTGGGAATTCATCACCGCAGTACCCGCAAGTGTCAGCTTCACCAGGTCTGTTAGTGGAATCGTGGAAAGCCCTATCGTATCCGGAGAGGGCAGAGCATGACCACGAATGGCGGCGCACATGAAGCGAGTTCTGGTGGCGCTCCGCTTCGTTCTTGTTTTTGAAACGGTTTCCGCAGAATGAGCATTCGTATTGCTTTTCAGCCTCGTGAGCACTAATTATATGTCAGCAACGTTGTCCATATATGTCATATAAACACTATTATCTCACGCAGCCTCATGTAAAGTGGGGCATGCGTAGTTTGGGATCTGACTTACTTGAGTTCCTCGAGCGTCTCAAATCTCTTAGGCTTCTTGGGGCAGCACTCGCACATAAAGAAGCCTTGCACTTTAGTCCCACCGGGCTTCTGCACTTCGGTGATCTTGCGTGTGCTAGCGCCTGAGACGGTCCTGGAGTGAATTGATCCCCGACCGGAGATGGAGGTTCGAGGGCTAGGGTTAAGCGATACGGGAGCTGTATAAGGCGAGTTGCATGAGGTAGGTGAGATGCCGCCTGGTGATGGGCCCACAGGTGAGCGTCGGCCGAAGGAGTTGGCTGTTGTGATGCTAGCGGGGTGCATAGACATGGACATGGTCGAGATATACGAGTTGGATCGCGATGTAGGTACTGAAGGCATGGTAGCACCTCGAGGAAGGGTGGTGACTCGACCTTGAGGAGAGCCCCGGGAACTCAACTCGCGCCGGCGAGACATATCTGATGGCATGACAAGGAGATGGTCGTCGTTAGGACTGGCTGCCCTTCTCTTCTGACCACCAGGTACATAAGCATCATCAATATGCAGTCTCTTGAGCGACTGTCCATCTTCCATGTCCATATCCTCTGCTCCATTAAAATCGTAGCTTGAGTTTGTTGAAGTGGCATCGTCACTGTTGTTCCTCTTTGATCGTGTTCGGGGCGAGCGGTCGATATCCGAGCTATCGTTTGGTGACCTGTCTCCATAGTGGTAGGGAGTGCTTCGAGGAGAAACGGCGGAGTGAATTGGTGTCTCGGTCAACCTTGCGGGAGAGCCCAGAATGCCACGGGTGTGAATGGGAAGTTGTACCGGCACACTGAGAGCTGGAGGAAATCGACCTTCAGCGGAAGGTCTCCGAGAGAATAGCTCGTTCGCTGAAGCGCTGAGGAGTGATCGAGGTGGTGACTTTTCCAAAGGTCGAGTTTGGTCAAGCTTCTTCTTGAGAGTGTCACCATCAATATCGGCGGGTGATTGGAACTGGAAATGGTTGTGGAGGCGACCAAAGCTGGGAATGGATCCGCGGGACCTGTTATCATGCCAATGTTAGTTGTCTATGTCCAATAGCAATTTACCAAGCCATTGGGGGCCTGAATTGAACCAATGCTCAGCGCATTACAACCCATACCTGTCAGTAGAAGAATAACTAGCATAACCCTCATCTCGTTCACCAAAAGGGCCAGGGTTGCCTCTTTGCTGGTAGCTTGGACGGTCTTCGCGATATGAGTTCATGCTGCCATAACCACTTGCAAAAGAACCATGTGTATATTCCCGCTTTTCCCTCATGTTTTCTGCCAAAGTAGTAGGTTGTTCGAAGCCAGGATATCGAGGAGGAGGTAGTGGTGGAGGAACGTCGTCGCGTGGTGGCATGCCAGGTATTGTCATGGCAGGACTTCTACTAAAAGGCAATTCGTGATGACTCGGGTGGCTTCGAAAGCGGTCGCCTGAAGCAGGAACTATAATACTCGGGAGAGCCGGAGCAGGCTCCCTATATTGAGGTGGGAAAGCCATGTTGCTGTGATTAGCTTGGCAGTTGGTGACTCGAGCTGAGGATGGAGCAAGAGGCAAGACAATGACAGCTGAAGTTCGAGGCGGCTGAAGCTAGGATGACATAGGACCGAGCCTACTCCGTCATAGAAGAGACGGGCGAAGTAAAGAAACCGTTTCCCGGTGAGCTGTTGATACGTTGCTTCCGGCCTCCTTTTTTCAGTCCGAAATAAACAAGCGAGTCGTTGGTGCTAGGGTGATACGGGGTGGTTATGTGGTGGCGATGGCTTCGGGGTATCCGTCTGGTCAAGAGACAAGTGCTTGGAGAACCTGGTGCAGCTGTGCTGGGGCCGCCAATACCGCAGCAAGAAGATGGACGAATGACAGAGCGTATCAAGGATGCTCTGGAAGTGGAACGTTCAATGAGGGGAAAAACAAATTGCTGGTATATAGCTTTTAAATGTGAGAGAAATAACTTGAGATGGAAGAAGAAAAAGATATGTCAAAGAAGTGCGGGATGTGGTGTAAAAGAATTAGATGAGATGGGAAGGTGGGAGTCAAGCGGTTAAAGTTCACCCTCAGGTTATTGACGTTGACGCTGGGCTCGTTACACTCGCTGTTCCTGGCGTCGGCAGGCGCTGTCGGGACCCTGGTACGTACGCCTATGGGGAGGGTACGGTACTAAGGTGGAGGAGGTAGGGGAGGGGAGGGCTGAAGACGGGAGTGAAGGGCAGGGCAATAAGGCAAGGTAAGGTAAGGTAGCTTTTGAGACAAGCCTCACCACGGCCTAACAGAATGGAGCCGTAGTAGAAGTGTTATATACACCCCTTGAGATGAATGTCTTTGTCTGATCTAATGTAATTCCGCACTTGAAAATCTCCAAAGGAACAATAAGATTTGTACTGCAAAACTGTAGAGGGGAGAATGAAGCTGAAGAAGGAGAACTGAATGGAACTGAAAAAAAGAGGTGGGAGACTGCTCAATCAAGAGCGAAAGATGGGGGGTGCGCATCTGCCGGAGGGGAGTGCCCTCAGCACCACGGCAAAACACAGAGCCAAGAGCGCGATATCGAACTGAACTTCTCTGCTCAACTGTCATCCGTTTTGGGGCTTCCCTTGCTCTACTAGATGGAGTTTGCATATCCGTCCCTTGTACGGAGTAGCATCAGTGCGTACGTATTGGGGCACGGGTGTGCGGTGGCATGGCAAAGGATCCCAGTGCAGTGCATGTGTTACAACTGTCAGTTGGTCCTGTCCTGTTCTGTCAGTATCAGTAACCAACTGAAGAGTGGAATGCATCAAGGGAGCACCAACATCTGCTTGTCAAGATCGCGATGTATCTCCCGTCTTGAGATAGAGGTGAGGTGCCCGCTCCTCCACTTGGCTCGCTCGCTCTTACATAAAACGCAGTATTACACTCAGTTCTCCATCCTACACTAGAATCATCATACAGCACTGCGCTTTCGCTTTCGCTGCTTACAGTACCTGGGCGACCTGACCTGCCCTGGGCTGTCTACATTTATTCACCTAATCATTGCACTACAGTCTACAGAGGGGTGCGGCATTCAATCTGGCTTGCGTTCCGCTGTTGACCAAGGGTCCCGCATGTCGTTACAGGGGCTTCCACCAACTAAACAAACCCCTGCTCCAGTCCTCCTGAGGAGCCCTGACTGCCCTACGGACTCGTTTGAGATGGGTCTCCATCCAATACCCGACCACCTCAGCCTAGGTGGGAAGCCTGCCCTGTAGCCCTGCGCTGCCCTGGAGGGCTGCGTGAAGGCGTGTGCGGAGGACGAGTGCTGGGGGTTAGCGTCGCGGGGGAGGGGTGTAGGGCAGTCTCTTTGACGCCTTGAAGGTGTGACTGTAATTGTAGGTACGAGATCTTGGCTGGCGGCCAAGGTATCTTACCTTGCCTCTCTCTCACCTTACTGAGCCCGTGCCCGTAGGTTACGATCCCCTTGCTCACCTTCTCGGCCTACAGGGAACTGCCTCTGCTCCCACCGAATCGGTATTATGCAGATTTATCGAATCCTTTCTGCTGTCAACGGCGGATATCCTATATCCATAGATAAACCCGAGTGCGACAAGCTGCATTGCGTTGGATGCTTCTCGGAATAAAGCCCTACAACAGGCTTCTTCCCTGCTCCCCTCGTCGGATTCTTCGTTTTTATGCGACATTCCATGCTGCTTCTTTTTTACCTGCAACGCTCACTGGCCCCTTCGTGTGCATCCCGTCCGCCTCCCGCTGCTATTCCTAGCTCTTGAACCCACCAACAGCTAACAACTACAGTCGATACATACGCCCTACGGCATCATCAGCCCGGTTGTTTGCCTTAAGCCCTATAACAAAAATGCAAGGCGGTAGTTGTGAGTCTTGTGACTCTCCCACAAACCGCAGATTATACCCAAGCTAGGCATTCATCTGTGTACTACACTGTAGATTGCAGTACGAATATCGTGGCTTGGAGTCGCCCTACTGTTTGCCGATGTCTTGGCCCAATACGCCGTCATTCCTCGAATGCCGCCTCGTCATCAACCTCGTGGCCATGACCTGCCCTTGGCTTGGCTTCCCTTACCCACGCGCCACGGCCGATTCTGGGAGCCCGAACCCATTTTGACTCGGGTGCTCGGTCAACAGGTAACGGTTGTGACAAAGGAACCCTTTATTAATCTAATTGTCATTGGCACAAACGCTGGACATTCCTCCGCCAACGCCCTACGGCCATATGCCAAGAAAGGTTTGACTGCTCAACTCAGATAAGAAATGAGGCTCAGCTGTAGCATCTCATTTCTCATTCCTTGG
The DNA here is from genome assembly GCA_014822085.1 of Fusarium stilboides. Lineage (NCBI taxonomy): Eukaryota > Fungi > Ascomycota > Sordariomycetes > Hypocreales > Nectriaceae > Fusarium > Fusarium stilboides. The sequence continues at coordinate 196,536 of JAASAY010000057.1, forward strand.
TAAGCATGGATGGCTTTTGCCATTATACTACATACGTAATGACTCGAATACTCTGATTCAATGGAGATCAGCATTAAAGGAGAGTGCGGAATTAAAGTACATTGGAAAATGCGGTTTTGCCCCATATCTCGTGCAACCTGCCAAACTCAGGAATAACTAGGGCAACCGCTTTGACGTGAGATGTCGCTATGTCCATCTCACTGGATGTCATCCCACGCTGCCCTGTCAGAGCCATGCGGTTTTAATAATTTTTCTTGCTCATTTCCTTGCCATGATATGTCACCTTACCAGCATCGGAAATAAGAAGCGCCTACTAATTCATCTCATTCTCGGGCAATTGCTGATTTGGATGTGATGTGTGTGAGCTGCTGAGTAGAGTAGCCGAGTGCTCCATTCAGAAACCCCGCGTGCCGAAGGAGAGGAGCTGGAGAGCTGGAGATCTAACGTATCTACCAGGATCATCCAGGCGGACCCCCCTTGAATCATATCTCTCTGAAGAGGGATCGCCTGACGACATGCGACAAGGACGCTTCGAGAACAGGCAATTGTCGCGATTTGCGTAGTGCCGAATAGTATTTTGATTTCTGCCTCTCTGTTTGGTACGTTTACGAGTGTCTGGCTTGTGGCGCTCCTGTCAACTTGCTTCCAGCCCTAGCCTAGCCAACTTAGTTTGCATCCTTCAATCCTCTGTCTACCTCTCTTCATTTAAACGAATTACTTCACTCTGCTTGACAGTATATTTGCCAAAACTTTAACATAACCAAATATACTCCATATTAGAGACTCCATAGCGGCATCCTCCGCCCGCGGGGCGCCGAAGGATCAAGAAGTAATTCGGTTGCCTGGATAGCGTCCGAAACACCAAGCTGCTAGTTTCAGCATTTCGGTCTCGCTCTCCGCCAAAACGACAAGCAAAGTGGAATTTCCACCTGGTATCCCCCCACTTGGAGGACCGTGTTAGTTGTCGTGGCCTGGTCCCTGCACCCGACCGGACTTGGGACTAAGGAGCGGATAGCGCATCGACGGTTCGATACGACACTAACATGAACCGACTCTGGCTTGGCTCCTCCTGATCTTGATCCTCATAATGAGGACGAAACCAGTCCGTCGGGTGCAGGAGGTTCCCGAAGAGGCAGGCACTTGACGTTGACCCTCTCAAGGTGTCACTGATGCCGGATAACGGTTTGAAGAAGGTTGTGTCGAGGATGGAGTCATGAACTTGAGCTTGCGGAGCACGACCGGTTCCCCTAGCTTTCTAGAAGAATGTCAGCACGTTACGTACATGCGCAGTAGACGTCAGTTGCGGCTCTATTTCCATCAACGTTACGTCCTAATGTATCGATGCGCGTCAATCAACTTACAAAGGGAGTCTTGTTTTACGAGCTTCGCATCATATCTTGGGATTACAATATGATGACCAACCCGGCACATGATGATCATCCGTTGATGACTGGAAATTAGGCGGTAAACTCCGTCTGGGACTTGTACTAAGCCCTATCATTCACTATTGCTTCCTTTTGCAGGGGCCCAAACTGTCCTGAGTCGCCGTCTTGTTTGGCCGACCGCCGACGAAAGCTCCATCGAGAAAAATTAAGTTTCGGCACCGAGTGGGGGGAGTGCGCGTACTCCTCGTGGCTTGTCCGCGGGTGCGCCACACTTTGCGACCTCGGCGGGGTCTCGAAAGATGGCGCGGCTAGCGGATTCTTTGGCTCTCAGCCCTACCGTCAAGATGCAGTCTTGGCGTCCGGGCCTTGTTTGAATTGCCTGCCCAGTGTTAAGGCTGGCCTTGTGGTGTGCTCAGATTTTGCCTATGCCAAGCATTATCGGGCAAAGATGAATACGAGCATTCATCCTTTGAGAGATTTACAATAAACATTGTTACTATACCTATTGTTAGTAACGATTAATACAAAGCTCGAATATAGCCACTACTTGCATGCATCTGCCGAGCGTGGAGAAGCGCTCGGTCTAACTCTCAGGCTAGATCTGGCTGTGATCGACTTTGTGGCCCAGCAAGAGGTATTACCCAAGAGGTTCCAAGACGTCAAAGCCCCATTGCCCAGAAACAAGAGGAAATGAAATTGACCCACGGCGGAATTCCGGTACATGCTGCAGCCATAATCAGGAAGAGGCAAAGGCATAGGGCTCCCGGGGCCTTACAAGGGCCCGATGGAGGGTGTGAAAGCCATCCATTACAACGCCTTGGCTAGGCTGTGAAGCTACTGTACCGAACTTACCGACTTGTGCCACACACCTCACGTATGAGGCCCGGGACGGGCATTCGGCAGTTCTGTACCTGCTTCTCTCGTGCTTCCATACTTCATTCTGTTGCCGCCCGACTCCATGCTCATGATGCCAAACCTTGACGACCGGAGATCAGAGCCTCAGTCCTCACTCTGCTACAGCGTCATCGCCGTCGTCGTCATCATGCTCAGCCATTCTATCACTACAATTTGACGCGGCGACTTGCCTCCCGGCGATGAAGGCTCCCACTCTCCGATGGGCAACGTCAACAAGTTGACCCAAACCATTGACTTCTGCACATATGCACGTCTCGACTAACAGCGGCTACTATTCAACTAGCTCTCCCATACCCTTGGATCTATTACGAATAAGGTAGTCAACTCGTCAGATGGCGTTCTTGGCCATGAATCGTCGGTAGAATTAAAGACTGACGCGCGGACGCCAACTAAACTCAGGCGCCATTGTACGGATAATACCCTTCTAATGCGGAATTCTTGGAGAAAAGGAACCCACTTCCCTGAAGCCTCCTCCGTGCAACGGTTGCGCGACCCCAATAGCATGAGTGGTTATTGATGGTGGAGTACTGATACTAGGGATTTTTTTATGCAGTTGTGGTTTAAGTTTTCGGATTTCCAATTTTTCGCTCAACAATTACACCGATTGATGGGACTGTTGTCACGATACGGAGACGTGTATCCGCAATGTCTCGTGAATGGAAATTACGCCGTGCCTCTTAGCAACGAAAATATATAAACTTTATTATACTACCCTAGGCCGGAACTATTAGTCGCAGGGCCCTACAAAAGCCAATGATGTTCACCTTCAGCCCTGTGCTGGTCACGATGCCCTGGCCCGACGTTGCAATATGCATTGCCGTTGACATTTTGCAGCCGTTTCGGATCACTGATACGACGGCCCTGTTCCCTGTCCGGCTTCGTATCAGAACCAAGAATGATCGCCCTATCGTGCCGTACTGCCTCGACCCACGAGGCCGGGCCTGTGTGGGAATTTACACCCCAACTGCCGAGCCGTGGCTCCCTGCGAGGTGTCAGCACCTTGATTGAGGCGAGCCACTGATTCGCAGAGTCGTACCAGCCCCAAGTTTCAGGAATGGAATTCCGAATTGGACGCAGACACCTGAGCTACTGCCGGTGAGTTGGCGGTGTTTGGTTCGAGCTGGAAGTTCCACCATTACCCTTGAGTCTGATGACGACTCGACGAGGCGCAGCAACACCTTATTTTCCCTCTCGAATGAAATGTCGGGCGTCGATCTCGATAGCACTAGTGTGGGTTTTTAGACCCTTTTGCCAGGGATGCTGGCGATGCTCCGAGAGCTTGACAGATGCAAGATCTAAGAGCAGCTATTGCGAGACCCTTACTGCATTGGCTTAGTAGGATTTGTTTGTTGGAGTTTACCGTCTTGCCTTCAACAAAATGTAGAGTTGCTGCTGCGCCTAGACTTGAGTTTGTCTTGGTCTTTTGCGTTGAACACAGCGCAATGCAACGCCTTGTTGAGCTCCACATACGTCCAGTAAACGGATAACGTTTTCCAATGAGCACTCACGTAATTATTCCGACTCAATACCTGAGGCCTGAATTACCAAATGACAACAACAATTCAGTTACGGTATGATTTTCCTCAAAGTCTTGTCTAAATCCGTAGATCCGTCCTGGCTAATAGGACACCGGGATATTATCTCCTTTGAGCCAAGTCTGTGGCAATCATGGAGATTGGATGGTGGGGGTGCCGAGGTTCACAGATGTCTACAGCCAAAGGACCCTGTCATTCCCTGTGTCTTAGAGGCTCGAAAGTACAGTGTAACTACGCACTTGAATGACAACTGAGGGCGTCAACCGAAACTCTTCGGGCTCGTTTCGAGGTACAATATTCGAAGGTTGCAGGTTCCCTCCCTCCCGTTCAAATCAGAGACAAGGCATTGCACAGCCCTGTGGACAGCGGGAGAGGCGCGCCACAACCCTTTCGTTTTACATGGAGGGAGCAGATTTCCAAGGCAGTGGCTTTCAGCCCAATGGGCGGGATTGGCTACGAGTGCACTCTTGGCAAATGCGGCTTGAAAAATTGCAAGATATCTGCATCTTTACATCCTGGTTTTATCATGTGGCAATACAACGTTGAACGGACAGAAACCCTCGTGTTGAACCAACACATCGAAAGCCTTGAATAGTAGTCGTCATGCTCGATACCTTGCATTGTTTCTCCTCCACAACCCAGGAGATACAGATACTGTTTCTATTTTGACAGAGAGAACATCTGATTCGTCCGGAGATATAACCGTACCAAATTGCGTGCCGCTTGCCTGCACTCCCGATGTTCCGCAGCCTCCGGTCCGTGACCTCCGGCATCATTACGCAGTTTCGTATCAACAGCTTCAGGGGCATGCTATGTTCATGTCATCTCTTTAGTGTATGATCAACCTTGCGCATTATCCAACACCCGCGTATAGGCGGCGATCAGTCCAGGAATGGTTGAATATCATTATCGACAGAAAAGTGGGCTAAACAATTACTGAGATTCCCTCCTAGACCAATCTCAGTCCCGGAACGGCATGTGGCTGACAAAGTTGTGGGCTTGATCGAACCGCGCGTCTAAGTGTGACCCCTATCGATAGTATCCTTAAGCACTTTTGTCATCTTGGCACCAAGTTTCGCTGCTTGAATTGCGACTGGACGCCCCTTGGTGGGAAGCCTATAACCTACGGGTCTTGGCCTGGACCGCGATGTCTAGGTCATGCGACACGCAAGTTCAGTTCGACTTCGAATCGTCAACTGTGGCTGAGGAAAGGGGGTGTTAGACGATAATTTACGAGGCCTAGTAATTGTTCTACTTGCACGCTCTAGATCGTCACCGCGTTGGGACTGGTGTTTTACGATGACATCTCACCGCTATTCATCCATGACAGCTGACTTGGAATAACAAGCTATGAGTCTGATGAATGACTCTTATGATGAATAGTCTACAACTGATAGCGCTCCCTGATCAAGAAAGTGAATCTCATTGACAGGCATCGGTGCTCATGAGACGAGATTCACTCCATTGATCCATTTCTCAGCCCTCAGAGGCCCATCGCTGTGAAAGCGGGACAGCCAAGCTCCCGCTTTAGCTCGCTCTCCGCGGGCTCCCTACGCATCTGTCTGACATGGAGAATCGGACTTAAGCAAGTGGGGAGAATCGAGGCTCACGGCCATCATGCCCTAGGCCCCTATTATATCGGGGGAATAGCCCAATAGCCTATGCCTATGTGCTACTGGGGGGCACTACTACAGCCCTATTCAAGGTCGATGAACCTGACAACTCTCCACATGCCTCGGCTGACTTTGCCCTCCCTCTGGGGATCGCCCACCGTAGAACGGTTCGCCAGCTGCTCCAAGATGAGGTGACAACCGGTATCCCGAGATGACCGGAGGGGGTTATTGCCTTGACAGTGTGCTGTGTCCGAAGGCCTCCAACGAGTTGTATTTTCACAAGATATCGTACATGTATCTGAAACTCGCAACGGCCCACAGGTCACTGCATGCAATACTGCAGTGCGAGTATCTCGCCAGACCAACATGTGCCGAATTTCACATCTGCATCTGCCTTTTTGATGTGCAAGCAACCCAGCCAAGGGCAGGCAAGACGTCGGCAGTCTGAGCTGAGAAAGCTGACTGCCTGCAGCGGGTCGGGAAGATCTGTGGGGTTTGAGGCCATTGTAAGACAAAAAGCAAATATATCATATTCCACACATATAAAAGCCGAGGTCGAATAATGACGCCTGCACTTCTCAGTCGATTCCAAGTCAATGTCTGGGGAAAATAGTAATCAGACAAATGGCCTGTCTATTCGCCTCCCCTGGACCGAGCCGTCAAAAGGAAATAACCAACGGCAAGAAGATGCCAGGGGAGTCCTTTTTTGACGTGACGCCAGGGGGCAAGGACATGGTGCTGGGGTACTGCTTGTCAAGACCAGCCAACTGTGCCAAATGCTGCACAAGGCATGTCTCACAGAGATGAATGATGTGCGACGCAGTGCACTGGTCATATTCAAACCCGTGGACCTCAAAAGTCCTCAACAATACGGCAGAGTCCCAATATAGTATCCTTATCATGGCTGCATGCACGGGTTGTGCGATCCGTGAAGCAACGAGGATATGATCTTCAGAACAACACACCACTGAATCACGTCTGTGAGTCTTGGGACGTATTCACGAGTCATATAGCCCTGTAGGGATGCCTCGTCTCGCTGCCAGAATCCTGCAGCCAGAGGATTCACGCGTCAAAGAATGCCTGTCTACTTTGAGCGCCGCAATCCTACGCGCGAAAGGCGATATATTTCTCGTACCGAGCCCTGTAGGATCGCGAGCGTTCAACAACTGATAGGGTAGAAACCCTGTGCCCCAGGCCTGCGTTGCAGATTGATGCTCCAACGGTCAAGGCTCAAGGCTTGTTGTACGAAAGGATTGATATGCTTGTCGGAGCCACATCGCAAAGGTTGATCTGTAGGGCTGTCTTGTCGCAATTTACCTGTGACTCCTGAGGCTCCATTGAGCGCCTGCCAGGTTGTCAAGTGCCGAAGGAGTCGAGCGTCATTTGACAGTTGATTGTGAAGCTGTTAACCGACGTATTTCACAAACTGAGAAGTCTTAGCGAGGTCGATCCCTTATCTGAAACGACGTTAATTAAGGTTACGTCGGGCGATGTGCCCTTGAGAGGAAGGATTCGTGCGTCTTTTGACAGGGCTGGAACAATGGCCAACAGTCCGACTCCGTCGGTGCTACTACGTTGGGCCAATTACTCTGGGAGCGGTGAATTGCACGATATAGCTTGGTTGCCTCAATAACCTGGCCTGACCAAGTAACGAAGGATGAAGCTAATATATCGTCAAATAACAGATGACAAGATCCTGACAAACGATCGACACCCACGGGCCCGTCAAGATCCATTATTCCATTCGCTCCAGTTTCTTGATTGAGCGACATGCGCATGCACCAGCTGGGCTGGAGCTCGAGCTTCCAATGAGGGGGTGAAGGATTAACCGCTCACGCCCACCTCGTAATGTCATGGATGTACCTTTCAAGCCTTGACCTGGAATGCTTCCAGAAATATTCTCGAATGATTCCTCTTTGAGCTTCCAAATCAGGGGTCAAAGTGGGCTGCTCAACCCTGCCCTGTCCACGTCTGAACACGCAATCCCTGCAGGGAGGAGGGGGAGCTTCCGCCTTTCATTGCTCTCTTGTTCAAGATTCGTGATCAATGGTTGGTTGATTCTCCAGGTTTATTGCGTTGAAACTCTTTCCTTTCTCTACAGGGCGTCACCTCGGTGCTTATGCGGATCAAATCTGATTTTGGTACATAATGCGAAACCCTTGTTTTTAGCAACGGGCACTTATTATACGGGTTATAGCGTAAGGATCTTGTTTATTAACTCGAAGCAACCTAAATCACATGCAAACGAACCGCGGCAATTGGAAAGCTGGGGCTCGTGAGGTCTGTTCTCCAAGACCCAGCTTTTGTTGTCAGACTGGCTCGAGCACAGCACCCACAATACGGTGTAATTCCGCACTTGTCAATCAATACAGCGGAAGACTAGAGTATATGGGTACTGGATTAGTGATGGTTCATGTTATAGACAATATTGATCCACTTGATTTGCGTTGCCCCGATGGCATCTTCCGCGGATGGGTTAGCAGCACGGCATACACCATGTATGCATCCAAGGTCTGGGCCTTGATCTAGTGATTCCGGGAGTTTGGAAGGTGAAACTAGGACTCTTAGTAGTGATAGCTCATATTCGGTAACTTGAACTGGAAGAAATTGAGGCCAAACCTGGCGGGCTTGGTGACTTACTCCTTATCCGTCGGAGTTGAATCCGACTTACATGAGGGTTATCGGTCTTGCGGATGATGATCCTTACCTGTCAATCCTCATAGGATGATTATTGCAGCGGATGAAGATATTACAATGACACAAGCTCAACCCCATAGGCAGGAATTCACCCCAGCTTTGTCAGATCATAGTGTAGTGTGGTGTAGTCTACCGTTGGCAGCACCACGCGGTCGTTCGTCAGCACCTACGGCCGAGAAACCTTCTAGAACGGAGCTGGTTACCTTTCCCAGGCGACCATCCGAGGGCCGAAATGGATCGGGTTCGGAGGGTATTATGTGTAAGTTCCGACTACTGACGTCGTTCTGACACGGACCGCGAGGGGTTTTAGGTTTCTATAAGCCCGAGACCCGATTCGCGTCGATTGTCAGTCAGGGTAAGGGTTGGGTTGGATTGGGTTCCAGTGTTTTAAGCAGCCACAGACACAGACGCAAGACCCGGATACAGGTGCCATTACTAACTTAGTTGCGATGCTAGCCTCACCCTTGGTTCCTGGCCTAGGTTCCATGCCTTAGTGTAAGGCGGGCCAGTTGAACTGCCGCTTCTGCGCTGAACATTCCGTGGGCGGAACGGCAGTGGAATTTGACCAAGTTGCAATAACTCCACATCCTGAGTTTTGGGTTGAATTAGTTGATGATACGTGACATTAGCAGATGAGCTTGTATTGCTCGTTCATGCTCTGTTTAATTACATTCTGACTACTCTGCTATGCTATATCTCCATTCCTAATGCTTACCTCAGTCTCTCGCTTGGAAAGCGTAAGCACCTGTCAAAACTGACTGCCCTTACTTCGTATAGACAAGGCTGGCTCCTTCTACCGTCTGTACTGTAAATAATCTCCGACAGTGTTTCCCTTTTGACGGATGTAACCTTGACCTAGGGACCACTCACGCACCCCACTACTGGTTCCGGAAACCGAGGCCGTGCCGCGCCGCGGTGAGGGGATCGTGGGTTGGGTCCCCTTGAGTTGTGGGGGTTTCGATCAGACTTCAAGTTTCGGGTCAAGCGGTAAGGCAAGGCAAGGACAAGGTAAGGCCAAGCTCACGACCGGGTTTTTGGGATAAACGCCGCTGAATGTGGTTCTGGCACTGGGGACGTCATATTTTAGTGAGCCGAGGTATCAAGGATCAGAAAGCCATCTCCGAACTACAAGTTTCAACGTTTGCTTCTTGCTATATGTCCGGAGAGTTAAGACGATATGGAGAATTATAATGGGGGGGTAGTATTCAATGATGCAAGTTGGTAGGGCTAGCCTTGAAGCGACGCAAACCAAGAAGGGGAACAAATGCCGCTGACAACCAACTGTGATAAGTTGGACGCATGTGAATGGATACCTGTTTTGTGATATTCGTCTTGATCAACAACTCCCCTGCCTAAAGGCATCACAGAGTACCATTGCGCATGTTTCACCTGGTCTTTCGGAAGAATAGGCAGAATACGGCTATTGTTTTCCCAGAGGCAGCCGGAGAGGCAGCACAAAAAGAAATTTCTGCAAACGGGCCGTTTTACCAAACTGTCGGGTCGGCGTTGGTAGGCTGAGCATGCATGGTCGGGAGGTGAGGACGGTTGGGGATACTAGATGTGGAAGGACAACTCCTATGAGACGCGTCAACTCGGCTGTGCATTGGAATACCATAGACTAAATAGAATGAAGGATATCCAATTGTAGGGTAGCTATATTAAAGTAGTTGTTTGTCATAAACTGCTGAGTTATCAAGCTCCCGGGTAGTAGCCATCCATGTAAGTGGCAAGCCAACTCGACTCTATAGCTTGAATGATACACGGCATACATGTACATATCCGTCCCCAGAAGTCGGCGGAAAACATGATGATAACAGTACAAAACTATCGTAGACTCGTGAAGTTTAAAGAAAGGGTGAAACTACATCAGGTGCGGAATTGCAACATTTAGTAAAGACTAAACATTGCAGAAGGATATGTTTGCAACGAGTAGGCCTTACTAAATAGCTACCTCTGCTTCATACAAGCTCATTATTAAGAGACTCTTATGAGTTGAAGTGACTTTAATGGGGCTATGTTCTCCGTTCTGAGGCTCTCTGGTTTAGAAGTTCATCATACCAATGCATGTTAGTGGGTGATATGACAACCTCTCTGGGGGCTTGATCCAACAGCGTCCGTCCCATTTAGTGTCAGCGATTGTCTTGTATACTCCATATCAGATTGTTTCGTCATCCTGTGGGAAAACTGGCATTATTATGGCCGTAAGACAATAGCTACGGGTTGGTACAGGCAGTCGTCAGTATAGAGTAAATTATAGGTTCGTTGGAACAGTACTAAATAGTGGTTTGATGTGGCTCATTCTCCTCCAAACAAAAGCACTTACAGCTAGTATGGATCAGAACGTTCACGACCGAGATCATCTCTGTTCCTCAACTTCCAGCTTGGAGGCATCACTCCCTTGCCCACACTTACTAAATGGTACAGAGAAGACAATAGAACTCGTCTAAAACCCATCAAACCCCCCTAGAGGTTACTAGAGGTATATAATGACATGAGTTGCACTTAGAAGAGAATAAACATAATTTACCCAAAACTCCCAGGAACAAATGGCAAGGTCGCTAGCGAATCAACTCGTCCTGCCCTCACGCCGAAGCAATACTCCTAGATCTCCTATCTCTGAACCCCTGAACAAGCAGAGAAACTGCCGATGTACCTAAAAGACAACTCCGTCCATGTAACATCTCAATCAATCACATCCGCACGTCGCCAGCTACCAGAGGGAAGAATCCGTAGTTGAGGTTCCCAACCATATCCATACCAGTAGTGAAACTCCCCTTCAAGATTGTACTGCTTGTATGTCGAGGGATCGAGCTCCTCGTGTGAAGAGCTGAAAGAGATCCACCTCCACAATCTAGTGAGTGGCACGATTCCTACATTCATGCAAGATGGCTTATTCCAGTCCACGGCTTCATCGTAATCACATCCGGTGGCCCCGCCAAGGAAACGTTGGCCCCCATTCTCATAAGTGATGTGCATCCCTCGAAAACATCTCGTTCCACGATGCTGGAAGACTCGCACGTGTCGTATACCTTCCAGGGGAGCCCACGCCCAGACCCGCGAAAATGGCCAGCTCGCAAAGGCTAAAATGTGCGGCCCTCTGGTTCCTTCGTCCAGAGCTATCGTATTCGGTAAATCTCCTCGCGGATACACAGCAAGAACTTCTTGATGGGAGAGACCATGCCCAAAGTCACAGATCAACAACTGAGGAAGGTTGCTAAATGCCTTTGTCGTGAAAGGAGTCGTGTGTTGAGGTCCGATGTGTATGACACCCGATAACTTAGTCTCGAGCTAATTTTCAGTCAGAACAGGCAATGAAGCGGCATTGAAGACATTTACATACCACGATACTAATAGTTTCGTTAGCACGAGGGCTTGATGACCGGACCTGCAGCCACAATATCTTGTCGTTGAGGGGCATTGGTAGATACACAGAGGGATCGCTTGTCTGCGCAGGCTTCCATGGATCGGTTCTCGTGTGACAAATAATGTCGCAAATCCCTGCCCTGGTGCCATATGAACTTATTTTGAACGTAATACCGGTGACATCGCTGCTATCGAGGCTGATGGTCTCAATGTAGGTACACTCGGGCGCTGGCACTCTAGAGATCATGCTGCATCCTTCAAACCCTACGGGTGGCGCTGGTAGATTAAAGGTATGTAAGTTAGAATGATCTGGAGGTCGTTCAAGCCAACAAATTCCATCCTACAGAGTCAGTCAGTAACAATTGCATGCCACAGTAAGAAGCTAGTCACCTTGAAGTGGGCTATTATTCTCTGAACCTGGAACTTATTGGCAATGATGAACCTTTGCGTACGCCGCCTCACCTGGCTCGCCAGACCTGGGAAGTTGGCGAGTGGTTCGATTTGACGAATGCCGTCTGAGTCGAGAGTGATACAGAAAAACGTAGCAGGACGAGGAACTTCCGAGAAGACTGGCAAGATATCTCCACGTTCCCAAGAAACGAGCGTAGCAAGAGGAGTAGAGACTAAGGGGGCATCACAAGGTACCGCTGCCAATTGTAGTTTAAGGCTGTGTACCTTGACGAGTCCCCAGAAAGCAGCATCTCTTGAATAAGCTTGTATGAGAGTAACTATCTCCGCAGGAAGTCTCCCAAGCATGGGGATACCGACTTGCTTTGCTGTAGCTTCAATGAGAGCTTGAGGGAATCCGTCAGGCTCCGGGACGCGATAATACTCCAGAGGATAGGTAACTCTGCCCGATGCGCGGATGCCATAGGTTAATCGGCTCGAGGCGTAGACGCGCCACACCAGCACTCTTCCAAGGGAATTAACTTTTGCTCTGGATGGAGATGGCCCAACAACAAAATTAAAACACTCGTCGTGCAATGTTGCGCAGCCAGGAGCACGCACTACTGAGGTCCAAGCTCTACAACACTTAGGAGACCTTGGGTCAGAGCACCATCGCGGTGTGAAGTTTTTGACAAAAGTCCAATTGCCGTTCGTGATCTTCTTAGCAAAAACTGGTGATCAGATGGATACGTTAGCATCGTGTTGGTTCAAACGGCTCAGCAAGCAATCGGGACTCTACCAAGCTTTAGGTAAGAGATAATGAAATAAACCAGGCAATAGTTTATATTCAGCATAAACTATGACCTAGCCATTATAGCAACATATCCTAAAGTTAGGTAAATATCCCGATTATTTATTGAATCGCCTGCTGCTATAAGGGAGCTATTATATCAATCCACGTACCAAGCACCATCTCGCTCCCTCTCTGAAGAGGCATACCGCAAGCATCACAAAGCAAATATAACCCGATGCAAGATCCCTTACAACTTGGATCTCTGTGAGATGCCGCGCGTTGGGCGGATCCCCGCGTTTCGTACCGATGCCGAGATGGTTGGGACAACACGTCCCTGATGCCTGTCCCTTGAGTAGTTGAAGGTGCGTAGTAGTCCATTGGAAGGATGGGAATGGTGATCTGCGAGAGAACTAGGTCGACAGTGGTATGGAAGGAGCTAAGTTGGAGATTTCAGTTGCGAGGAAAAGAAGATCTGACTTTGTGTGCGATTTGGGTTCATCACAAACAGAATGTGTCATCCCACAGAACAGCTAAGAAGCAACCAGATAAAACTTTGAACTTTGAGAAAATATTAGACATTCGGCTAAACCTAAAAACAAGAGCTGATGCATGTCAAAATGGAGGTGTGTCTTATTCGCAAACACCTAATAACCTGTCATCGGGTGGGAGCATCTGATGGCACAGATGGGAAGTACCCAGGCTTTGAAGCTCGCTCCCGATCAGCTTTCGCAGCTTCAGCCTGTCGCTTCTTCAATAGTCTTTGCTGGTAAAAGGTGCTGCGCATTGTTAGCATGTTGGCCTGGTTGAGCAATGGGGACTGGGGGAGTAAACGCCTTACGTCTTCAACTCAAAGACACGAGGCTCTTCTTCGGGAGTAGGGCTGGCTTCTTTCTTTTTCTGAACGAGTTAGTCATGCATGAAGCCGGATGTTTGGCATGAGTACTCACCTTATCGTCTTCATCCTTCTTCTCATCCTCATCCTTTTTATCCTTGTCTTTCCCATTGTCTCCATCCTTTTCCTTCTCGTCTTTATCCTTCTTGGCCTCTTTTTCCTTTTTCTTCTTCTGCTTCTCCTCGTACTCTTTCTTGACGCGCTCCTTTTCCTCCTCTAATTCCTTCTCGCGCTTGGCCTTGGCGGCATCCTCATCAATCTTGGGCGTGCAAAAGTACCGGTCCTTCAAATGAGCGGGGCAAACAAAGAAGAAGTCCTACCATGTAACCGCATAAGCTTACAACGAAATCAGCTGCATTTGCTTCATGTCCCTTTCCGGCATACCTTTTTGTCTGGCGTGATTAACACTGATGTGCTTGACTTGTAGCAGATGTCGCACGCTTTGGCTGCTGTGTCGGCAACCTTGCGATGCGTGTAGAGATTTGGAAATGTGGTCGCCATGATGAGACCGATGTTGATTGTCTGCTCAGATTCACTGTTGTAAGACAAAGATCGCTGGTTCACAACCGCATTAGGCTCGTATCACTTTGGAAGTTGGTGACTATCGCGGGGAAGCGCCGGCTTCCCTGACGTCAGTCGCTGATAGGGCGAGCGACCCCCCTGAAATTTGACAGCAGCGCCTGAAAGCCACTAAAAGTCAGGGGCCTAACACTCTAAGCGCCATGGCCTGACTAATAAGCGCCCGCCAATGAATCGTTATCTTATCGCAATCCAGGAAATATGACGACCTGTAATGGATGCGCATCCAACCCAACCTATCCCATCGCCACAAACAACAATATCTTCACACACATTCCAACCATCAATCTTGTACAAAAAGCTGTGTACTTCTGAAAACGAACGCGATTGGATCAGTCATGAGCAAAACGCTCGATACACAGAAGCTGGGCTCAGTGTTTGGAGCCCGGCCAGATATCCTACAAGGCATCCAGAAAGCAGCTGGTAAACAATGCCCCTGAAAGATGACATGTACAATATACTCACACCAGAGCTTCAGACTCACCCGGACGAATCGCCCTATTCAACGAAATTGCGACTCATGTCTACGATCAGTTGCTGGGAAGCGGCGAACCCGCGCACAAGAAGAGAAGAGTCGACGTTCAACAGGCCAACGGGGCTGCGAACGGTACAAAGCCCCCTGTGAAGACCGAGACCAACGCGGCGGATGAGTCTGTGTTGCTTGAAATCAAGGAAATCTCGGTTTCCGTGCCCCAGAGGAAGAAGTTCGAGTTGTGTTTTACCGACGGCCACATTTATGCTCGTGCGCCAAACACTACAGCTCCAATTCCAGCGATAACACACGCCTGGTCGGACATTGGTACGCTTCGCTGGGATATTGTATAGGTTTTATGCTAATTTCGCGCCAGAATATGTCTTTTACGTCCCCGTGCCCGAGAAGAACCAGGTCCAGCACAACTACATCCTTTTCCCACGAGGAACATGTCTCCCTTCCAAGACGAATCCCCCGACCGAAGAGCCGCTTGTCTTTACAGTGCCCGCGACGGCGCCGAAGCAGGGCACGATAGGTGGACCTGACGCTGGAAGTGCGGCTGCAGTCTCGGACAACTACAAGTCCCTGTTCCACTGGGCCTTGAACCGTCACCTCAAGCCACATGGTGTCGACATTACTTCCGCCGATCCCAACAAGTTCTACAGCATGGTGCGACAGCCTCACCGACCAAACGAGAGAGCTGTGCACGTCAAAGCCTTCAGGGGTTCCAAGGACGGTTATCTATTCTTCCTCGAGACTGGCATTCTCTGGGGTTTCAAGAAGCCGCTTATGTTTATCCCTCTGAACCGTATTGCGGCGACGAGTTATACCAATATTCTGCAGCGGACATTCAACATTGCCATAGAGGTTTTTGCGGGTGAAGGCGACGCGACCGAAGAGGTTGAGTTTTCCATGATGGACCAGGAGGACTACGGTGGTATCGACGATTACATCAAGAAGCACCGTCTACAAGATCGCAGCATGGCCGAGCAGCGAAAGGCCAAGCTCGAGTTGGCGGAGAACCGAGGACCCAAGAAGGACGGAGAAGGCGAGGACGGCGCAGGTGCGGATGGTCAAGCCGGTGGTGACATTTCTGAGCTTGCAAAGGCGCAGCTCGAGGCTGAGCAAGAACTTCAAGACGAGGAAGATGAGGATGAGGAAGACTACGACCCCGGTAGTGATGCAGACACCGATGGCTCTGGAGAGTCGAGCGATGATGACGATGACGATGACGACGATGAAGATGATGAAGGAGACGAGGAGGAAGATGCAGAAGGAGAGGCCGAGGAAGGTGATGCTCAGGCCGAGGACGACGAGGAAGAGGAAGAAGAGGTCAAGGAGGAGGAAAAGCAGGAAGAACCTGCGCCAACTTCATTTAAGCCCGTTCAACAACCTTCCGTGAAGCAAGGTTGGGCAGCACTCAGAAGCGCCCCTCGTGCGCCAGCTCCTGAGAGCATGGATCTGGACGAGGAGAAGTTCGACGTTGTCTAAAGTTGACAGGATGTATGTCGGCATGTAATTATAGAATTGGGCGGGATATGATATGATACGGCGGTGTACATGATAGGGAACACTGGGAAGAGGAATGTCATGAGTGTTGCGTCAACATGGTGCCATTTCGCCGTTCAAATAAAAGCGATGTGTGCATTAACATCAAGTCTACAAAACAAGATCGCAATCAAACAGAGCCTAGAAAGGGCCTTACTCAAATGAGCCCATTTGGTATCATGCTAATCGTCAAAACAAGCATCCCCATGATCATCCTCAATACTGCATCCGGGCACCATAACAACAACAGCTTCAATCACTTCTGCCAGCAGCGCACTTCAGTTCTACCACTTCGATGGTAATCGGCAAGCGGCATATTACACTATCATTTGTTAGCCAAGCACTCAAACACAGGCGCTAGAATAACTCACATTTCCGCATGAATGATGAACATCCTTAAGCGAAGAGATCAAGTACGGGATACATCCCAGACAACTCACGAAACACACAATCGCAGCGATAGCACTACACCCATCAGTACATTACTCCTCATACCATCAACAGAGTTACTTACTGTGTCGTTCCACCAGACTCAATCGTCGTAACCGTCATGCTCCTCACACCACAACTAGGACAAACTACCGGTGCACTCTGGCTCTGCAAGTTCTGGATGGGCACACTCTGGAAGTTCTGCTGCTGCTGCGGGGCCTGAGAACCGTAGGCATATTGATTCGGGGGTGCTTGGTGTGCGGGGGGAGGGTTTGTGAGAGGTGGTTGGGCCAGAGGCGAACTGAAGTCGCGCTGCTGCTGTTCGTATTGGGGAGGCTGTTGTTGGTTCTTGACCTCGGGAGGTTGCTGGTCAGGCTGGATGTGCTGATCAGGATAGTGAATCTGATCGGGGTAGTTAGTCTGGGCAGGTGCTAAGAAGATCGTCTGTCAGCGCAAGATACTCGTGTAGTGTAAGAGATACATACTAGGCTTTTCCATTGTGAAAGTTGTTACTAAGTTGAGTAATGAGATATCAAGATTCCGAATCTGGTGTATTGGAGCGCTCCGAGTTTTATCAAGTCCAGACAAAGTGGCAATGCAGCACAAATGATGAAACTATACTCGCACAAGTTACTTATGCCAAGGTCATTCATAGTCACACAGCCTCAAGATCAGAGTATATTCGCACAAGGCAGTGGCAGTGTAGGACGCTGAGGTCATCACCAGACGCAACAAGTCATTGGTCTTTGTTTCTACTGGACACTAACACACATAGTAGTTTCACTGTGTAAAAGTTTACCGAGGAATCCTTCAGTTTGCCCAACTGAGCCTCTTTGCCTTGTAGGATCACCAGTCATCTTTGTTCTAGAAGTCAGGTCCGAGGGTGTGATGTCACGAAGGATCTGGTCTTACGATTTCACCAGTGAAAGAAGGCGGAATAAACTTGGCATGGAAATAGAAGCGGGAGGGTGATCAAACTTGAAACCGGTGATTGCCTAGGGTGGTAGTCCAAGGTTGAGTTGTTGTAAATGGTTGGCCAACGTCACGAGCCAAGAGTGATAGCTGTGGCTGTGCTGGGTGATCATGAATATGTGTGGCGAGTAACAACACATCGTGCGTAGAGATGAGCAATTAAGCACAAGGATCAATTTTATGATTCAGTGATGTTTTGGCAAGCGCTGGAAGTTATACACATTCAAGGCACACTGGATCTGGTGGTCTTGAAGAGGTGCAGGAAATGTTCTCGCTGGCGCTCAATGCGCTTAGTGACCTCATAGACACTATTGAGTGTTCCGATTCATTAAGAGACATGAGGAGACTTTATATAAAAGACGTACCCGAGAACTAGATCGAACAGCTTCTTTGCAGTGGTCAATTTGGCTCACAATGGGCGAACCCATCGTTCATTCTGTCACGACAGCTTGGCGCCTAGTCAAGATAATCGTGATGTAGTTCATTCAAAGGAAAACATGATTCGACACCAGCCATTGCAATCGCAAGGACCATAGTGCAGACTATTCATGGCAATCAGAAACCAAGTCATCTTAACACAATTAATTGCCCATAAACTCCAATTCTTGAAGTCCAGAACATGATCAGGTTTCACGACCAACACCATCTCTTATCTTATCTTATCAACTTATCGAGCTTAGCTCACCGCCCTCACGTGACCCTCGCTCCAAACTTTCCAATCAACCCAAACCATCGACATCGGCAGCATCACGACCCTCTAACGAGCCCAATTGTCCCGCCGTCGTCGCCCACACCCCCTCTCAAACCGTCACCATGACCGGCAAACACAAGGCAATCCGTCTCCCCCCGCTCAAGACCCTGCGCGTCCACGATCCCAAGCGCAAGGTCGAGAACCCTTGTATCGCCATCATGTCGAGCGTTCTCGGTACGTGCCCCTCCGTTTCTCCTTCTCAAAACACCTTGTTCTAATGCGTGAGTTTCATAGCTTGCTGGGCCTCCGCCGGCTACAACGCAACCGGCTGCGCCGCCGTCGAGAACCAACTCCGCAAATGCATGGACGGTCCCAAGCCTCCTCCTGCGCCGGCGAATACTATCAACTACCACTTGTCACGGATGCAAAAGTACATGACGGGGCCGAGGAAGTCAAAATAGATGGGATTCGCTGGGGTAAAAGACGATTGGGAGAAGGGATATGCATTTTGGGCGTCGGTAGAAAGCGCTGCTTGGAAAGGAATGGACATCGAACTGTACAACAAATACCCGTACGGGCAATAGAAGAAGAGGTGGAGGTGTACAAATACTACTGTACAATTACAATACAAGAAATGAACCATAAAACAAATATTCGATCAACCTTCTTATTAGGAAGTCTCCTGAGCTCACATGGCACAGTATCACGGCCTCCAATCAGACATCACACAATACCAAGTTCACACGGCTTAGTTTCATTCAAAGTGTTTGCATTTCACTACCTCACTCTGCACAACACTATTGTACCCATCATCAACTCTACCCATCATCAGCGCGCACCCAATGCCATATTCCCCATACGCCTTCTATGCGCGTAGGGGGAATCTCATGTAAATACCAAAAAGAACGACCCGGAAAGAAGAAGAAAAGAAAATGTCTGAAGTAAATAACAAAGAACGAGAAGAATGACATAACGCCCCCATTTCTTAATAGTAGCGCCGGATCCCATGAAAAGTGTAAGTGACTGATAAAGTGTGATCCCAGGGACTGAACAATAACTCCATGGGTGAGCGTGTCAAGACGGTCATCTTGCAGTAAGAATATCACAAGGCGCATACAGAGCCTCGTTCAAGTACAAATATGCGCGCCTGAGCACCTTATGCAAGAGCCGCCCCAAACCAAAAAAGTAACCCAAGAAAAGTACGTCAATGTTGACGAAAGAGTGGCTCGAGTAGGCGTTTTCGTTACATAGGACAATGAAAAGAGATGTGTCGAAAGTCGAGTCGCTTGCCGTCTATATGGTATGCTTCGGCCTTGCCCAGTCGTCCAGACGCCCTGATTGTTCGTTATCGTGCCTTGATCGTGGTTTGAAGTAAATATATGATGTTTTCCGTGCGCCGAAAAATGCGGTAATAATCCGTGGGTATCCCAAGCACAATGCACCATTTCTACCTCCTCTCCGGGTCGGTGTATATTGAGTGCGCGTAATAAAAAGGTGTTTAGGAAGTGTCACCGACGCAGAAGAGCTCTATCTCTCCTACGCCTCCAGAGTACATATTCTTAACACCCTCACGCCACTCCATGAAGGCGATCTGAATGTCATCATCGCCTTCAATGGCAACAAAATCACCATCTTCATCGCGGTATCGCAACTTGAGCATACCCTTGCTGATGCTGCTGGCGGTGAAGCGGGCAAGCTTGGCATCAATGCGATCAACCAGAGACTGGTAAGTGATGTTGAAGGCTACCACCAAAGTGACATAGTTGCCTGCCTCGGTGTTCACTCGAACTTTGAGTTGAGTCGGCAGAGGCATGTCTGGGCTACCCATGGGGTTGGTGGGTGGTGGTAGTGTTGCTGTGCCAAGCGCCGGCGACACAGTTCGTGAGTTTGCGGCAGCAGCGTCAACACGAAGTCCGTTGCCGCCAGGACCGGGAGTGCCTGATCGTTGGTACACTGGTTGTGTAGGGAAGTGAGCCAGGCTGCCACCCATGCTTCCGGAGTGCTTATGCATACGCTCTCGTTGAGCCCCTGGACTGTTTGTTTGAGATCGCATGGGCTGATCATTCCTCGGTGAGCCTGTTTGTCCCCTTGCGATGTTGGGATCGTGTCCAGGGTGCAAATGCTGAGGAATCCCGGGCACTGCTGGGATGTTGCCCTGGCTAGGCTGACGTGTGCGAGGCATTCCTGGTCCGTTAATATCAGGAGTGCTGTACGAACGGTTCCTCTGCTGCGCAAGCGCCGCCTGGCTGTTTGAGGCCATCGCTGGTAGTGAAGGTCCTCGAGGGTTACGTGCATGGGGGTTCGGCGAAGGGCCGTCGCGCGATGGAGCACGCGGCATAGCGGGAGCAGTATATCGGTTGCCATTGCCATCCTCCCAAGTTGGCTGAGGAGTGCCAGTCTTTGGTAAGCCATAATGAGGTGTCGTGAACATTCCACTAGCAGTACTCGTCCTTGATGAGGCTGGTGATTCGGCAACTGGAGAGAAGTAGCTGTCGCCTCCCCAGGCACCGGGTGAAGGAGCGCCGCTGCCTTGTGTCTGGAGGCTGAGCGGAGCGGGTGGTGCAGGTAGAGGGAATCGTGGTGGAGGCGCCCTCACCATACCAGCAAGTGACGCAGAGCTTTCCCCAGTTCCTGCTCGAGCGCGAAGATTGCTGCTTGAAGCTGTTCGAGGCATCATTCCTATGGGAGGAGGAGCAACGGGGAACACTGGCGCTGTTGCCGGTCCGAGGTCGTCGTCTTCTTCTTCCTCTTGCAGATATGGATTCTCCAAGCCAGCTACTTGGTCTCGTGTCCAGGCGAAGTCAGTTGAAAGCGTGTCGGAGTTTGTCGATTGGCGCGGCACGTTATGCTTCCTCTGGGTCTCCAGAGTCATCACCCATTTCCTCAATGTCTCCTCGTTCAAAAACTTAATGACAAAGTTCTCAACGCCTGGATCCCCCTTCCACCAAATCTGCACGCTGTGGTGTCCTGAGAAGAGTTAGTAATGTCTTCTGTGTCTACGTAGTAAGCAGCTTACCTGGCTTAGAGAAGGACACAATATCAGTCACGTTAGTCATGAAAATCCTGCCCTTAAGCTGGAGCTTGGCGTTCTTGTTTCGGGCCTTGGGACCTGATGATCGCAGCTTGTCCTTCTTATCCTTGCTCTTGCTCGACGATATCTCCTTGCAGCACAGGAGAATGGATTCGAAAAGGTAAATTTCGTACTTATCATAGTTAGCGACAGTCAGCCTAATTTTGTTGGGTATAAAACTTACATCCTTCTCCTGATCTGTCTTTCCGGTTATGACACCATACACGCCATGTAGGAGAAGCTTGCCGAATTGCTCCACCTTATGATTCTTCCAGTCCTCTACGCGATTGGTGAGGTCCTCGAGGGCTTCATCTAGCATGTCGCGGTTCACGGCTTCGTTAGCCTTGGACAAGACTCGCTCAGCAGCCTCGCAACCGCTGGTCAAGTCCATCTTGGTCTCCTCATCCTCTGTCTTCTTGTTCAAGTCCTGTGATGTGTCAGTTGTCGGAATCCCAGGCGCGCCAATATCAACTCACCTTGAGCAGCAAAGGATATTTCACCAGTCTTTGCATGGGCTTGAGTAGGAAACCATCGAGAGTGTTGAAGTCGGCTGCCACGGGGTGTGCGGAACGTTGAATCTTGTCAAAGACCTGGTTGGCAATCTGGGCAGCCTTGCGCTGGTTCGCGATAAAGGGCTGGTAAATATCGAAAGCATCTTCGTACATAACAAACGGAGCTCCCCATCGTTGGCTGATAGGGGGCAAAGAATTTGTCGTCTCTACACGGATCAAAAAGCGGCGCTGAAAATCGAGAATTGCGTTTATGTTGAGGAAGATCTGGTGGAGCGTATCGCCAGGAATCGCGCCCTGCTGGTCGAGGGTCTTTTTCAGGTCGTGCAGGTTTTCAAGATCTTGGACGTATTTTCGCTCGGTATCGACAAGTTCCCGGATGATATGATCTCGATAGGACATTTGTCCACCAGCAGGCGCGTTCGCAGGGTCATCCTCAGGATAAGGTTGCAGGGGTTGAAGAAGATAACCGCGTTCCTCTGCACGGTCCAAGACGTAGTTAACGACTTGAGTTACCTAAAACAACTAATATGAGCTCAGTCGGAATAAAAGAGGACGAATGGAATACCAACCTTGACGAAGCCACTAGTGTCGTTACCCATCAAGTCGGCTATCACAAAGCTATGAGAGGAAGGGATCTCCAGGTCCTTCATGCAGGCCTGAACGAATTTGAAGATGGCGATCTTGGACTTCTTAGCCTCATTAGCGCTAGAATCGTCGACCTTGAGCTCCTCATTAGGTCGCAAGGCATTGTAGATGAGGAGCAGAGGATATCCGGTACGAAAGAGACTCCATAGCGGATCAACGGGGTCTGTGGGGTCGAGCTGGTCGAGGTAAGGGTCGAAGCCAGGAACCTGGGCCAGGCGCTGCTTGAGGGAGATGCAAATCTGGTAGAGAGAGCGCGAGGCATCGGCCTTTTGGTTGATGATGTTGGCCGTAGCGAGGACGGGGCCGCCATTCACGGGGGTGACGGTGGCGGCGCTGGCGAGGGAGCTCAACGAAGCTGAAGAGCCAGCAAAGGCTGTCGAGCCCGAGAGTTGACTGGCGCGCGGCGCATGGTTCATACTGGTCTGCGGCAGGCCACCGAATCCGTTCGAGTTTGACTGAAAGACCGGAGTTGTATTATGTCGAAGCAACGGGGCATGGGCCATAGCCTTCTACGCCATGCGTCAAGGTAGAGCGACTACGGGAGACGAAGGCGACAGCAGGGAGGGAACGATGCAGCAGATGAGGTGTCGAGGGAGGTCGTGGAAGCGCTAACGAGGGGTTGCTGGAGGTCTTGCTAGGAATGTCTAGGGATGTCGCTTGGCGTCGACTCAGGAACGTTTCAACGAGAGGTTCGACGTCATTCGGCGGTGAATCGAAGAGTAAGATTTGAACGTTGATTTTTCGCGGCAGCGAGACAGGCGGGGTAAGGGGTTTTGGAAAGTATATGCGTAGAAAGAGCCGTGAGTTGAACTCGATGAAAAGGATAAAGGGTTGATCGCCGTGTATATCCCGCTGGGCCTACGCTTTGTTTTCGGCAGCGCGCTTTGTGATGGCTGGTTGGGAAGTAAAGGTAATGGTGGTGGTGGTCTCGGGTCAGGCGGTGGAGCGATCGAAGGGGGGTCACTGAAGCGGATCGACGATGCCGAAGTTGAAGAGAATCTGGCAGGCGGGCCAAGCAGTCCGATGTCAAGTACAGTACTGAAATGATTATGGACAAAGTAAAGAGGAAGTGAATTAATTAATCGTCGAGCCGCAATTCTCAAAGGGGACGAGGCTGGGCGTTGGTTAAGGTTGAACCCGACGGTAGATGGGAAAGTCGTTTAAAGGAGGAAGACGAAAGTGGGAGGAGCTGGAGCTGGGCTGGACTGGGCTTGGCTTGGGCTGGACTGGAGAGAGGGAGGTGGAGGCGGGCGCGGGCGGCGGTTGCAATTAGCGGCTGGTAGCGGGGGGCCCAGCTCAGAGGTTGGCGCTGGAGCCAGTGGAGGGTCTCTGTTTAGTAGCTGGAGGTGATAGTTTAGGCGCTGGGCTGACGATGCGAATGGATGAGTTTGAGTGTGCAGGATCTGATGGCTGATTCTGACTCGAATGATTACAAATATCTATTTGTTCTGGCTGTACCTGTGTCACGCTCTGTTTCTCTTCACCAACTATTGAGAAACAATTCCAAGAGACACTCAGGATCTGGAGGGGAACCTAAAGAAAGGGGATCAGACCCCGTTAGTACTGTGCGCGATACAGTCGAGTCGACACAGTATTACAGAGCGCAACTCCAGCCGATAGAGTCCGTGCGATGAGTTCGGGGGACGTGCATTTCTTTGGGCATTAAAGAAGACTCCCCGGTGCGCATCTGTTTCAAATTAGCCCAAACCCTCGCGGATCCCCAAAGCACTTTAGTTGAAAATTCCATTGTTGTTTCCGGTTTATGAGCATTTGATCGTCATGACTTGCTCATGACGATTTAAGTTGAACAAAGGATACGGCACTTTCTGGCAAAGCTCCTTTTAAAACGCGCATGAATCGTGTCGACGACTTCTAGTGAGCTTCTGGCCAAGACCCTGATCTACAGGACGCACTACAGCCGCCCGCAAACCAATCTGCGAGACACCAATAAACAAGAAATGCTCGGTATCGAGTGTTACCAAGCATTCACTAACCTCTTCTAGCCCATGTTCTTTGTGATTCAGGGATCAACAGGGGTCCTGAATCCATCGACAAGACGGACTAGGTAGAGCCCATGCCATGCCATGACCCACGGCTCGAAAGGATTTCTAGGTTTCGA
Source organism: Fusarium stilboides (assembly GCA_014822085.1). NCBI lineage: Eukaryota > Fungi > Ascomycota > Sordariomycetes > Hypocreales > Nectriaceae > Fusarium > Fusarium stilboides. Next base: position 221,153 of record JAASAY010000057.1, read on the forward strand.
TAATTAATGGATTTTGCGAACCCTCACCGTCGCTGTTCAAGCTAAAACATACAGTAACGGCTTAGCTACTGCAGCGTCACATGGAAAGAAGCGAGCAACTTGACGCCCAAAGAGGGGATTGTGACATGGATGAGCCCCTGAATCCGCCAGACCGGATGGTGGTGTGGTTCCCCTCCCCTTCCATCCATGGAGACAAGACGTTCCAGAAGAACGTTGCATTTGCATGAATGTGCAAGACAGGAAACCGGTCGGTGATCCTTTTCAGTCTCTGATAGAAAAAGCAACCTGCATCAACCCGTCAAAGTCCGAGGAGAATCTCGATGCATTCTCATTATCAACTTGAAGTTGTCACGTCCCGATTGCTATCGCTATCATAGATTGATACTCCTTTCATGCCACGCTTTCAAAAGCTATCTTATCACTGGGCTCAATCCACCGTCCAAAATGCCATGTGAGCAATATCGTGGCGGCTAATCACCGCAAATGTCCAATCACTGTTACTCAAGATAATGGAAGTCTGTGTTGTCTCGAAGATTGTTGAACAAAATCATACTCAGCAGATCATTCCATATCAAACGCAGCTGTCCGTTGAGTTTTCTTCTCATCATCAGATTTGATCATGACTCTTGTCAATGAAAACATCTGCCAAGAGAGAAATCCCTCGAAAAAGAAACGACGAGCCCGGCTCCGCACCATCAGTATTGACTACCAACGCCAATCTCCCCTCCCCTGCCTGACATCATATCCTAAAGCTTTTCAATCTCTCCAAGCTCAGGGGGCGCTCGCTAGCTTCCCCTAGAGAAGGTTTCATGGAACCTTCTATGCCAGCGGACTGGCTCATATGCATGCTGTTGGTTCTGCATATTTCCCTTCTGGAAATGGTCCATCCGGGGCTAGTCTCCATAAGAAGCTTTCGCTGCACAGAGAGGCATTACGGCGTATGCAATCTGAAACGCGCGGCTCAATGCACAGGCCCTCCCTCTCGAAACAACACAAGCTTTGTGCATGGCTTCAGATCAGATCACGTCTCTGATATGTAAGCCAAGCCAAAGGATGAGGACAAAGAAGGTTCAGAGTCATGATCTTGGTCCACTGTTCAGATGACTTGAGGCATAACTCAACAATTCGTAGCCTGAAACATACAGAGAAATGCCGCTTTTGCTTACTGCATTGCATGTTTATGCCTCGGCTGCACGCGTGGACGATCTTGACACAAACCTTCTCGGGGAATTTCCAGATTCCGTAAACGATCAGCACTCATCCTCAATGCTTGTTTTAATTGTCCGGGACCTTGCAAATCTCCTCCGCGTCGTATCGGCCATCGCCCGTGATGCTGTGACACTCTCCGTTCAGCTCAATAGGCAGCCCACAGATAAGCTAGCTCGTATTATTCCCGCGATGCGCCAGGCCAAGAACAACAAAGGGTAGATCTGGCAATGGCTTTTGGCTTTTGCGCCTCGTCGATCGTGAGACAAGGTGCCATCCCGACTTCTGGGCGGATAGGTTCAGGTTCATGCAGGCAGGACAGATCTGGAAATACTCCCGCCGAGGAATCGAGCTAATCAAACTCGTTGCTTGGTATTCCTTGGTTTCGGAATTGCGCCTCCACATTTTTTGTTCCAGCCTTGTGGGTTTGCTTCGTCGGCTGCAGCACGGTAACTTTGAGCTTTGGCAATGATGAAACTTGATAAGCTTTGGCTAAGGCCAGCCAGCTTGGTTTGACGATGCGGCTCGTAGTTCGGCCGAGTCGCGGATCGGTGGCTGGCTCGCTAAGATGAAGCCATTGACAACATGCACGGGGATATCAGCTACCGAAGTAGCGAGGCCGAGTATCAGACTGGTTGATGAAACCTAATGGCAGCTCTGTCAATATAGGGTAAGGTGGCCTTGCACGCGAGGACTCGCAGCGGTGCCCGTGCTCGTGGGCGCATCTGCCACGTTGAGCATGAACCAATGTGGACAATTCGAGTATATCATTCAACTGGCTTTCTGTGGTGTATACTCAGGATACTGCGGCTTGCATCCCACGAGTCGTCCCACGAAAGCTAGACTTCCTAGCAACGAGTACGTCACAACCCTTCTAACAGTTTTTTGTACAGCCTCCCCAGGGAACGTTGGCCCCTTCCAGAAGACAGGATAATTATCATGAGACCACGAAACTACCATGATAGAAAACAGCATTCCCACTATTCCTAACGCAGTATCCTTCTTATCCTTCAATAAGCTGAGGATATTGCGAAAGAAGATCTCTTTATCACCATCACCTGGTTCCGTCCACTCTCGCACAATGAGATCCACATCTTTTCCGGCCCTGCCTTTCTCTGTCTTGTCTGCGCGCATGTACTGATGAATCGTGTGTCGCGGTATCGTGATGATGCCATCGTCTTTGGAAAAGACAGCTGTGCGATCTCCGACTGTCACGAGGGCGTAGCCTTGGACGACTTCGAGGTACTCAGTGTGCGTTTCGTGCCAATGAAGGCCAGTACCGGGTGTGTTGTCGCCAGCCCGCAAATATATGTTGACTACCCCGGATGTGTCTGTCTTGGGGCCAAAGTCGATGCCTCCCAATGGAATGAAGAGTTTCTCCTCGTCTCGTGTGATTGAGCGGGTCATATTGATACCAGTGTAAAGCCGGATTGGGTAAAATTGTGTCAAATTCGACCAGCCTTCAGAACTTCGAGAGCTTTATTTCTTATTGAGCGCATAAAAGATACTCTTTGTGGTCTCATCGCCTTATATACATGAAGTAAGCGCGTCGGCGACTTTTATCACGATGCGGGAGCAATTGCGCCGACCGCCGTGTCAGTCTCCGTGAGGAGTTGGTAGCCCAAAAAGAATAAGCTGAACATAAAAATACGTTAAAATTAAGCAGTGTGAATAACGATCACCGCTTCAATATTCTCTGTGTGAGTCTGTTTATCGCTCATCTTGCTCATTCTTCGTTTTGCCGCCGTGTGAGAGGTGTAAATCTAAATGAGGTTGGTCTAGGGTACGTTGCATCAAAATGAAGTTTTATCTGTGGCTTAATAATTATCACTCTACGGTTGTAGTTATTGTCTCCCAAGATTTTATCATACTTCCTTGGTTCCTTTTCTCTTAGTAATTCTGACGAGACAAAAGGCATTGTATGCTTTTTCTGTTACAGCTGTTGACACGAGCTGTCAGTTCAAACTTAGCATCTGAGTAAGCGTCGGATGTTCGCAGTATCTCAACTCTGGAAAGCACCAATTACTCTCAACAACAACGACGGCAGCTAGACGGCCAAAAACAACATACATCACTAATTTCAATATTCGCTATCATCGTGGCACCCGGGGTTGGCGACAGGACTCAAAGATAAAAGTCTTGGTGGGGAAGGTCAAAATCCAAAAAGGCCGACTCTGAACCCGACCGACAGCACCATCTTCAGGTTTGGTAAATGTGTTTCAAGCCTACTTACCAATTTTTTGAGATGTAACTCGGGATTTTCTCATCAAATTGTTCAGTGTCGACACATCAGACAAACAAGCCCAGTACTGCTTAGATTTCGACTAATCTGGTATCCGTGACAGATTCATGTTCTACCTCTCGAGATAATTGACTCGAGGGATTTATGCAAGCTGCCGCTGACTCAACCCTTGTACAGGAAGAATAATAGCAGATTCATGAGCTCTAGTTGTACCGGCTTGACAATGACACTTGGCTGATGAAGCGGGACAGTTTTACGCCCGACCCATAACATACGCTTAATCTTCTAGTATAATTAGTTTCTTGGCTCCTATAGTCGCTGATCGCTTGATGTACTTGAGACAAAATGCTACTCCAGTTACTCTATTATCATCAAGTGATACCAAACTATCTCAACTCCATTTTCGTTTATGGGAATCAGCAAAGCCATGTACAAGAGATACGTTATAGAGGGTTTAAGAACGATATTGCAACGCTGAATCCTTACTTCGGCCTATCATTCCAAATCTCAAAAGGAGTGGCCATTGGTACCAAATTTGCTACAATACAAAGAGTGTTTTCAGCTTCGGTGAAGACCTCAAGGATAGATGGAGTTGGTTATATCGTCAAGTGTCAGTCTACCAACACTTTGACTTCGATACAGGAAACCCGGTCTGGATCGAAGGTGATCTTCATCGTTCGTTAGCTAAGCGGATTGGCCATATATAAAGTGACTGGACATGGCATGGGAAAAGCTTAAAATCTTATTCAAATCAACACGGTAAATCTTGGGCTCGAGAAGAGGGTTATGGGCAACAACTCATCATATTACCTTGCAGACACAGTCCATTGACTGGCCAAGGGACCCTTGTGCTGGACCGTTACTCAGCACATTAATGTGGTATTGAGCTTTACGCCCGTCGGAAATCACTGGTATATATTCGCTCAGAGTGTTGTAGAGTTTCCAGTTGTGTGTTAAATCCTTTGTTCTGACTTATAACGGCAACAGCTATTTCAACAACCTGAAGCCTAAAAGATGGTTCAGTCAAGCTACTACTATGCGTATTGTTACCGTCATTGAGCTGGAATTTTTACCAGCTACATTCATTCTAGTAAGAGCCCTTCCAGGATAACTTGTGTCAGTGAGATAACTACTAGAAAATTCTCTATGCCTTTTTCAGTGCTGGAATTATCAACTTGGGATTGCATGCACTTTCAAGTTGATTACCAGAGCATCCTAGCAACTCGGAACTTAGCGGAAAGGTTAAGGTAAGTTCTAAAAAGCTAGTTTCATAATTGATAGTAAGTAGTATAATTATGGGCTTAATGGCTATTGGACCGCTAGCGTGGTTTGCTTGGGAGCGAAGTCAAGAGTAAAAAGAGATAAGGTTGCTATTGCGATGCATTCGTTAATCAAGGTCAATCTTTTGGGGCTAATATGGCCTTTAATCGATGCATTATTAGAGAAGTTTAACTTTAGCATGAGAGAATATCTAAAAAGAACAAAAGATGTGTGACTGATTCTAGTTTCTAAATCCTATGACGTATTGTTCAGGAGGTGACGAACTCCTCGATAACACTGTTGAAAAGATCAGGGTTCTCCCAGAAGACAAAATGACTTCCTTTCTCCTTCGCAGTGAAAGTCCGGCTCTTGGCTCCAGGAATTTGCGTAGCAGCCCACGCAATGCCCGAGGCATTATTGACGCTGATATCACCGGAGAGAACTAGCGAAGGGATATTGATCCTGGGTAGGACGTCTCGCCAGTCAGCAAAGGCGTGGTTGATGAGCAGTGTCGCAGCGTTCTTGTCGCTCATCTTGTTGTTCTCTGCTAACACCCACTTGTACTCTGCGTCAGGGATATCAGGGGAGAACATGGACTTTACAAAGGGAGGAGTCTCGAGGGAGATGTTCTTGGCGAAGGTATAGGTCTGCTCGGGTATGAAGAGCGCAGCGGACCATGTGTCCGCCTGTTTTTGTGTCCAGGTAGGATCGCCGACGAGGACTGATGACTGGTCAACGAGGGCGAAATGGTCGATTCGCTGACGCTCCTCAGGGTACTGGTCCCAGAAAGCCCAGGTTACGGAAGAGCCCATTGAGTGTGCGAAGATGCTCACGTTCCAGAGGTTGAGAGTGGTCAAAAGGTCGTTGAGATCAACTCCGAAGCGGCTCAGACGGTAACCAAAGTCGGGCTTCTCAGATTCGCCATGGCCGCGCATGTCGTAGGCAGTGACTCGGTAGCCGGACTCGGAGAAGTACTTGACTTGCTTCTTCCATTCTGCAGCAGATTGTCGCCATCCCGGGATGAAGAGCAGATTCTGGCCGCCCTGGGGTCCAGCTTGAGTGTAGTTGAGGTGAACTCCATCCTGAGTCTTCACCAGGCCCGTCTCGAGGAGAGGTCCTTTAGCTGGGGCCGCTGGGCTACCAATGCTTGCTGAGACATCGATGTCGATATTGATAGTCGATGCCTGCAGCGCCTGGAAAAAGCTGGCGAGGATAAAAAGACCCTTCATGTTGACGTCTCAGGTTCTTGGCTTGCTTGTCAACACTCAGTTAATGTGAAGCAGCTAGCGACCTAAGATCGACAGTCGGCAGTAAGGAGAAGGGTAAGAAGAAAACAAAGGCAAGGGGACTAGACGGGCGATGGAATACGTATACGTATATGAAGAGACATTCATCACTAAGCATGATGATCACTTACATGATCACTTAGTCAAGGATCCTTGACCGTCCCTGCATGGTAGTAATAATATGATGCCACAACCCATGGTATATAAAGACCAAATTTCAATACTTCCTTGCCAGGAACCATATGACAATCCGAATCTCGCGTATTCCCGCATTTGACTCGTAAGGTTAAGCTAAAACTAGAGTTGTGGCGGACGGAACGGCACGGAACCAGCCCTAGCTTAAAAACTTGTTGATCTTTTATACCATTTCTGTTCAAAACTTTGCAATAGCATAACGCTAGAACGCCTGCGACTGATTCAAAGTAGAAAAGCAAGAAGTGGAAGAGCCGCCAAGCACTTGTAACGTATTGATCGACATTTGTATCTGGGTTGTTGATCCTTCTATAGAAGCTTTGCATGGGAAGAAAGTCAGCCTGAGACGTGGGGTTTTGGTGGGGATATATGGACCTGACCCAGACATAGTGTAACGGTTTTAGGGCACCTAGGCCTCTCACTTCCCGATGTCCATTACGATTCTGTATGATTTTTCTTGGTAGCAATGAAGTAAGAAAAGCAAGTCGAGTGGCTATCCGTACATCCCAATCTTGTTGGTTGTTGGTAACCAGTCTCCTGGTTACCAACCCATGTGGAAGTGACATGGGAAGCTGCCGGCAGTCGGGTTTCATATCACAATACCGGGAACTGACAGTCGTGCATATAGAGATCTTGGGTTTGTGATAGGAATTTTGGAGATGTCATTAAGAAGGTAGTACATTGCTTTCTTTTCCAATATTCATCTGCAGCCCATATCTGCCCAAGTTCTAAACATTAATGCTTGTTATCATCATGATCCCCTGCAAGCTGGACCTGACTCGAGTTGGACGTTGTATTCATCTCGATAGAGCCAACTTCAATTTGATCATGCTTTCGAATGCTATGTTCATCCGACGGTCCAGCGTTCGTCGATCTGATTTGACTCCATTGGGGTTGTTGGCGGGATAGATCGAAAAAGTTGGTCCCGGTTCTTGTTCTCGTCTTTGACCTTCACTTGGAATCACGACTCGCACCATAGCTCCGTGTAAAGGCGTGCTGGAATGCCTTCCACGGCACGAGCTTGATGATGGGCCGTAGCGATGGGAGACAGACACTGATGGCACCACAGCAGTTCTCGACAATCGTCCAGACCACAGAGTTATCAACTGTCTAGTTGATAGCGAATGTGGCAAAGTTGACTTCTGTGATGAGTTTCAATCGTATGATGGACGTGATAACAACGCTTGTAACAGTTAGCAAAAAACGCACAGCAACGGAAGAGGGAACGTACAATCCACCGAGTACGAAGAACATGATGACAAATATCTTTTGCGCAATCGTGATCTTCAGCTGTATCACTTGTGGAATCGGTAAAACCACAAGAACCAAATCAGCCAGGATATTGGGAATCGAAGTGCCGAAGAAGAAGCCGTTTAAGTCGACACATTTGACACCGGGCTGTGTTTTCTCTACTGGATCCCAATTTGCTTGTACTGGAACACATTGTAAGGCGGAAACAATAAGCTGTTGCTCTAAATTAGTCACAATGTCTCGATGGTGAGCAGGAGAGCGATACTGACCGAAGCCGTAAACCAGAGGATAATGATCCCTCCGATATAGTAAATGGATCTCCTGATGTAGTCGGAAGACGCAAACACTCTCCAGTAGAACATGAGGATCGAAAACTTAAGACTGAGTTGGTTGTAGTAGTAAAATATCTCGGAGACGTATGCTCCCTTCGAGTTGTGGCTCATCAGTTCGTTCGTTATGTGCTGTTTGCCGTCGATCAAGTTGATACTTGGAAGACATGAGAGTACGCAGGCAACAAAGCCGCCTGTCATGAACTCAAGATCCAAACTAACATCAGCGTTGCGCCACACTTGGGATGGAAAGTGAACGTACCAGCCCGGTTAGAGATAGCCAGTCTTCCCACCAGAAACTATTCTTTGCCAACACACGGCTGAGAAACCGTAAAGAAACTGCTATCACAGCCAAAGGATAGCAAATGGCAAAGACGAGAATAGTTCGATCCCGATAGCCCGTTGACGTGAACTCAACGTCTGATAACTCGAGTTGACTGGCCATATTGGCGACGGGCAATGGTCAAAGGGAGGGAATTCACAAAAGCCCAAAAACAAGAAATTTACCACTAGAGCCAACGGGCTGTACAATATAGCGCTTTGCATTTTATTAACTGCTACAAAAAGGAGAAAGCATTAGCTCTCATTTAGCTCTTCCTACAGTGTAGGCCAAGGTCGGGGAAGAAACAGGCACTGTTGCAGAAGGAAGACGCTCAACGGCTGAGTTACAAGGATAGTGAAGTTAAAAACAGGATCAGCCTTATACATCTACTTGTGCGGCATAACCTTGTGGGATTGGCTTTCAAGGAGTCTCCTTGTCAACCCCTTTCCGTCCGTTGTTATCCGGCATTCGAATCCTTGAGTGTTGATCATGTCGGTAGCGTAGTTAAAAGGCCCAGTTGACCCATTTTGAGTACAACTCGTTTCGCGCCGCTTATTCATAATTAGCCGATGTGCTGATCACTTTTGAAGAAAATCTCGCCTGATGTATGAAAGTTTATTGTACAATCATGATTAATTAGTGATCTAGTTCCTATCCTCGACTACCGAGCTTGATATAGTCCAGGATGGCCTCAAGTTGCATAACAACATCGTTATATACCACCTGCCGAAAATTGTCCTCGTCTAGACCATTAGACTCGGTACAGTCTATGCACCGCTGGACTACAGCCTGGTAGACTGGGTTTTTCAATGCTACCTTCTCTTCAAGCAACTTATGAGCCGCGATCGAGTCACGGATGATGCCATCGTCGTCACCCTCGATTACCTTCTCATCTGACCCACGTAGCTGTTCAAATGGCTCTCCCAAAATAATCTCCAACAAAAGAATTCCAAGCGCGAAAAGTGTAGGATTGCTCATCGACATGCTTCCTGATCTTGACGTCGTAGGAGTAGCTCTCGGAGGCTTGAGTGGGAAAGTCCTTAGGAGGAAGGGGTCTGTGTAAGAGCAGAAATTGTCTCGTCTGAAGAAGTGTACGTTTCTTCGCGTTAGAACTTCCGGAAGCCAAGGGGTCTTGCTCAGCTGGAGTACACTAGACGCGATGGCAAGGGCAAGCTGAAACTTCTCTACCGGCTTGTACAGTGGTCGTAGTCCCTTTTTGCTCCCCAGAACATCATCAAGAGTGACTATAGACCAATCGTCACTGTTGGTGGGTGTTCCTAGCGGATATACTTGAAAGTGACGGTCGGTACGTTCGGTATCAATCAGGTGGCCGTAACAGATAGGTCGTGCTTTGCGGCCCATTCTCAGAGTCACACAAAGGTTGAGAGGCGTTTGTACTGCTTGACTATCTTCTTTACGACAGGTCTTGATAAAAGCAATATCAGTAGCAGGCCGGCTTAGAATGGCCATTGCTGATTTGATATCATGTGGTGACTTGTCTGAGTCCATGAACGATAATGCTTGTTTGAATCCGAATGACACCCGCTTCGTACTCTTTGTCTGGATTTCTTCTGAGAACTGCTTTGGTGGTGGTGGTGGGGGTGTCGCGGTCGATGAGGTTGCCGCCTTGATATTAACCTCGTCCCAGAATCGCTTCGTCACGGAACCCTCAACCATCTCAAAAGAGATAGCTACTTTGAAATGTGCATCTCTCAAAACCTCGTCTTCTCCGGTATCATATCCAACTTCAATGGCTTGTGGTGCAAGATCGAGACTCACATGGTGTGAGTCATTGCAGAAGATGCTAGAGCGGAGTGCTCGATATATGCTCGTTGAATGATCCCTCAAGATCTTGTACAGCTTGCCACGAGCTTGTTTCTTCCGATGGGGTTTATGAGCAATGCTTCCTTGAGCAAATGTCTCAAGATAACCGATATTTCTGGAAATTGTGTCGAGAGACTCCTTGTAATCGTTTCTATGCATGCGATAGAGCAATTTCTTGAATTCGCGTGTAACTCGTCCCCGGTCCACCCATTCAGCCTGGGCAGATTTAGTTAGTTACTGGCTCAATCAATGATAGATTTCATCTCACATGTCCATCTGGAAACACTTGAACCCTAAGTCGTTGCATGATGTCCTCAAGAGCTTCTCCGACTTCTTTTATCGTCTTCTCAAACGAGGTGTAGGACTTCCACAGCCTTTGTCGAATCTTGTCGTTGATTTCTTTGGCCTGCCATAGCGGTCCGAACTTATCTAATAACATCGGTTCGATATCTTGTAGTGGTACAACATCGCTGATCAGCAAATCGCAGACGTTGTCGAGTCTTGTTTCCTCGTTCTTGAGTCGATTGTAGAGGCTCTCGAGTTCCCACGGGGCCTTGCGCCAGTCTTTCAGGAACTTAATGTAGGCTTCCAATGCTGACACAACCAACGGGATCGATCCCAGGACTATACCGACGACTTCGAGACCAGACATTGCCAGAAGAGTTGACTTTGTGAAGTCTCTCAACTGAGGGTTTTGGTTTGTAGCAAACAAGGCTCTGAGTGAATTTTGACAGGTGGAGGATCATCTTACGACCTGCATATCACGAGCCCAATGAAGCCCAGCCATTGAGCCGCAGAGATGCATACCCCTCACGCAGCTGAAAGTGCATAACGTTCTCGAGTTCAAACAACTTCGTCATCAGCCAGGCTTTTACCTGGTAATCAAATTCTTAGCAAAAGATTGTCAAAGACAGGCAAAACACAACAGTCAACACCAAAGAGCTAGTCGCAACTTCTCTCATACTAGCTTGGCCTTGAGGATGGGCCAAATCTCACCATGGGCCATAAACCGGAGTTAGGGACGATTGCGAGTCATGTCTCGAACGTCTTTTGGTCTTTTCGGGACCTGCAAAGCTCTCTGACTGGTCTGGCTGGCTCCAACAGTTCTTTAGACTTTTCTGATCCAGATAAGTTTACGCTTGTACTAGAAAACGATCTCGTTCGATTCAAGATGTGGACTGGCAATCAGGCAGCTCACCAGAGTGGCCCTGCATCCCTCGATCATCGGCTCCGAGAGGCGCCTCATCTGCACCAGCAGGTTATTTACCTTCTAAAAGACATGTCTAAATACCTACACGATACAATTTCTCTTGTACTCGGGGAACCCCTCTCCTGGCAACAAGTTCAACGAGACGTAGAGAACCAAGATGATACGGCGTCTTCTGAAAGATTGAGTCACGATGGTGCCGACGACTCTGATGACTTTTCCGACTTCTCCGACGAGAGTCCTTCACCTGATAATTGGCTGTCGACACTTTTCACAAACATAGGAGAGACAATAGATTGTCTTTTGCGTCTTTCTGTCGCTATTGCAAATCCTGCACCCCATGAAAGATTTCGCAGACATGGTGTCGGGCCTTCCGAAGATGCCTCGTTCCACGAACCGTACGATATCGCTCACGTTCGGGACAAATTTCCAAAGATCACCGTTGAGCTTGCCGAAGCCCTAGGCAAATCCATTACTCGACGTCGTCGGTTCTTTAAATATCGAGAGGCGCATCATAACAAGCTTGCTGAAGGTCTAGAATCGATGGCATCCAACAGGGAGACAGATACAAGTCGAACAGAAGTTGTCCCTAAAACGGTTGCTTCTTCTCTCCCAGAACAATGGAAGACGATGACAAATTTCGACCCTCGATCTAACTTCATCGATGAAGACGGTCGATCAGATACGGGAATGTCTCAAACATCTTATGCTACATCTGCTGGCTTTCTTACAGACGACACGGATGGACAAGCGCAACAACCCCAACCGCCACTACGGGTCCCTCCTCTGCCAGCTTCAGCAGAAGATGGGATCTTTGAGTGTCCATTCTGTTATAGACCAATTTCTGCTAGGACTCGGACGGCTTGGAAGTGAGTTGGTCTCCTTTATTATTGGATGCTACTACAGTTCTTGACTGACATCACTCAACAGACGCCACGTCTTTGGGGATCTCCGTCCCTACACCTGTATCATCTCACAATGCGCTGAGTCAAATACGGACTTTGATCGGCGTCATAGCTGGCAGGCACATGTCTCGAAATACCACTGGCGATCGTGGTATTGTCCCTTCAGATGCAATGAAACATTTTCCTCGGCATTGCAACTCACTCAGCATGTCAAAACCCAACATCTACCAAATGCAACTGGGAAAGAGCTGGAAGCTATTGTGGCTCGCGGTGAAAGAGCAGCTTCAAAGGATACTTCTAGCCAATGCGTTATATGTGAGCATACTGTAACGGGTTTGAAGAAGTATATTAAGCACGTTGGACGACATCTCGAACAGTTGGCGCTGTGGGCTCTCCCAGACTTGGAAGACGATAATGCACAAGAAGAATATGGAGGTGATGAAGAAAAGAACACAGTATCTGACCTCGATGCCAACAGTTCACGATTTTCTTCTGGGGCCCCATCGCCAAGTCTACAGCAAGTTGAACAACAAGTCCGTTTCTTGACGAATGAAGAGCAGGCCGCATACATGCGCGGGACCAAGGCCGAGACACTCGCCAGGTTCGAAGAGGAAAAGAAGAAGATCGCGGCGGCTGCTGAAGCTGATTGGAAGGCTATTGAGGGGTTTAAGAAACATAACGAAGAGAACGCAAGGAAGAAATACGGAGAGTCCACGAAGAAAGCCAAACCGGGCTCAGTTCGATTCAAAGATGCTATCGGTCGAAGATTCAGTTTCCCTTTTCACCTCGCCGCCACGTGGACGGTACGTACTCAGACAGGGATCTAAATGTACATTACTGACGTTATTACAGGGCATGGAGGATCTCATTAAACAGGCTTTTATGCAGGTAGATATATTGGGTCCTCATGTCATGGAAGGCCATTATGACCTTATTGGCCCCGACGGCACGATTATTCTTCCGTCTGTTTGGGAGAGTTTGATAGAGCCTGGCTGGTATATCACCATGACAATGTGGCCAATGAGTGAGGTGGAGGTCGAGAAGCTCAAGGAAATTGAAGCGGGTATCCATACAAGGGTGGAAACCGGGGCAGTCGCCGCAGTGGGAGAGGACAGGAAGACAACAGATGTTGACGATTTGGTTGAGGCCGAAGTCTCGGAAATTCGGCAGGAGACTCGAGGCATATATGAGGCACGGATGAAAGCGGCTGCCGAGCAGCGTAAGGCCGAGGAGGAAGCTCGGCTAGAGTACGAGGCTGAACTGAGGGTCATTGAGAAGAAGCGGAGGGAAGAGGTGGAAGAGCGAGAGCGTGCCGAAGAGCTTGCTCGAGTGCGTTTCGAGGCGGCAATGAAAGCGGAGAAAGAGGCAAGAAAAACAGCAGCAAAAAAGGCCCAGAAGGAAACTGAGAGCCCTACGAAAGCTGAACAAGAGGCCGATAAGGCTCGCCTTAAGTTTGAAGCCGAGATGAAGGCCGCTGAAGATCGAAGAAAGGCAGAGGCCGAATCTCGTATAAAGGCTGAAGAAGATGCTAGGGAGAAGTTTGAAGCTGCTGCGAAGGCGGCTTTCGAGCAGCGAGAGGCCCACGCCGATACGCATGAACAAAATGAGCGAGAAGCTCGAGAAGGATATGAGGCAGAGATGAAGGCGGCTGCCGGGCAGGGCGAGGTAGAGGCTGAGGTTAGGGCAAAGGCCGAAGAAGAAGCTTGGCTGGCGTACGAGTACAAATTAGAGGCCGCTCAAGTACGAATTCAGAAGGAGGAGGAGGAGCGCGCTAGAGCTGAACATGAAGCTAGAATGAATTTCGAAGCTCAACTGAGGGATGCTGCGGAATGGGTAAGGGAACATGAAGATCAAAAGCGCGCTGAAGGGTTGGCTCGGGCGAGTTTCGAGATGGAACTAGAAGTAGGGAAAGAGGCAAAGGAAGCAGCAGCACAGGAGGCCTGGGAGGAAGATAAGCGCCTTATGAAAGCCGAACAAGAGGCCAGGGCTAAGGCCGAAGACGAGGCTCGGTTGGAGTATGAAGCATTGTTAAGCGATGTCAACAGTTAGAATATGACATAACGCAAACATACCACAGATGGGAAGGGACATCGTAACAGGCTGATAAGGAAATTAGAACAAAACTGACAGCGTATCTCGGTCTCCTTAAATACCACGAGCTATCTATGATTCTTTGTCCCGGGTGGTCAAGGCCAGCGTAGTCACACTCATGTCTGCGTTGATGTCTGAAAAGACTTGAGAGAAAGAAAGAAAGAACGGCGGGATATTTTCATGGTGGTAATATATCTTGGACAGGAGCCTAGTGGCAATCCTGAAGATCACAATTACAATACTGAGAAGACCTTAGACCGTGTTCTTTGTTGTTGTTGAAGCCGGCTTCTTTCACTTTTGGAGGTTGTAGAACAAACCTTGTGTTGAAAGGACTAAACACATGCCTCATCAAATTCACAGTTTCCGACTAATAGGCGAATATCAGAACCAACCGCCATCATTAAGTCCTGACTACACTCCAATCTGTTCATGTATCTCCCAGCCTTTCTAGATACTTTCGACATTCACATCTTTGACCTAAAACTCATCTCTACCGTCTATCTCTACCGTCTACAACCCCCTTATCGTTACCTACATCCTCATCATCTCCTTACCTTCATCCCTAGCGCAAACGTGGGCCATCTGGGTCCTCATCCCACAACCAATATCTCAACACGCGATTCTCTTCGTAAGGCATCTCGCCAAAAACGTGACTCCCAAAAGCAAAATCATAATCCTCCCACTCCTCAAGGCCGGAATGACGCTCCGGCCTCTCTTGAGCGATTTCGGGATCGCTGCATACCACACCACTCCATGACAGATTATCCGTCCAACGTAATGCAATATGTTCTAACTCAATCTCTAGCCCTTTCGGATTCGGTCCACTTGCGTTTGGATGATCTCGGATCGCATCAAAGACGTGTCTCCATCCTTTCGTCCAACAGTCGCTTTGTTCGAGCTCTGGATAAGAGAATTTTAGGTATCGCAGTGCTGGCATACGTGCTATCCAGTCCTTGAGTAATAATTCGTTGACCTTGTAGATCGAGGGTTCAAGATGCTGAAGCGCCGGCAGGTCGAAAGTAGCAGGGCGGCTAGGCCAAGTTATAGGGCCTTTTGCGGCAACTTTCAGTAATTTCAGTGAGGTAGGACACTTGTCTACCAAAGCATGCAGAATATCGGAAGACTTTTGTTCTATCTCCTCCAGTTCTAAGCATGGAAGGGCGTCCAGCACGCTGTCTTCGATAACCATCATTTCATAAGATGAAATATCAGGACTGAACTTGAGCTTCTCTAAGCCATCCAAATTAAAATCCTGCCAGCCTGGGATATCGGCACACTCGAAGTTTCCAGTGATACAGTGGGAGATAATTAGGTGACGAATAACAACGCCCGGCGCTGCGAGGCACGACATAACTGTGGCAAAAAGCCGGTCACCTGCTATAGCATTTGCATGTTTGCAGGCATATTCATCGGTTTCCTCAGAGTGATAATGAGAATTGAGACGGCAAGGTAGTTCCAAATCTTTCTGGCTGAATGTGTCAAAATATCCGATCTGGCGCAAGTCTTCGCATTGACGTGACACAAACCGAACCTTACGTAGACGGTTTCCCAACCGTCTGAGAATCGCTACCCAAGTGGTCTTGAGTTCGCTGTCCTCGTCCTCCAGTAGTGACTGTGTATCCTTGGCTACGCGTATATAGGCCGCATATCCTTCAGCCACCTGCTCCTCTGAGAAAGATCCGTGACCTTCAAGGCGCTCTGCCACAGAGTGGTCGAGCACAGGCATACCAAACTCCCTCGGAACATATGGACCAAACGGCTCATCATATTTCTGACCTATGAATTTAAAGGTTTCGAACAGGAGCGCCCAGCTTGGTGGTGCCATGAAGATGATTGAACGCACAAATTCGGCAACACGCGAGAAGTTGCCACACTGGAGGCTTGTTAAAGCCGCACGTGTGGGTTCTAACTGAATAGATGTGAACAATATTTTGTTGATATACTCGAGGTTGGCGAATCGCTTATGGGTCACCCTCAAAGTCTTGAGCTGACAATATTTATATATAGAGATCAGGTTAGCTTATATGAATAGCCGGCATGCTGTTGGTGTGATGCCAACCTATAAAAGTGCCAATCTCGCTTTTTCTCGCCCTCGGTCATGAGGTCCTCCACGATCATAACGAGAATCTCTGTAGGAAGACGATAAAACCCGCTCTTGGGGTTTGCAGCAGTAGCTTGGTGATCCATACTAGCGATGGGTGCGAGAAAATATGTTATGTGCAGGAAACGGAAACTTCAATTGTTGTAGAGAAAAACATAATTGTTTTGAGAATGGATAGCAATCGTGAAGAATTGGTGCCTAAAACGCCGCGAGGGTGAACCTGGTTTGGTAGGATCTAGTTGCATCAGAGCCGGCTAGTGCTCCTGAAGTTACCTAGATAAGGAAGGTACTGTCAGCATGGGCTGATATCTAAAAGACCAACGTTGCAATCTTTCCTACTTTGGTATTCGGCCTTGTTGGTTTTGGCTACACCGAATATACGGTATAACGAATCAGACCAACTAGACGTCGAGGCTGAGGCTTGGGCCAAGGCCTACCTGCTGAATTATCCGGCTAGTTTTACATACAATTCGAGGGAAACTTTGAAGAAACGTAGGCATAACAAGACTTGCAAAGTAACCATTATTCTTATCCTGCTATTACACTCTTAACTAACAATACGTCACACTGCCTTTCTCCCTCGTGGTCTGGAAGGGGTTCCTATGGATGACTACTCCTATAAAATCAAAAACCTGGCTCACCCCTCTCGCTTTCATGATAACTAGATGAATTCACAAATCACAACAAGCCGAAAATGAAGGGGATACCAGCCAAATGTACCGTGGATGGGTCAATGCTTCACTGCCTTTCTAAATCCAGTTCCAAAGAGTTAAATTGCAAATATCAAATCTATGTCGGTGGTATAACAACGCTAGTCATCATTATAAATCGTACAAAACCAATCTCTATGCATCAGTCTTTTCATCATTGCTCCATTTCCACGCGTCTTGAATCGCCTTCCAGTACTGCTCCGGATGCGCACGCATGTGTCCAACATGGCCGGTACCCTCGAAAATCTCAGACCGAGTCAAATAGCCTCTCTCCTGTGACTCGGCAACGTAGCCTTCGATGTCCTTGTACGAGATGATATCATCCTCCTTGCTGTACAAGTACAATCTCTTGGAGTCTGTAGTCTCGTAGTTCTTGTCGTCCACCACGCGCAGGGCGAAAGCTCCAGATGGCTCTCCACCCGTCAACCATTTAAAGATAACGTCAAGGGTGAGGAAAACGCCCCAGATGCCTTGTGTGATGAAAAAAGGCCAAGGGAAGAACTTTGCAGTGCCGAGGGCCATGGCGTGGGACCACTGGCCCAGTCTTTCCCACGACCAAAAAGGGTTTCCAGGCGTTGAGTCGAGAACAAGAAGTTGGTGGGGCATCTGTCGCTTGTGCTTCTCCAGGAAGCCCTTGAGTGTTGTAGCGTAGCTGATAGCGCCTGTGTTGGACATGGCGTGGATGAGAATGGGAGCCTGCTTGTCGTCGAGAAGTCCATCAAGGTTGTCGAGGACGAGGTGCATCTCGCGTGTTCGCGCCTCAAGGCCGGTGAACATGGCATCTTTGATGGGGCTTAGAATGATAATTTGCCTCGAGTACGGGAAAAGTGCGCGGTAGCCATCTGCGTATTTTCCGACATGTCTGGCAAGACCGTCGCCCCAGCCGTAGATAACAATAGCCGATGGGTGGTCTGCGGGAGGTTGCTCAGTGGTTTTCTGGCTGACTAGAATCTTGCTGTTGAGGGCTGTGAAGCCAGGGAGCTCGGGGAGTTTCTTGCCCGCCATTTTCGGTCAGCTTAGCTTGTGGAGATGAGTAGGTAGATAAGGTAAGAGAACGGAAGATCCGAAGGATCAGATAATGAAGGCGGTGCAGACATTTTATAACTTAGTAACTAGACTAGCTTATAGACTGAGTAATGTATGTCTATGCTGACATGGTCTCGGCCTGTCAGATTCCTAAATGCCATAGATGTTGGGGACTGTATAAAGTCCGTCGGACGTTTTTACGTGGTTCCATCGGACTAATTGCTACTTCGGGGACAAGTGCGCTCTCACCAAAAACCTTTTTCGCCCAACAATATCATGCCGAGGTTCCCTCTAAATAATCTGGGATTTTTATCTATTGATCGTATGGTTATCGAAACTGCCAGAGAGGGACTAACGTGGAGGCGGCTCTGCAATGCGACGTGGGTTTAATTGAATTTCGAAGTCAAATTCAACCTCAGTTGACTCTGGATCCACCCAAGCTGAGGTACAAGCCAAGGCGCCCCAAAAAAGATTCACAGATCAAGTGGAGTCTGGCGCGCGTCAAGATTTAGAATCTTACATCCCGTGAATTAAAAAGCCAAGACTCGTCTAATAGCAAAGTCCGTAGTCCAACTGCCATTGACAGTTGCGTAGTATCTTACTCAGCCAAGGATGCTGACTAGAGCCTCTAAGCCTGAAGGATCAGGTGGATTTAGCCGCCTTCTTCTATGGTCTAGCCGAAATTATCTGCACGGTAGGCATAGATCATACTAAGTGGTACTTAGACACCATTAGAGCCGGTATCAGTGAGCAGGATTGCGACGTATTTACGCTGGCATACAGTGATGCACAGCGTCAAACTATCTGGGAGACTATAATCTTGATCCGCGGCTACTTAAGTCTGTCGTAAGGTCCGCAGACTTATACCAAGAGGTCGCGGCCTCACATATCAATCCCTGCATGAAAGTTTGCGAGTATCATTACGATTATGAAGATTCTAGTCTGACACTCATATCCATTTTTGTAGCTAGGGTAGCTGATGCATCTGCAGAAGGCTCCCATTTGATGATATATTAGCCTGCGTGGGACTTGCTAAAGCACCCGCGCTATTGCTCCTAGAAGAAGAAGAAGAAGAAGAAGTCAAGGGGGGCTGCACATGTACTCTTCTAGGTGTACCTTCCGCCCATATCAGCCAGTTATTCAGATCTGCTTGCTGTTTAGCAAAATCAGCGATATGCATGTTGGTAATGCCCTGTGGCATCTCGAGGGCCCTCCCAGTCAAGACCTTGAAATAGGTCTCAACTCCGCTTGCCGTACTATCACGGAACAATAGCGCGTTGCCCAACATCAAGTCGACGTAATTCTCGAGAATATGTCGATTTCTGAACAGGTGAAGGGTGAGAAGCAAGGTCGTGATGAATGCTATGGCAATTATACCAACGACGGCAAAAGAGGCTGACTCAACCACAAATAATCGGAGTTCCTGCCGTGATAGGAGGCCATTGATTTCCCGTCTGGAAGAGCTGTAGTACGCCTGTAAAGTAACAAAATTGGCAAAAAGTGCCTGGAAGATCACACCGAAAGACTTGACCATCTGCTGCTCTCCACCTATGCTGTCAAGGGTCGGCTCACCCGAAGCGTGGCCAATAACAAGGCGGGAGAAAGTGTCCATGTCACTGTATACCGTAGGGTCATAGACCGAATACAACGGAATGTTTCGTAACCAGCTATCAGTGTAGAAAGGCCAGAACAGCTGCCTACTTTTCTCAGTGAAACCGAGCACTTTCGCTGTCGCCGTGTCGTTGGCCAAAGATATGTTGAGGGTGACATTAGACCTATAAATTTGCGGCGTGCATGTAATGACAGTAATGTTTGAGAGGTGGAACCTTTCCGTGGCATTATACACTCCTGCGAAAATGCCGAGCCTTGCCCGGCCATGGGTCAAAGGACAGGTGGTATACCACGACCTGGCATACTGCAGGGTGTTGTTAGTGATTGTGAACCACTTGCGTATATCGCAATTATCGGAGCGGAAGCCCATCTGAATCTGGGCTGAGTTCAACTCATCATCCGGCTGCAGTGTCTTATGAATGCCGTTAACTCGGACCAGGTCGTTTTCCGTGGCGGCCTTGCATTCCACAGTTGCCCAGTAAGCTTCAGTATCGAAGGTATAGTTACTTGGACCGCTGAGATGAGTTGGGAGAAACGGTGAGAAGGAGTGCGTCTCTGTTGTCCAAGGGTAATTTTCCCCGTTTCTCAATACTGTCGCGCTCACAATATCCAGAGCCGGTGTCAAGGAAGAATTAGCAGTGCCCTTACTATAGTTCCATCCAAGCCACTCGTCGAAGGCTATGTCACTATAGAGTGTCACGGGCTTCTCCGTGGGGACTATCACAACGGCGAACATAGCAGCCGTGAGGCCACCTGCTGTCCATAGCGCCGCCCTCAGGATCATACAAATACCCAAGAGGACATGACCGACCCGTATGGCTTTGACTCCATTTAGAATAGGCCACTCTCCGTAATCTAGCAGAAGAACACGCTCTACTGTCGAACAAATTGTTGGGTTACTGGATGACAGATGAGGTGACTGCCTAGATGAGGTACTTAAGAAACGCAGCTTTTGCCAGAGTCGGCTCCAAAGACCCCCGAAAAGTTTAGCCCCCGGCTGCCGCGCCATTTTTGCTTTTTCAAGTTCCAGTGACGGGTGAACCTTTTTGAGGGCGTCGATCATCGCAGACCAGAGCGAGGAGTATGCTGAGATGATCCAAGCAGGCACGGTAGCCCAGATGATAGAGGAGCTCAGTATCGGAGCCGGGTGAAACCCAGTTGAGTCGAAGGAGGCATTTTGAGAATCGCCGACCGTGGCGATGCCGTTACCATGATTTGACTTGTGCCAGAGACCGCAGATAATGAGTAGGATCACAGCCTGGCAAAAGAGCTGAAGCGCCATACCCTTGATGGTGAGGAGGAGTGGCGGCCTCTTTGGGCGCACTCTGTGCTGCCATCTCTGAATGCGAATCCTAGTACTCTCTAATTTGAGTAATATGATGAAGAAAGTTGAGACAACACGGTCCCGGGCGGCTGAGCACATGGTCAGTAAGAACAATTATCAGGTAAATGTAATAGCATTCACTGGAGAATGAAGCAATCATGATGCTCCTGCAGGGTCAATGCCGACAATGCGAGTATGTTTGAGATCACAATATGTAAGATGAAAGAAAGGCAAGTAATCACTTCAAAGAGAAAACGGGTTTGATTGATGCTGCTCCCTCCTGTCACGAACTGGCTTGATTTTCCTGACTAAATTCATTGCATCCTCTATGTCGCATTTTTATCTGTTTAGTGAACAACTGCTGAGATAATTTCTTTTTCTTTGTTCAGCTGATACGATGAGGGTGTAGAGGAAGCCAAGACATATTGGTGAGGCTGGGCGCTAGCCAGCTCGCCTAATAGTTTGGCCCAATTGGACAGCCGAATGAGTTTCAATGCTACCTCAGCCCGTGTGATAGCCAGCAACGACTTGCTTGTTCGGGGTGAGACTTTTCATGCTACAGCAGGTTTGAGAGGTCTGATCACTGATAGTCTGACTATCTTTCAGTAGCGCGTTATATTGGGTGTCTCGGCAGTTATGTGCCATCAATTCAGAAACGAAGCAGACGGATATCCTTGCAGTCTCACTCCTTCATCAGGAGTCCGCTTGCGCCTCACTACGGACAGATTCCTCTTAAATGACAAATATCTCAGAATAGCCGGAATCTTCTCAAGCATCTCGACCAGCATCTGATCAACTTAATCCTCAGGGTTCACGTTGGGAAATGCATCATCACATTCTTATAGTTCACCTCCTCGCTACCTCATGCGTTGTAGCAACGATGTCCACTAGCTGGACTTGCCTCGCAGGATCCGAAGTGACCACTTTCCCGTATTGCAATGATTTTCTGAATTCTGGTGATTCTTGCGCAACAGTTTTGGAACGATCGGAAAAACAGGACTGCCTCTGCAACCAGGACTATCTGGACTCTTTATATGGGTGAGTCATTTCAAGACACTTGTATCGATCATTGCATACGAGCACTGACCCTTCGCCGGGTTCGAATTTTGCTAAAGTCAAAACTAGATGTGAAAACGAGCTCCGACTGTGTTTTCTCAATAATTATCTCGACAACATCTTCGACTCAGCCATCATATCATGGGACAGTCTCTGTGATAGCTATGTCACCTTTTCACCGACCACACAACTAGCCAGTGCCTACACGGCTTTTCCGGATCAGCCCTGTGATGAGGTAAACAAGGAATGCCTCACGGCCAAGAATCTACTGGACGAGTGTCTCTCATACGTCTCCGATGAGGACACCTCGACTTTCAGCTCCTGTACTTGTCAACCAAGACTTTTGCGCCTAGACTACTCGTGTGAATACATCGGAAATGCATCTTGCCTCTACACAGAAGCCGCACTATCCAATCTTTGGGGGTACTCCGGATGCGATAACTTTGTTTCTGTCATCGGAACTGGGTTGGTGAGTGAAACGTTGCTTCCTGTACAGTATCTTACAGGAGATCAATTCTGACAAGGTCAAAGACGGTTCTCAGTGAAACCACTCAGTCTGATCTTCCTGATATATCCGTACCAACTGCCGAAGCCGGCTCGACAACAATAGTGTCACCAGCGATGACATCTACGAAGGATTCAACTGCGACTCAGATAATTTCTTGGACTCAGAATTCTTGTGCTTTGATAGTTTTCCTCATTGTTGTCATAATTTGATAAGAGTGACCCTTTACAGATTTAATTCTTTTTATTCACCACTGTTGGTGAATTGTTCTTCTTGATATCTTGTAATTAGCCTTCATAGTGTAAGCTCCAAAAGTGTAAACCTTTGTTTGTCAGCCTTGATAGGCGTTTCAAGAAAAAGGAAAGACCTGCTTAAACAACTCCTAGGCTGTAAATGTCAATCAGTAGTGGCATACTAAAATATGTCTAGCTGTATGAATGTACTTGTCAGCAGGAAATAATGAAGTTGTTTCTGCAAAGTGTGATGTTGATAGGAAGCTTGTATGGGTATCCAATTGACGAAGAGCTTCACCGTCCCATACAGCTTTAAAACAGGCAAATACCGGTCGATAAGTTGGCTATTGTCACACGAGACTGGATACTGCCACAGAAGAAATTAAACTCGTCTAAAGAAGATCGAGACATTAGACGAACTTTAAAAGTATATCTCTTTGATAAATCTTGAGACAATATGGGTAATACAGATTGATATCAAAGCAACGGCAAAGGATAGGATATCAAACTATCATTAAACTCTAGTTGGCTGGGCATACCATGTTGCAGTTCTGTAGTTGACATAACATTATGTATTCATTAAAAACTAATTATCGTGCTTTTGAGTGGTGACGAGTAAGATGCATGGCTATTTCCCCATATAACAAATGTAGTGTATCCTGGTATATCCCCAAATCTATAATAACATTGTGATAAGAAACTAGAAAGTCGAGTTGAGCTTCCATCCAACACGATGGATTCTAGCGGCAACAATGAATGTCGTTCCAACAAGGCAAAACACTCCAGCAAAGACCTTCATGCCAACCCAACCATGAGGCTTGTTGACGATAGCACCGTTGATGGGGTTGGTAGTCAGACCACCGATAGAGGAGATGAAAAACACGATACCGGTACGGAATCCAATCTCCTGAAGGGGCGAAATCTGTGCCACAAGAGGTGCAATGAGAGATACGTATGCACCGGAGCTAAAACCAAAGAGGGCGGCAAAGGCGATGATGCCCTCTTGCGTGTTGGCAGGGATCCAGAGAGCCAAGATCCAGACAGCAGACAGGTAGCAAACAATGATGAAAATGTTGTAACGACCGATCTTGTCACCAAGAATTCCCGATGTAATACGACCAAAAAGACTGGCGGCGTTGAGGATGGGAATCAGGTATTGAGCGATGTTCGGGTCCACACCAGCCTGCAGCGCCTGGACAGGGAGGTAATCGATGGGTACGAAGATGCCGTAAGTGAAGAAGAAGAAACCAAGAATGCAAAAGACGAACTCGGGTTCTCGGAATGGCTTGAGCATCTGAGCACCGCTGACCTTCTGAGGTCGTGGTGGGTGGAAAGACTTGACGGTGAGGTTGGCGATGATGAGGAGACCGAGGATCATGAAAGCGCAGATTCGCATGGACCAGCCGAATCCGACCTGCTTGATGAGACGAGTGACCATGATGGGGAAGATGACACCTCCAATGCTCGAGCCGGTGGAGAGGATACCGAAGGCGGCGCCTCTCTTGCTGTCGAACCATCCGTGAATAGTAGAAAGAGCTGGCCATGTTAGTCAAAGTCCAAGATAGGAAATGCGGCCTTGTCTTACCTGGCTGAAAGATGGCTGAGACACCAATGGCAGAGCAGACACCCTGAGACAGGAGAATTTGGTAGTACTCGGTACTAATGGAAGCCATCATGATACCAAAGACGTGCATGAAGGTGCCAACGAGGATGAGCCATCGAGGACCATAGTTGTCGTAGATCTTTCCAATGATAGGACCCATTCCCATGATGAAGAAGATCTGTAGCGAAGGGATCCATGCGATGGTGCTCGATGAGTAAGAACTCAAGAGATCGTTTTGATAATATTCCTGGAAAGCTCCCACACCTAAGACGGTTAGTCAAGCCTCAAAGTTGCACGACAGCAATGACACATACTGTTAATCCAGCCAAAACTGCAAAACGATGTACACCAAGCGCCAAGAACGACAAGCCAAGCTTCAAGACCACCATCTGGCGCTCCACCAGCTGCGGGCTTAGCTGCAGGTTGAGTGTTACCATCCTCCAAGTCCGACTTCTCGTTGATACCAGCCTGATTCTGCTCCGGTGACTGAAGTGTCAGCTCTGACAGTCGAGGTGACGAGGGTGCTGTGTTTTGTGCTGCCATGTTGAGAGAGTGTCGGTTTTGATGAATGACAGTTGTCAAAGAGCTTGGCTTGGGATGAGGCTGAAATCAACGACAGGGACTGCGCATGCCGACCACTATATAGTCAAAGTAAGATCAAAAGATCTGAGACTAAAGGGGCCCAAATGAGCCCTACAGGGCATCATCCACTTGGACTTTTGCGTATGGAGTTAGTAATTTCGCGACGCGAGACAGCAAAAGGCCGATGATGGTGGATGGTTGATGCCGAGTAACAGCTTCTGATTGGCTACTTCGGTCCCGGCACTCACACAGCCGCCGAAGCCGACGCTAGATCGACAGATAAGATCCGGGGCAACGAATTGCATCTCATCTCGTCATCTTGGGAATCCCACTTCTTTGAATTCCCCGAATCTTCGGTCCTCAACTCGGTCGGTGTCAGACATACAACGACCGAAGCACTCACGGTCATTATCAATCAAAAGGCATATTCTCGGCCCACCCGTTTCATTCCTCCCCGATCTGATAAATCATTCTCGGTGTGAAACATAAGCGTGAGCATGTCTTCTCGGCCTCGGACTCAATCCACCCGGAGCATTGAACGGTCCTGCGCCGTATGTCATCGCCGAAAGGTTCGATGTGACAGGAAAGATCCCTGCTCACAATGTACACGCAGCGGGTTCACATGTTCGTATCCGCCTGCAGGGCCTATTGTACGACGGCCGAGGAAGACTACTATCAATGATGTCGCAAGTCGGATTTCACAGATGGAAAAGACGATAGAGACGTTCAAGTCTGGCCAAACTGCTTCTCCACAGCCACCTGCGTCTACAACTACGTCTACTTCTCCAGGCTTGGCATCAAGAGAGATACCTTCAGAACCAACAAATTCAGATGAGAGCCGTCACGAAGGTCTTCTGTTAAGTAAAGGAAGAGTAAGCCACTATGTCAATGAAGTCCTCTTCTCACGGGTTATCGAACAGGTACAAATCCAGCCTGCCATCGTTCTCGTTCCCACTAACACACTAGCCAGGAAGATGATGTACGGACAGCCTTGGCAACGCCAAGGATCGAACCTCCCCGCGATGTCAACTCCCCTGCCTCCCCCTTCAACCCACTAGGTATGCTTACAGCTGGCATGATCACTGTACCCATTGCCAACTTCCATCCTCCTAGACAAGGCGCCATTCGACTATGGAAAGTCTTCGCAGACAGTGTCGACTCGTGTACCAAAGTGCTGCATCTCCCTACTGCTGAGCCTATACTATACACCGTAGCAAACGCCCCTGCGAAAGCGACAATTGAAAACTTAGGCCTGTGCTTGGCTATTTACTACGCAGCTACTACAGCGTTGACTTCTAGTGAAGTCCATGATATCTTGGGCGAGGATAAGAAGCAAGCTCTCCATCGTTTCAAGATTGGTTTAGAACAATCTCTGGCTCAAGCAGAGTTTCTTGAGAGTCCAACCCTAATTTTGCTGCAGGCTCTAGCAATTTACTCAGTAAGAACGTTTCCGAAAAAAAAAATCAAAAAGGCAATACTGACAACGATACAGGCAGCAATGCGTGTTCATAACTCTGGCCGAGCCGTTTGGATAATCAACGGTCTTGCGCTTCGGGCTGCACAATCAATAGGCCTCCACAGAGACGGCAGCAAACTCGGCCTATCCCCTTTTGAATCCGAGATCCGCCGCCGTATTTGGTGGCATTTCCTTGAGCGCGACAGTAGAGGTGCCGAAGACTACGGTCTACAGAATCCGATGGGCTCTTACCCGCAATCTGGCGTTGAGCAGCCTCGAAATCTACACGACAACGACCTCTTCCCCGAGATGAAAGAACTTCCTCCTTCTAGACCAGACTGGACGCGGATGACGCTACCTATCTGTAACATTTACACGTCACGGGCATGGTCCCGGCTTTTCCAAATGAGTATCACGACAGATGGCACCCCAGATGAAGGGATCCGAAAACAGATTATCAAAGAGGCCATGGACAAAGTTGAAGAGATTCTGGAGCGTTGCAACCCCGTGCTGCCAGAGCAAAGAATGACGATTCGCATCGCCCGCATGATCATACGCAAAGTGGACGTCGTTTCCCGCCGCCAATGGCTAACTCTTGGTCAGTCCGATAATCGATCGGTTAGAGCCACCGAGGGTGACTTCTTGGAAGCAGTAGAGCTACTGGAACACGCCAACGGCATGTGGCAAGACGATGATATGGAACCCTTCCACTGGATATCTAGGGCTTTTCCGCAGTACCATATGATGCTCTACATCCTGCGTCACTTGTGCTTATGTCCTCAGGGACCAAATGCAAGCAGGGCATTTGCCACGGTTGAGGTGCATCTGGAAAGCTTCCAGGTGGGAGAAAATGGGCCGCTGACGGGGTTAAAGTGGGATGTTCTCATGACGCTTCGTCAAAGGGCGCTTTTGATGTTACAGAGGGTTGAGGAGAATGCGAAGAGTGTCCAGGAGGGACAGAACAAGCCTCAAGCGGGCTTTGAGGGTTCGGGAGAAGGTGTTCCAGAAATTCAACAGAGTGTTGAAGGGGATTTTGCTATGCCGGACTGGAACACGATACTAGAAGAGTTTCCATTGGATATGGAAGATTTCTCGTTGATTTTCTGATAAGTACTAGGGATGAGTATATGATGAGACCATTGAGAATGGTAACCTGTACTATTAGCTGTAGCGTAAAATTAGGAATTAAACAGGGGATTGCGATAGTCGATCACCCTTGTCAAATGATGTTACATTCGCAATGTGGCACGGTGAGTTTGTTCAGTCTCTCACGCGACAGCAATCTTACCCTTGAACAATATAGTTGGAAAGCACATATCAGAATAAATGCTTCCCAACCAACCTGGTCGTCAAAGCTGAAAATTAGGAATCTGCACTGTGATGCACTGATGCTGTTGTCTGCCTAAGGTACTGTGTCCATGTCCATGGTCGCTGTCAAACGCCTCCCGCGGCGGGTGGCTACTCAGGGTCTAGGGTGGGTAGGCAGAGCATGCAACTGTGGATATGGCAGATCAACAAGCCCATTGTAGAGCCAACATCTTGTCACGACTCCCCTTCTACTGGTCTGATAAAGCAATAAAGAAGAAGAGACAACTCTGCAAGCCTGTTTTGCATAAGCGCTTGGTCGAGTATCCAGCGCTAAGACGAGTTGGGGACCTGTAAAGTCGCCCGTACAGTAACTTTATGGGTGCCGCCCCTCTCGGCAGAGCCAGCCCATTCCAACGACAGGGCATCAGCCAATGTTAATCGAGTGGAGTCCTGCCTTGGCCTGGGCCTTGATGGCCGGAGCCTCCACCTCATCTTCCCATCCATGGATGTTTAACCCAAAGCATCATCTCTATTCATTCCCTTCCCATCCCGTCCCGTCGATTTGATTCTTCGCATCGACACCTTGTACATGAGTCTTTTTTCTGTTTTGTAAAGATCTGTACATTGTATCTTGTGTCCTGGTTCTTCCCTCTGCATTGCGCTGCGCTATCTCGATCCCTTCGTCGTGTCTTGCTGTGCCGTGCTGTGCTGCCTTGCGCGTCCTGCTGTGACACTCGTGCATTCGTCCTCCCGCCCAACGTCCCGCCAACGTCTCGAAACGCCATCTGCCAAGCTTACCTTACATCCGTCCGTACCTCTGACCGCTCGACTGCTTGACTATCTTGGTCCCCTTCTCGCTTGACGAAGGAAACTACTACGTCAACAGGGGCCTGCGGCCTCGCGCAATCGGTTGGTTCCAATGTCGAATAAGAATGAAAGCTTGTCCTCCATGGATCCCTTCTCTCCTGCACATCAGCCTGACGAGGGTTACTCTGAGGATCCTCTTACACCAACCGTGAACCAAGATCTCTCATCTGCCCTCGCTACTCTACGATCCCCCTCCGACCTTAGCACATGGCTTGTCGCAAACTCGTCTCTCTTACCGCTTCAGGTCAGGAAAGGTACGTGGTGTGATGACTTCTCGATTTCTAATCTCTTGTCTTGCTGACACAACAACAGAGTTGACCATGGCTCTCCTCGATAACTTGCCCACTTCCGTCATCGCCGAAATCGTCCACCGTCTAAACCCAAGACTATACATCGACTTCATCCAATATCTTCCTGCGGAAATCTGCCTTAAGATTCTAGGTTTCCTCGATCCCGTCTCTCTCGTGAGCGTCACCCAGACATGTCGCGCTTGGTACGAATTGGCTTTGGACAGGAAGCTATGGGAGCACCTATATTACATGGAGGGATGGAAGACCATCGAGAGCGAGATCGATGCCTGCGAGACGAAAGTTAACAATGGCCTTGACCACTCGATCCGTCAACTCAACCGACTTCAATCGATGCAAGACGCCCATCCGAACAAGATCCGCGCCGTTGTCAACCCCGATGAAGACCTCGAGATGACCGATCGCGACCGTACGCCCGGCCCTAGCGAGAGCTTTACTGGAGGGAGCATGTTCGGTAGTCCTTCGTCGTCCTTCTCGTCGAGTAGACCTGCTATCGTACCCATGGGAGAGATGGACCTTGATGGCCTAAGTACCAGAAATACGAGCTTAGATCGAAGCCTGTCCTCCTCTTCCGACAGCAGAGGAAAGCGTAAGGAACCAAGCGGCGATCCCGAGTCCTCCATACCTCCCACGTCGTTGGATGCTGCCAACACGTTGCCGCCGTCATCACTCTATATCTGGGATATAGGCCGATCACGATATCGCATCAACTGGCGTTATGTCTACGCCATGAGACGCAGATTAGAATCAAATTGGGAGCTTGGGAAATACAGCACTTTCCAATTCCCTCACCCCAACTTTCCCGAGGAGGGACATCAGGAGTACGTATACACGTTGCAGTTCGACAAAGACTATCTGGTGAGCGGAAGTAGGGATCAGACCATGCGCATATGGAATGTGCATACCCGCCGGCTCATCCGGGCACCTCTGACTGGACATATGGGCTCCGTCCTGTGCCTTCAATTTGATGCTGACCCAGAAGAAGATCTCCTTGTTTCTGGAAGTAGTGACTCCAATGTTTTCATTTGGAAGTTTTCAACCGGCGAGTTGGTACAGAAGCTGACTAGAGCTCATCATGAGTCTGTGCTTAATGTTCGGTTTGATAAGCGAATCCTTGTCACATCTTCCAAGGACAAGACGATCAAGATCTTCAACAGACATCCTCTGCGACATGGCGATCTGGGTTATGGCGGAAACGACGTGGTTGGCCCAGTGCCTGTCAACTTGCGCAGGTACGGTTACGAACCTGATCTGGCTCAAGAGCTTCCAGTCAAGCCGCCATTTACCATGATCGGTCGTCTGGATGGACACAGTGCTGCTGTAAATGCAATTCAAGTCCGCGGCCAGACCATTGTTTCTGTGTCTGGAGATAGACATATTAAGGTATGGAAATGGCCGGAGCAAATTTGCACTCAGACGATTCCAGCACACGACAAGGGAATCGCGTGCGTTGAGTTCGATGGGCGCAGAATCGTGAGTGGCAGCAGTGACTACGAAGTGTGTATCTTTGATGCACCTACCGGTCTTAAGGTGGCCCAGTTGCGAGGACACGCTCACCTAGTCCGCACTCTACAAGCTGGTTTCGGTGATCTACCGTATAGCAAGACTGAGGACGAAGCAGAAGCCAAAGCGGTGGACGCTGAATATTTTCGAGCACTTGAGGCTGGTGAGATTGACCATAGCATGGATCGAAGACGTCGTAGGGACCGTCGAGCGAATGCTGGTAGCTCTCGCCCAGAAGACCTTCAGGCATTCGGCGCCAAGGTTCCTCCAGGTGGTGGAGGAGGCAGAAAGTACGGTCGTATAGTATCTGGCTCTTACGACCAGAGCATCATCGTATGGAGGCGCGATAAGGAAGGTGTTTGGAAGCCCGCACACCATCTCAGACAGGAGGAGGCCGCTGCCGCTGCTCAGCGCGAGGCTGCTGCCGCCTTGTCCAGTGTAACATCGAACGTTGCGGTGGCTGGGTCTGTGTCTAGCCGGTCTTCGCACTCATCAACCATTGTGCCACGCTCCCCACCTACCAACGGCACACCCCTCGGTCCAATGATGCTACGTGATCACCATGGAGATACCCATCGAACAGCGACTTCATACCAGGCGCTAATCGACGAGACCATACCGCTTGGCCCCCTTGCGCTACAGCAGGTGCTCGCGACATACCCGATTGCGCTCGCCCATCATACCTACCTGCAGTCTGCCATTGAACGCGAGACATCGCCTTTAATCCGAGCTCAGCTTAGGGGAGTAGTTACGGATGCTCTAGCTGCTCTTCAGATTCGTCAGCTACCAATGCGACAGCAGTCGAGTGCCAGCAGTTCACGCCACAACTCCGGAGACAACAGTCGTCACAACCCAAGGCCTGTGATGCCAGTGCCTCCCGCTGTCGCTGTGCCTAATGTGCCAGTTACTCCTGGCGCGGGAGCTGTTGCGCAACCTCCGGTTGTGGCCAACACACATCCACAGGGCGCACCTCCTGTACAACCGGTCATCGCGGGTCAACCGCAGAACATGCCTCCTAATATCTTGCAGGGCGGCGGTCATCACCCACACATCGCCGCGGCAGAGAACACTTCGGCACGAGTTTTCAAGCTCCAATTTGACGCGCACAGAATCATTTGCTGCAGTCAAGCCCCCGTGATTGTGGGATGGGATTTCTGTAATAAGGATCCCGCGTTGGAGGAAGCTGTTCGATTTTTTGCAACGGTCGACTAGACTTTGGACGCTACGCACGATGCGCGCATTTACAAGCATTCATTTGAGCGAGGGAGTTGGAGGATTGCATGGGCATGGGGAGTGTTGGAAATATGGAATTGGATGTACCACCAAGCGATCCAAGGAGCGGCGTCAGGCAATACTTTCTCTGTATAGGATGATGATGGCATGTATATATTCATGGTTGGAGGTGTTATTCCACCGGTCGAAAATACAAGTTTAGAGCGATCATGCCGAAAAATTGAAGGTGGTGAAATGATATGCTTGTGAGACCCTACTGAACCTAGCCAACGCCTTGTAAAAGCAAAACAACACGCGAGATAATCCCTTAACATCCAGCGTGATCCGACTACGCTTTCTCAATCATCCTGCGACCTGCTTCACCTTGTCCTCAGTCTGAGGCGGCTCATCCACAAACTCCGGCACGACCTCATCCTGCAAGAATCCCGGCACTGCACCACCCATCTCATGCTCCATCTCGACCTCCATCCCTAGTGCCTCAAGCTCAGCATCCAGCTCGTCCTCCTCGACATCATCAGGGATATCATAACTCCTCGCCAAACTCTCCTGGATCTCATTACCCACGTCCATCAAATCCGCCATCTCATCCTGCAGCCGCTCAATCTTGTCAATGTCGATCTTTCCATACTGCTTCTTGAGCTCCTTGTTCGTCGTCTTCATGGCGTCCACCTGCGTCATCACGTTCTTCAGGTTGTCCTGCATGTTGTTCGCCTGCTCCATGTTCCACACCTGACTCTCGAGCTTGTCCTTCTCTGCCTCGTAGGCCTTGCGGCGCTGTAGTACCTTGAGGGCTTTTTGCTTCATGGCTTGCTTGCCGGGGCCGTCGCGCATGCGGGATAGCTTTTCTTGGTAGGCGCCGAGTTCGCTGTTTAGAGCTTTGAGCTTGGTGTCGACTGAGGAGATGCGTGTATCGAGGTTGGTGATGGCGCCGTTGAGGGTGGGTTTGGGGCCCGTGGGCTTGGAGCCGAAGAGGCGGTTCATCGTGGCAGTCGTTAGGAGGTGTTTGTGTGAGGGAGGCAGAGGGGGAAGCGTTGGGAGGATGTCTCGTTGTGTAAGTAGCTGATGAACGTCGGAAATGGTGGCCTGGAGGGATGACGTTTCGCTGCGCACGCGGCTCAAAGATGGAGTGGCGGGGCGGGCATGGCACCCCACCTGGAGATCTGGCACGGCGAGCGAGCGAGCTACCCTGTATGACTAAGCTTTTTAAAGTTGTGTTATCAAAGAACCTAAATTCAGACAGGTTTTAGGGTAGATTAGAGGAATTTAGGCAATTTAATACATATAAAAGCATAAAGTAGCATAGGTCTTACTGTTTGGCTCATGTGGTTTCCTTGTTCATCGTCTGTGTGGTTTGTTGTTGAGTTTGTCGCATTGCTTTAGGCGAGAGTAAACATTGAAGTCGGTGAAAGGACTGGTCTAGCATATCCGCTGGTTCCCGTAAGCAGCCGTGCGATTTGATCACGGACATTACATTTAAATGAATTAAATCATGTTCTTCAACGCGGAAATAATAGCTTGTGGCTAGCTTAAAAGACATTCACCTTTCAATTGAGCGAGACATCTAGCAATATTACCTACTAAATATGCTCAATCGACGGTGGTCTGGATCAAGCCAGTACTCAGACTCACAGCGCAACAACTGAGTTGTCATTCAGCTGAAGCGATTGGTCTCTATGGATTCAATGTCTCTACCGTAGCTCACAACCTCTGATCTAAAAACACCTAAAGACTAACTCAATTATGCTTCATCAACGTTGAATCTACAATTGGTAGGCATCTAGAAGCCTACGACAGCACCCTCAATCACCAATAATTTGGACAATAAAATCAACTTCATTTTATGACCCCTCATTCATCCTTGTCACTGCTCGGCACTCCTAATCACTGCTAATCACTGGCCATCGCGGCTCGCACAGCTAGTGGAGCTGTCACACGTGACCCGCTTCCATTGTTTGGAGCCACCCGACGCGTCTAGGAAAATAGTCCAATCCTCGCAGCCCACATCAAATCCAAACCCCAGTAAACCAAACAAAACAAAAACGCCTTTTGCGCATTCGCACTCGACTTCTTCCTCACCACTTTACGAACTCGACTCGCCGAGCGCAAAAAAACATTCCTCGCTTACTTCAGCTTCTGAAAGCTTCACGTTTTCTTTTCTGCATCTTCGCTGCTCGTTGCCCCGTTGTTTGGGCGGTTTGTTTACTTTCGTCCATCCGCACTGCATCTTCGCGATGGCGGCGGCGGATGTCCCCAAATGGGGGTTTGGGCAAAAGCCCATGGAAATGTAAGTCATTCCTCTTCTGATCGCGAGAAACGATAGTGTTTTTTTTAAGTATACTGACTTTTACTTCAGTAAACCCATTGCGAACTCATTCGTCCCCTTCTTCTCGACTTGCGCCTCGAGCCGCACCGATGCAAACATGTAGGCTTGCATAGCCGTTGAAAGTCAAAATCATGAGTACTAACGGCTTGACAGGTCTTGGAGCAACAACTTCGCTGTACCTTCTCCCCACGTTCGACTGCCCGCTTGGGATCGTGTCCCTACCCAGTCTCACCCAGCTACTGGCAAGACTCGCCAGATCATGAAGCGCGTTGGAGTCTGCACTCAGAAGCGAGCTCCCAAGCCCTTCTTGATGCTGCCACCTCTCGTCCAAGTCATGCCTGTTCCTACTCGAGAGGACATCGCCCTCGATCAATACGTCCCCCGAAAGATTCGCCGAGGTCCTACCTTCAAGGCCGTCACTGGAGACAGCGATTACTCTGGCCGAGCCAGCAGTCGCGCCGAGATTGTTAACCAGTTTATGCAGGCAAAGGGTGAGTTTTTTTTCGCTTGCGCTTCAAGAATACATACTGACATGCCTTAGTTGATGTTTCCAACAATTTCATGGCCACCTCTTCTTGCACCACCTTCGAGGACAAGATTGCGGCTCGACGCGGTATCTACCAAGTCGTCCCCATGAAGCGATACGCCAACAACGATATCGTCGATTCTCCTATCATGCTGGTTCCCACCGGCGGCAACAAGCTGTCCATCTACAACCAGCTCATTCCCATCATCAAGCGAGCCCTGCGAATTGGCAAAGCTGAGATCGATTTGCCCACTGCCTCTATGGCCGAGTTTTCTACTCTTATGCGTCGCATCCGCCGAAACCCTCGCCAGCACCTTGCTGCCTTTGGTGCCTCCGACCTGTCTGACATTATGGACATGGCTGAGCCCGAAAGCCCTACTGTCGTCCGACAGCCTATCCTCAAGGCCGAGTCCCGATCGCCCCAGAAGCGTCTCGCTCGCCTCACAAGCCCTATCAAGAACGGCATGAACCGTATCACAGATGGCTTTGTCAAGCTTGTCCCTGGCAATGGCCACAAGGCGCCTGCTTCTCCTACCAAGGCGGACTCTGCTCCTTCTACACCTCTCCGACAGTTTCCTACTCCTGTGAAGCCTGCTATCACACCCACCGGTATTGAGTCCAGTCCTATGTCTGGATCTCCTGTCACCGCCAAGGAAAACTTGTCCACCGAGTCTGCTGATGAGGGTTCTCCCCGCCCCGGTCGCACATTCCGTGTTCCATCCGAGTTCGATTCATCGTCCGTCAATGAGAGCACCCAGGAGCCTCCCGAGACTCCCAAGGCTTCTTCGCCCGTCAACTACTCACGACCTATCGCTCCCACTCCTTCACAATGGAACCGATTTGAGCCTTCTACTCCTCAGACGTTTACCCCTCTGCCCCAGAACGAGGCACCTGTCACTCCTGGACAGACTTTCAGCCCTATTGGCCTTGCTTCTCTTGTCCTCCCATCTACTCCCAAGCTGCCCGCGTGCACCTATGACACCCCTACTGGAGCTGACTCCTTTGACTTTGGCAAGGCTTCGCCTTTCCGTAACTCCATTTCTTGGATGAACACATCTGTTCAGGCCAGTGAGCCCAAGCGCATTAAGAATGTCAACCAGGCTCGCCGACGCCAGAGCGAACCTTTGCTCCGCAAGTATCTTGAATCTCAGGCTCGTCGCCGCTCGTCTTCTCCGCAGAAGGTTCGATACCAGGAGGAGGACACTTTCCGCGATGACTTTTCCATTGCTTCACTTTTTGACACTGCTTGTGCCACTCCTCTCAAGACTGCAGCTACCGAGATCGCTGCCACCGAGACCCCTGTTGAGACTACTTCCATTGAGACTACTCAGGTTGAGACTGTTCCCACTGAGATCGCAGCTGCTGAGACCGCTGCAACCGAAACTGATGCCATGGAGACCGACGCAGCCCAGACATCTGCTGATGAGGACGTCTCCATGATTATTGAGCCCGAGGCTACCCATGAGGTTTCTGATCTCACTTGCTCCACTCCTCTTGACACTGCTGCTACCAAGCCTGTTGTTACTGAGTCTACTGCCGCAGCCCAGACTGCTATTAGCGAGACACCCGCTACTGAAACCACCACTGACCAGCCCATTGCTGATGAGGATATGTCTATCGACGTCGCACCCCAAGCCACCGAAGACGTTTCTGACACCCCTCCTGCCACTCCTCTCAAGGATGATGCTACTGAGACTACTGCTGCTCAGCCTGATGCCGATGAGCCTATGCCCATGGACATCGAGCATGCCCCCGAGGCCTCTGCTCCTGCCAACAACCAGAACGGTCAAACTGCCACAGTTGAGAATGGTGTGGTGAACATCGACATGCGACAGAACCCTGATATTTTCGGGACCTGTGCCTCGTCTCCACCTGCTCCAATTTACAAACTATCCCGCATGGCCATTGATGCCTGCGACGGCCACGCTAAGATCGTGGTTGCCGAAGAGAACGGTAGACTCTTTGTTCGATTTAAGGTATCGGCTGAGTATGCCCACATGTTCCCTGCTAGCCAGGGCTTTGATGATTCTCAATTCACTACCTCACCATTGGCCATTTCTTCCTCGCCGAGAATCTCTTTCAAGACGAACCAACCCTCGTTCCAGGCTCAGCCTGCCCTGTCTTCTTCCCCCGCCAAGGTTGATCAGACACCAGTCACTGGTGCAACCCGAGACTTCTTGGCCGAGAACTCCCTTTGGGTTGAGAATACTCCTACACAGAAGCGTTCGCCCATTCCCGAGCCTGTTTCTGTTAGCAACATGCTCAAGACACCCGACTTTACTGCCTTTGGCCGCTCGCGATCCAGCACATCTGGTTTCCGTACCCCCGAGCTCCCAGCTGACGAGCACACTATGGTCTTTGGCTCCCCCGAGGGCGGCTTCACACCTGCCAACAAGTCCTCTGTCCGCGACTCTCTTTCTGTCGATGATATTCTCAAGACTCCCGATGTCACTGGCCTTGGAATCATTAACACTGCCGACACTTCTGACTTCCAAACACCTGAGCTTCCCGCCCACGACAACACTCTCATGTTCGCTGCACCTCCTGCCTCTGCTCGACCCACGTCGAACAAGCGCATGACCCGACGCCAGAGCGCGATGACACCTCTCAAGAGAGCCCTCACCAACTCGATGACACCTCTTAAGCGTGGTACCCCCAACGCCGTGTCTACCCCCAAGTTCGCTACTCCTATGACCGATGATGCTGATCGAACTCTCGCTGTCTCCTGGCCTGACGTTAAGGACACTCCTGCCCGACAGAACGACGAGGTTCTTAATGAAGTCGCTACTCCTGATCAACTTACTCCCGTCCGAAAGAATGACGAGGCTTTTACCAAAGCTACCACACCCGATCAGTCTACTCCTGTCCGAGCCAACGATGAAGCTCATATTGAAGCTGTTACATCTGCTCAACCTACTCCTACCAAGGGACAAAATGAGATCACCTCCACTACACCTGCCATCATGATCACAGACGCTACCGAGTCTGAGCTTCCCACTCCCGGCACTACTACTCCTACACGTATCATTGACTCTCCCGAGGACCAAGCCTCCCTTAACAACAACACTCCCCCCGCCCAAGAGGCACAAGCTGCTCCTGCCGCAGACGCTCGTCGCCAGGAATATGACAGCCCAGGTCGCGAATACATGCGTGAATTTATCAAGCGCTCTCGCCAGACCACTACTACTGAGACCGGCTCTCCCATTGCACCACCTACCAAGCGACAACCTCTCGGCGCTCGAAGCCCTAACAGGGGTAGCCCGCTGAAGAACAAGCGCAAGCACGAAGACGATAGTGATGATGTGCAGTCGCCAGCCAAGAAGGCGAAGGCAGACAAGGAGACGAAGGCCGAGACCCAACAGCAGTCCACGCCCAAGAAAGGCCGACGTACCAAGACCAGTCGCCAGAAGACTGAGCTTGAAATCGACATGAACGATCTCCCACCTACTACTACCTCTTCCACTGAAACTACCACCGCTCCTACCATCGACACCACCGACAAGCAAGTTGACGAGCTTGATTCGGCTGGCCCAGTCACGCGACGATCCACACGCCTTCGTGGCCAGGACAACGAAAGCGGTGCCCCTAAATCGTCGATCCCAACTCCCATCAAGCTCACCCGAGCTGGTGCTGGCCGCAATGGCGGCGCTGTCCTCACCTCTTCCGACTCCCGAACCAAAGAGAAGGAATTGAGCAACAAGACGCGTGCCAACACCAGAAAGAACAAGGGTGATGCTGAGTATCCCGCCGAGGTGCTCGCTAAGTTCGCTGCAGCCCCGGTTGAGGATGACTCGGATGGGAGTCAGGGATCGGAGGGGTCGGCCAACAGTCAGGGCCGACGTGTGGGGTGGAAGACTCCCCTGGCTAGTATCCAGGACGAAGAGGAGGAAGAAGAGAAGAAGGAGAGGCCCAAGAAGGGACGGGCCCCCAAGGTCAAGGCCACCCAGGGCCAAACGGGCATCGCCAAGCCCAAGTCGACCACGAAGTCGACACCAAAGGCGAAGCGGACCACCAAGGTGGCCGAGAGTTTGGGCATGGTTGCCAACGGCACCCCCGCCAAGCCCCAGCGCGTGACGCGATCTCGCGCACGCTCTGGGGCTTGAGCGCCCCGACAACAGTCTCTCGACAACCGGGGACGGCACCTTGGTGGTTCCGCAGTTTTG
Organism: Fusarium stilboides; assembly: GCA_014822085.1. Classification (NCBI taxonomy): domain Eukaryota; kingdom Fungi; phylum Ascomycota; class Sordariomycetes; order Hypocreales; family Nectriaceae; genus Fusarium; species Fusarium stilboides. The sequence goes on from JAASAY010000057.1 coordinate 259,706, forward strand.
TTTTTTGATTCGGACAGAGAGACCCAGGATGGGGGTCGGCACCAGACGGTGCCTGAATGAAAGTTTTTGTTTTTGTGGCGGCGTTGGGAGGGGGGCTCCCAACGCCTTTCTGCGATATCATGAGTGTACGAGATGCATTGCGAAAGGCGTTGGTGGTTGCGCAAGATACCACAGTTTTTGGTTGCGTTTTTGGGGCCTGTTTTCGGTGGACGACGCAGGCCGGTGTATGGTTTTTGAAAGTCCTCGGGATGAGGCAGGGAAAGCATAGAAGCCCAGAAAGGGGCGGATGTACGAGAACAAAGATTTTTTGACCACACTTTGATGTCTTGCCTTGACCTGTGATGCTAGTACTTGTGAATGCTGGTGATGTTGAGAGTGTAAAACGACAGGTAGTTGTTGACCTTGATCTCCGTGCCGTCGCTATCAGCTCCGGGCTCGTCGGAGGTTTCATGGGTCAGTTTATGCCCGATCGTCACCAACGCCGTGGCAGCTCTCGACGACGCGGATCCTGTGAGCTCATGAGGACTCCGTAGTTCGCAATTCTTGACTTGATTCGTGACGTTTGAGACGACAAGGTGAATGACCTACGTAACAAATCTGAGCCATGGACCTTGAAAGTAGTGTGGCGGGATACTCTTATGCTGTCCTGCACATTTGTCGTTCTTTTGTCATCATGTATCTTCTCGAAGGAACTTTTATTTATGACTGGCTTTATATTGGCAGCTATTGAGAAACCGGTTTGACTCATTACTCAGTTACAAGAATTGTTACAATGTCAGCAAAGACATCAATAGCGTCAACCCTCTCCAAGACACTCCCTATCCAATGTATGTAGTGGTGCCGCTGCCGTTCTTCCTCAGGTTCTTGCATATGCGTTGGAGTTGTAACTCGGAGACGACGCGAACGAGAAAAACAAAGATTGATCTGATTAGATGACCAGGTCGAAGCGAGACCTCCAACCCTACCACTGCCACTCCCAGCACTCTCCTTACCACCACCAGACCTGCTCCCGACACTGATACTATCACATCGGGATCTATTGACCTGGTCACTACCACTGCTCCTGCTCGCACTTACTACCCTTACGGTGTCTTCGGTGGTCCCCGCGTCGCCACGTCCTACTGCCAGTGCTCAACTATCATGCCTCATCTGCGAAGCAGACAACTCAGACACTCTTCACGATAAGCGACCTAATGTTCGCTATTGATGCCGGCTGGTGCTGGTCTGTGACCGTGTAGGTGGTAGATAGCCATGCTCGGAACCTTTTGCAGCGAATTATTCACTATCTCCTCCAGGGCATGTAATGTCCATGCCAATGCCATATGACCTGTCCATACTCCAGAATTCTGTCGGAACTTGTGACTTCCAGACTTTGCGATGGATCGGAGATGGTAAGAGGTAGTTGGTCAACATTTGACTTGACTTGATTGAAGAGAAACTGATGACTTGTCGTTGATAGAGTATCAAAATGACCCTATCCAACATGGTATTTCTCCAAGTTCAGGCTCAGAGATCTCTCACAACTGTGCTCTCATAGGGCCCGAGTTAACGATATCCTATATATTTAAGTTCGATGATCTCAACTTCAGTAATACCCAACGCGACACTCATCGCCACCGTCACGATTCAGCGCAAAGACGCCTGAACATGAGAAAGAAACTCTTTAATCAGCTGTAGTATAGTCTTTTTGATGTGTGAAAGGATCACCAGAGCTCATCCAGCCCAGTATCCTTGACTTACTCAACCGACACTCTTTCAGCCTACATCGACAAGCAGCCTCAGTTAAATAGCCACTATGTCACTTCCAACATGTCAACACCCGTTGTCTAATGTGTAGGTTGTCAATGCAATCAATGCAACTGCAAGGTATTTGTGTCACCACCAAGGCATGTCAGGCTCAACTTGGGCATATAAACAAACATCAACCTGAGTACTTATCCTCTTCCTAGCAACCTACTTATCGCATCTCTCGTAATACATAAACGCACACATCGTCTGATACCCTTCAACACCTCATTCTAAATAAAGCCCATCCATCGATCATGATACCCTCACCCACTCCCCTCCCGAGACACCCGGTCCGATGCGTCCTCCCGTTCCTATCTCTTCAAGTACCTACAATAAAACACAACACTCAAGACCCCGCTCAACGGCAAGCCGCATAGTCTTGGTCTAGTGAAACACCAGATCTGCTGTCAAAACCACGGCTCATCCTTCCATTCTCCCCAACCTATCCATGAAACGAAACAAAAAGTCTCTCCCCCCCACGGTAACACACCCAAAACAGCCATGGCGTCAAACGCGTAACTAAATAAGACACGCGTATCCTTGCTTTCTTCACGCGGGGTTGTAAAAAAGATGGATGGCAAGTTGATTGGTGTTGTGTCGTCATGACTGGTCTAGAGGCTTTTTGGTGTGTTTGCTAATCTTCGTGTTTAGTGAGGGGGAGGGGGGGATGTTTGCCTTGTGGAGGGTCGCGTCGTGCCGCGGGGGTAGTGTCACGACGGTATCAAGTTGAGTCTAGTGCCTTGGCTGTTGAGTTGGAGAGAATGAGAATGACTGGTTATCGTGACTCTTCGCTTGGATGGACCGTGTTTGGATTACAAACTCGCAGAACCAAGCAACACCTTTCACGGCATGGCTGTCAGTCAGAATAGCACAGCACAAAGGAACAGTCAAGTATTTTAATTCTTTTTATTATCTTGTTTTGCATCAGTTATTATGACTTCTCGTCTAATAACGAAAACTCTCAATCTGATCAAATCACTTCTCGTATCTTCCTCCTCGACACCTTGGTCTATCACTCAAGGCCGGAGAGCTGTCCAAGTCGACAGCCATTAGTATTCGTCCCCTCAACATCCACCCTTCCAGTCCGATACGCCAAATATCAAAGCCCCATGATACACATGATTGTACACAATCACCCCCGTCGTGACATGTTCCCCTGCCTCCAACATCTGCCCATTACTTGCATTCGCAATCCGGGGATAATTGTTTGCGTTTGTGCGTGGATGCCCGCGTTGCCATGTCGTGCACACCCATCTTTGTTGGGGAAACAATGTAAAAGAATACAAACTCCAGAGCGAGAGCGGTGCTCGACTCTTTGTTCCCTTCTCGTGCCCTCCAACTTCCGTCTAAACTTTTTGACTTTCGCTTTTTGATATCCAATCGGTTTTCCTCTGGTCAACGCCCCGCACTAACAATTATGTACAATTCTAAACAATAAACAATAATGTGCAAGACTCTCAAAATTGAGAAGACCCAAGTGGTTTGTCGTGCCGTCGTGGCTATATCGGGAAACTTGTCCCAAAAATAAAAAAAGGAGTGACATGAGTCGGGGTATCTCTGTAAAAAAGATGCGACAAAAAAGGACATGAAAGAAGAAGAAACGCCAAGCAACCCCATGATAGCTGGCTGTGTCATCCAACGACTTCTAGTTTTGTCTAGTCGTCATCGCGTTGCAGGTCATTAAGTTGATCGTTGATCAGTCGTCATAGTTCGGTTTCGAGGGGGCACTCATTACTTTCGCAGGCCAACTTTGCCAGCGAGGTTCTTCCAGAACCGTGCCCCCTTGCGCTCCTCGCTGTGCGTCCGTAGCATCACCTCGTCCCGCTGCATGGGTCCTACAATGTCTTCGTCGCCTCGCGCGGGGAACTTGCCGTCGGCATCCACCAGACGGGGAATTGCGCTGGGCAGTCCGTCCTCAAGACGTTTCCATTGCATTCCAGCAAAGGCCACATCCATAGGAGGTGGTCGACCGATGATGGAACCGCCGCTGTTGGCTCGTGATCGTCCGCGACCACGGCTTCGGCTTCGTGAGGCACTTGTCGAACCAGGTGCAGAGCTGGTAGCTTCCACAATCTGCGCCATGAGCCCGTCGTGTGTTGTCCTCCATCGCTTCTCGATGTTGGCCCACTTGGCCTCGGTAAGCGCGTAGATCTTGCTCGTCTCGCCATAGTTCTCACCCGTGCGTACCAAGTGCTTGGTGTAATTGCATCGTGCCGTGTCCCAATCCTTGCGCAACTGTTGAAGAGTCTCCATGTTCACAGCCTCGGGCTGGTAGGGCTGTGGAGTGATGGTGAAGTTGGCATGTCCCAGGCGATCCGACCACTCATCATGCTCCTGCAGAATCGCAGGGAGTGGGAGTGGCACCTCTGGAGTGTTGGAACCATATCGGAAGGACGATACTGAAGGCTTCGTGCTCAGAGATGGTCGAGGGAATTGCGTGGCAGATGGAACTGGTGACGGAACTTCGGTACTCGACGAGGGCGGGGCGATGGTAGGCGATTGCAAAGGCGACTCTGGCGGCGGTCCGCTCAGAGGGCTAGTCATTAGAGGAGGTAGTAGAGGAGTGGTGGCCAGGCCTCGCTCTCGCTCAAGGCTTGATCGCTCAACAAGAGCCTGCGCCTTCTCGATGTCAATAGGCGCAGGCAGGTTAATGCTCTCGGTGCTTCCGTAGTAAGAAACTGCGGGAGTGGGAAGACCGGTGTTTTCCAACATGCGTTCCTGACCAGGTCGGCTGGGTGCAGACATGGATGAAGATCGACTTGAAGGGCCTCCAGAGAGCACAACGCTTTCCAGGCTGAGTTCCGTACTGGGTGAGAGCATTGGGTTGCCCCTGGGACTGCTTGTCTTCCAACGCGGCAGGTTGGGGAAACGGGCACCAATGCGTGACGTGAGGCCGGCAAAGGGTGACTCGTTACCCGACCTCTTCTTTCGAGAGCGCTCGTCCATAGGCATGTCACCGTCACTCAAGAAACCCATGTCGTAGTCGATCTCGTAGTCGCGAACAACACTGCTATGAAACATGACATCTTCGGAGCTATTTCGGAGCTCACAGGGGTCATCGCCTACACGGGAAGGGTTTGGGTCAGCAACTCCACGATCACGTATATGGCAGGCCAAGCACGGTTCCTGAGATGAGGACGAGACGGCGGCCTAGCCAGATAGACGGGACGTACACAAGCAGTCATAGAGACTAAACTGATCCGAAGGGGCAAGACTAGCACGGTTCTGTTGCTCGGGTTCCAAAGGCTCCTCCTGAACATCGGGCAACGATCGCATTGGGGCCTTTGCATGAATCGATTGTGTAGGCGAGACAGGGCTTTCGTTCAATTGAGGAGGAAGATCGAGAGAAGATGCTGAACTAGACATTCGGAAGTGGCCCTTTCCAGGAGAGAAAGTCGGAGTGACTGGTGAAGCAACATCGGACGAGGACGAATTTGTTGTGTAGTAGACGTATGAGAGGTCGGTTTCGGGGCTAACTTGTTGTACCTCATATTTACGGCGCTCCTCTACCAACTGCGGGAGCAGCAGCGGCTTGAGATTGGGCGACATGATGTCGGCCGGTACGGTCGAGGCCGTGGATATTAGAAAGGTCGGAAGAGCGAGCGACTATTTCGAATGGTTGTGTTGTTGTTTTGGTGTTGAAGAAAAACAGAAGAGGAGGAAAACAAGAAGTTGGAGGGATGCCTCGGGAGGTGGATGTAGATAGAGGCGGCAGTGACACAGCAGCCAAGTCAGGTTAGCTCGTGTACTTGGGTACTTCGGACCAGGTGGCGGCGGATCCGGGGACCGGGGGTGCTCTTTCCTCCAAGACCGGGGTGGGATGCTGGGAAGGATGGGATGCGGAAAGTTGTGCTGGTGGGTGGGCAG
>JAASAY010000058.1:0-96825 GCA_014822085.1 Fusarium stilboides
ACCCGCAAAAGCCTAATTAGAGATGCGTTTCTAAAAATCAGGCTATATTCCTAAAGAAAGCATAGTTACCTAATATAATTATGCCTAAAACATATTAGCGCAGTATAAACCCAGAAAATGCCTTAAGGCCTAGCTAGAAGATTAATTAATAAGAAGATATTACGGTTTAATAGTTATCAAGCCAAACTTTCCCTTCCCTAATTAACAGGTAATTAATACAAGACGGAGATAGCATATTCTCTCCGTGAACTCGGCCGGGACTGTGGAGAATAACATTACTCTCCATAGTGGCAATAAACCTATCTAAGTGATTTTTTATAGAGGTTTGTGGGGTTTTGTGCTCACCTCAGTGGCCGATCAATTGAGAGAACACGGCGATGAGATAATGTACAGAGAGAGGTAAATCTCGATGACGCAATTCGCGTCGAGCCAACCTTTTAAGCTATAGTACTTACTGGGCCTGGTAAGATCTTCAGCGCTACGCTACGTAGTTGGCTACTAGGGCGGAGAAAATCTCGATGATGAGCATGCTGTGGCTTAAGAGAAAAGCATGGGTTTGTAGGTACCTAGTGGGTATCATCGATGATTCAGATAAAGATCGATCATAATGTATGGGAATCTCAAGTGAGATAGCCACAGCGAAACGAACCGTGCCGAGGGGCAAATGCTTAGCGTGGTCTGGACCTGTATAGACCGTTGTCTCAAACCCTCCCTGCTGGTTTTTCTCGCCACCAATGCCGAGTACCATTCAACGCCAATTCTACATTACAAACTTGATCCCTTCACTTAAGAAAGAACAATCGCACTTTGGCCAAAGGATTCGTTGCCAGCCAAGCTACTTAGCTGATATTTGCCCGGTTGTCGACGGACAATCGGGTCATCATTTCGACATGATTACTGAATCGCATTCGAGGCGAGCTGTGCCTCACAAGCTCGTCTCCGAGGCTACTCGCGAGACCGAAATGTTTAGGTGAGCACCAACGCATCCTGTGCCATACTTTTCATTCACCTTAACACTGGAATATGGCTTAGATACTGGCCTCCGTTTCAAACTGGTAAAAATGTGCACGACTTTCGGCGACCAGCTCCGTCCACTGAGCGATTCTCATCTGCTGATGTTATTCTCACGGCCCTTGTCCAGCTTGGTATATATCATGTAGGGGCAGAACGAGCGTTCCTGTCCCTTTTCGACTCGGAGTTTCAGTACTGTGTGGCTGAGGCCACTTCTGGTACATATTTGCGCTCATCGGCCCCGAATCATGTACACAATCAGCCATTCGAACTTTGTGGAACAGCTGCTCCTCGGGGCAAGGATGCATGCGACTTTACACTCATGAACCTGCTCCGAGATGACCACGATCTCGGCGATGGGATGGACCGTCAAACTGATGATGGACAACTTCCTGTCACCGTGACCACGGATGCTGTCAAAGAAATCCGCTTCGGCACTCGAATGATCCTGGGACCTCGCGCGGCGCGTTTTCACGCTGCTGTCCCTATTCGCACGAGACGTGGCATCAATATCGGCGTCTATTCAGTTGTCAATACCGCTACACGCGAATGGACCGAGACAAGCGCCGACCGCTTGCGTGATATTTCTTGCGCCATCTTTGATCATCTCGAGGCAGAGAGTTTCAAGGTAGCCAACAGGAGGAACACGCGGATAAATCGAGGCATGGGATCATTTCTTGAGGGCACCTCGACGCTTTCCGGTAATTCTCTGGGGTCCAACCCTGGAGCATTTGCAGATACGGCCGGGGCGATGGAAGGCAATCTTAACCTAAACCAGCAATCCCTGCAGAACGATAGCGACAGGACGACCTTGGGCACTCAACAACATGGCTCGTTCATGCGTGACCCAGTCATGGTCCAGGATGACCATGTTCAGATGAAGATCTCCATTGACGATGCGAAGCAGATTAAGGATACGATTTCCGAGAACCAAACCCTAGAAAATGTCTTTTCAAGGGCTGCAAACATTATTAGAGAATCACTAGAAGTTGAGGGTTGCTTCTTTCTCGATGCGACCATGGCTGGGTATGGATCCCGTAAGACTCGAACTACTGGCAATACCCAATCTGCAGGACAATGGTCATCAACAAGTAGTGACGACAACACTCAACGCGAAGCTGATAAGCAGGAAGACTTCAACTGTGAGATCAACGGCTTCTCCACAACGACATCCTCCAGCATTGATCGCCCACCCCACTCCCAGGGCTCTGTGGCCCTGTCGCAGAAATTTGTGAGGAGGATACTGTCGCGCTACCCTCACGGCAAGATCTTCAATTTCAGTGACAGTGGAGAGCTTCAAACTTCTGATTCCTCAGGTAGTGAACGAACCTCTAAGCGCCGAGCAGAGGTTCAAAAAGGTCTGCTCCAAGGACCGCCTCATGCAACAGAGACAAGGCTGTTGTCTCGACAGCGCGAAGGAGCAACCATATCTGCTGCATTTCCTGGTGCCAGAAGCGTTGCATTCTTCCCTATCCGAGACCTCAATGTGGAACGGTGGCGTGCCAGTGGGTTCATCTACACCAACACTCCTGTTCGGTCTTTTACCGTAGAGGGTGAGCTGAGTTACCTGAAAGCTTTTGGCATACTAGCAGCCGCCGAAATTGCACGTCTTGAGGTCTTGCGGGCCGACAAGGCAAAGTCAGACGCCCTTGGATCTCTGTCCCATGAGCTTCGCTCTCCTCTTCACGGAGTGCTCCTGAGCACAGAGCTTATTGCTGACACGAAGCTCGATGTCTTCCAGAGCAATATCGCGCATACGATTGAGACATGCTCGCGTACACTGCTGGATACAATAGATCACCTTCTCGACTACTCCAGAGTCAACAGTTTTGTTGACACGCATAACAAGTCTGCTTTTGGCAATAGCCCCAAACATAGACCTATGTCCCCGGGTGGAACGTTTGGTGGGAAGAGCTTGGTTGTTGACTACCCACTCGACGGTCTTGTCGAAGATGTAGTTGAGAGTGTTTTTGCAGGCTTCAACTTTCAGCGCAAGTCCATCAACCAAGTTGTCATTCGACAACGGCACCAGAAAAAGGGAGGCAGTTCAGCTCACGCTGACAATGCTGCCAATAATGCATCAGACTATATGGACGCTATGGACCAGCTCACCCCTGGAGTCGCGGAATTTCAGGGATCTTATCTCGGAATCGGCTACGTTAACATCGTCCTTTTCCTGGATTCCAACTGTGACTGGCTTTTCTGTTTCCACGTTGGAGCAGTGCGTCGCATAGTCATGAACATCGTGGGTAACTCGTTAAAATACACGCGTCGCGGTACGATCTCCATTTCCCTCTCACAAGAAGTTGCTTCCATCAGGCGTCGCAAATCAGAAAAAGTTATACGGCTCAAAGTTGAAGATACCGGCATCGGCATAGGCGAAGCCTATCTCCAAAACGGCGTTTTCAAGGCTTTCAGCCAGGAAGATGATCTGTCTCCAGGGTCTGGCCTTGGACTTAGCCTGGTCAAGAAGATAGTATCCCAACTGAGAGGTCAAATCCAGATTGATAGCCAGGTTAATGTTGGCACGGTGGTCAATGTGCTCCTGCCACTGGAAAGATCTACGCTGCCCCGGTCTAGTCCCCAATTATCAGATACGCAAAAGGGTTTCAACGATCACGTTCAAGATCTCAAAGGACTTCGTGTGCGTCTTATATCCAAGCCGGGCGGCTCAACTGCGCCCTCCTCGGGCTCGCAAGACGCTCTAGGGCATACCTGCCGCGAGTGGTTGAAGCTGGAGGTGCTAGCCGAAGACGATTTCTCGAAGCAGCCGGACATCGTGCTATGGACACAAGACGCCTTGCCCACCGAGGTAGCGAACATAGAGTCAATTGCGTATGCACCGAATGTGGTTGTGTGCCCAGACACCGTAACTGCCCACGAACAAACCAAGGCATCGGAGGATGATAATTGGAAGGGCATTTTTGAATTTATATCCCAACCGTATGTCTATCACTGCACAGTCGGGCTTTACTAACGATATTATACAGCACTGGGCCACGGAAGCTTGCTAAAACTCTATCGTTGGCCTACAGTCGCTGGACGGACTATGACGGGCCTCGCCCTTCACCACTTGGTCAAGGTGTAATACCTCTACCATCAGCACCCAGCCGAAATCCGAGCGACTCATTTTTTGACCAAAATAATACAGGGGGTTTTAAGCGTCCGGTCTCGGAACCCTTGCCATCAGCTTCTCCTACAAAGAAGACTAACAGTGGATCATCCGGTACAAATCAGCAACGGCTGACGGATCTCCCCACAGGCAAGAATATGCCGGCACACTCTGAACCTGATGAAGCTAAGGACACCCCGAAGAAGTTCCTTCTTGTCGACGACAACCACATCAACTTGAGAATCCTGTCTGTCTTTATGAAAAAGATGCAATTGGGTTACGATACAGCAACGAATGGCAAGGATGCAGTGGACAAATACATGCAGGCGCCAGGGACCTACGCCTGTATCTTGCTGGACATATCAATGCCAGTGATGAATGGTTTCGAGGCTGCAAAGCACATCCGGGCGTTTGAGAACACAAGCGGTATTGAGATTCGCGTTCCAATATTTGCGTTATCTGGGCTGGCCTCTGAAGAAGCGCAAAGGGAGGCCTTCGGGAGTGGCTTTGATTTATTTTTACTAAAGCCAGTTAGACTACAGGCGCTCGGAGAAACACTAGAGAAACATGGAATTTTAAAAGGAAAAGAAACCCAAGTATAAATGATGCTGAAGCCTTGGTTTCAAATATCAAATTAATAAATATATCTATATCAGCTATACTATTCTCATCTTGGAAGACTGGTTGCCTGCTGATAGTTCCAGGAGCCTTCGTTGCGTCTGTCTTAGAACCACATTAGAATTGCAGCCCATAACTACGTCCCTGGTCACCCTTAGCCCATCGTGTTGTTCTTTTAGCCAACTTCGTGTTCCCCATGATCTTGGTTGGTTTTTTGGAATACTTACATAATCTTCTTGAAGTGTAATGACATTAATTGTCATGGGATTTAAACACTTCACAGTCTTGTCCTCCTCATTTGTGCTAGCTCATATTTATTATTTTTCTGTTTATTATCATAACGGACTTAAATAAATTGATTCAACACCAAAGGCTTGTGATGCTTGAAGTGATAAGGTGTGCGTACTGCCCATCATGTGGTCGTAAGGAGTGTTATTGGTCATGGGGTTAAGACTTCCCTGAGGCTTTCTTGGATAAGGCTGCCCAAAAAGTAACACAAAATTCCGCTTTCAATGTCTTTCCTTACCTCTATCATAGTCTAAAAGGCAATAGATTATCAAGAGGCAATATGTCCATAGGGTTGGATTCTAAATAGCCAGAAGTGAATTAAGGCTTCATCATAAGTTCCTGACACTTAGGTAACCACTAACTAATCATAGGTATGGAACTACAGCCCAATGACGCAGCAAATAACTTCGAGTCACTCCCGCCCATGTTTTCTGTCCAAAAAGAGGGATTTAACTAGTGCACAGGTCACTCCGAGGAGATTCCTCTCCTCGGAGGGTTAGGTTAGAGTTTTTAGGCAATCAGACTCAACCACTTTAGCTGCCAACGAACTTCCAATTATATCTGGCTGAAATGAAGAGCCGCAACTGGGAGAGGGTAGTGGCAAATAATAGATAATACACTTCGGGTCCAATAGAAGTCCGCGCCCACATTGTAATATTACTATATTAAGAGATTCCTTTATATAATCTAACATCCTACTTATAGTATAAAACAGGAATAATAAAAGCTAGTTAATAGATAACCTCTGACTGGCGTCGTGTGGCTCGGGCCGCTTTTTAAGCTCTCATAAATAGACAAACCATCTTATCTCAGTTTCTTTCCGGTATACTATCCCGGGTAACTATATGGGAAACACAGTGTCAATGCCATAATCCACAGGTATAGTGTAGATGGGGATGGTTGATTGGTAACAGGATAGAGTCGTCGGGCGTAAATAGAGGATATGGCGCTTGACATGATGGCAAGCGATGGGGAAATTATTCAATATTATGAGAGCATGCCACGACTTGGAGGTGAGTCTCAGGCTCAGCAGGTCTGAAAGAGGCAGTAATGCGAATCTGTATCTGTAACTCGCTACTGTATGCGAGTCTAGAAGGAGTTGGGACAATGATGAAATTATTTGCTTAGTTGTAACTCCTACCATAGGTGCATTTGTTGGAAAAATAGAGTTTGATATTTCTCGTATTGTACCCCCTGTCAAATCGGTGAGGGTGCCCCAGCGCTTGTTGATATTGGGACCTATTCGACTCCCTGGGTCGAATTTTTAGACTAGCCCAATCAGCTAAAGTGCCGTTTGAACGTGAGAGTAATGATTGGCTAGTTTGTTTAACGCTGGAGCATCATCAGGGTTCACAAATGCCAGGGAATGTTCTGAGTGAAGACTTTTTGACCCCCACTGTACGCCGTAACCTCATTTGTGTTGTAGCGTTGTACGTCATCAAATTTCTCTGGAGGGTCCGAAATGGTGCAGAATGTAGGTCTAGTTGATGCTTTTCAAATCATGGATACAACATAACTCTTTTATTACAAAGAGAACGTGGTGCGGCTCTATAGCGTGGTAGATTAGGCTTGAATGTCTTGTCTTGCATATCAAGACTTCAATGTCGATTACACCAAGCCCAGTGTCTAATCGAGCTATACCCATGACTTGATTGCACAAGACCTACGCTTTGTCAACTATTTCAAATTTGCTGGTTTAGCGGCTCGGATTCGAAATCGGGTATTCGCGGCTGGATTGATCGAATTCTGGAGCTTTCAGACCCTGTACTGCACGATAAGCGGACTTGCCACTGGACGAGGTTCGAATGTAAGTGTTGGTGTGATGCCAAGTCAGTTTATTGGTACACCTTCTCGGAGCTTCTAGTGGCCAGATGCAAATTTCAGGTATCAGACCAGTTAAAACAAAACAGACTGAATGCATTTAAAGCCCGAAGCGCAATTAGCAGCCAGAAAAACATTTGATCTACACTTGGTGCAGATGCGTTGCACTACATGTAAGGTGAGTATTCATGGGCTAGTCAAGCGTTCTTTCGCATCTTCCTTCAACCCTCCACTTCCATAATTTCGTTCTACAGAGCAAACAATACAAATACTGGAAAAAGAATGGCCATATCAACTCCTATACCGCTCGTCGACTACTGTTGTATTGCTTGCTGCAAAGCTTGTGATTTTGGCACTCATGATTACTGTGGTACTTGCCACAGATGTTCTTCGCACCGTAGGTAACATTCTAACGACGCTTGAAACTGTCTTGTTCGAGAGTAACCCGCGGGAACTAGGCACTATTAGCCAATCGCAAATTCGTTAGGGGTTTAAGGTCTGATAGAGGCAGTTGGCTCGCACTATGACCTGTACGATTCAGGATAGTGAAGCAGGGGTTGAGGGAAGAAATTGTTCCGGGAGTAGAATCAGGGCACTATTGATCTTGGACATGCAGAATATATATGTATGAGGATTTTCATTTAGAAAGGGCCATTGGTCCCGGAAGAGTCCCTCGCTGGTGGGCAGAACGCATGAATCTAGGAAAGTCTATCTATATCCGAACGTAATGATGTAGAGCCGTGGTAGACCATATCATCTAGCATTCGCTCGCCACAAAGCCCCTCAAGTGATTCATGCTGTTCTTGCTAATCTGAAGGATCTGAGTGTTGCCAATGTTGGCTTGTTCAAGTTGATCGGTATCAAGTTCGAAAAGAAGCAAAATGCTACTGAGTCGAAATGCAAGGGCTTCATCGGGATGTTCGTCCAAGAGGATTTTGCCTTTCTTGCCAAGGGTAACATGATTGGTATCTTGTCCGTGGGCTCTGCTTGCTAAGAGGAAGACAAGTATGACTGGGTTCGTTGAGTGGTAGTGTCCGCAGTTAGGAAAAAAACATGACTCGATGATACAACGAGTTTGATGCTGAAAATGCATAGCCACTTTTCAGTATCGCCTCTGATCGAGCTGAATTTCGAGCATCTGACCCTGGTAACATCGCTTGCTCCCCGTGATACTTCTTGGGATCCACAATACACCTGGCGACAGCTACTCGGACGCTAAAGGCCTGGATCTTCTCTTCAAGTCCCACAACCTGACATGATTTGACCTTCATCTTTTGGTCTATCTTAAATTGTGATGGGGTTGATTTCCCGCGGTCGCCTTGGGCTTGTGGAGTGCGGCATCCGCTTATCATCCGCGCTATATTGAAATAAGACGATAACGAGGATGAAAAAACAAGCCATTTGTGGTTGGCTAAGCCAGACTTGAAGGTAAGAAAGACATGTTATTAGACTCGCAAGGCGCCAAAAAACTCCTGACGACCGAGTTTCTGCTGGAAACTCAAGACTGCAACAGCATAAAGCGCTCTTTTGCGGCTATCAAGTTCAAAAATCTGAGGATAATCAATCCACTGCCAACATTGTCGTATCTCTGCAAGCAAAGCAAATACCACTCTCGGCTCCATGAGCCTGGCCCTATCACGCCCCGAACTGGTCAAGCGTGAAGGAAGACTCTGATTCGCAAACCAAGCATTCCACACTACTATTTCCTCGACCTGTACAGCTGATCGTGGTTTTGTGCTAAGGCCACTTGTGGGAGAAGGCGTGGCCGTTGAGTGAGGACTGAGGAGTCGTTTAACGGCCTGATAGGCATCGGCGAGCAGTAGACGGGCGTCTGAGCGATACCCGGCAGAACTCCAGCTTAAAGCCTTGGAAAGTAGGTCTGCCGTGAAAAGCTCGGCGTGCCTTTGTACCATGTTGGAGTCAGACAAAATGGCCGGTGGATTGCGATGCCCGTTTGAGCGCGTTGCAAGTCTTACGACCACAGGATCCGGTTGACATATCTGAGGATCATGATAGTTGGTCTCTTCCCAACTCATATCAATCCGAAAAAGATCGAGAGAGTCGTGGTAGATATCTTGGCTGGTACACTTGTCTAAGTGTTGTTCAGCCTGAGTCCTGGCAGGTGTCAAAAGATTTCGCATGCCTCCGTCCGATCTCAGGGTGTAAGGCTCTGTATCCATATGAACTACGATATCTCGCTGTTCATGCAAGGCAAGATTACCTAGAAGAACAACCTTCTCCTGTCCGCGCGACCTGGTACTCACCAAGTATGCTCCCTTGACACTAGCGAACACAGCTGGGGAGGAAGGCAGAAGCCTGAGCCGCAGGCGGACATTTGGCAGTAACTGCTTCTGCACTAGTCGTATGCCACTCATCAGATACTCGGGCAAGGCCAACCAGTCTTTGACATAGTTATATGCTCCCATGGTCCTTGACGCTAGGTTGACGAGTGAGTCCGGGTCATGAGCCAAGCCAAGGCCAAAACTATGGATTGCGATATTGTAGAAGTTTGCTCGAACCGTCAACCTGTGGATTTTGTCTGCGTCTGTTATAGCCCCATCACAAACGAGCATCAACGTTGGACACGTAGCCTCAACATGAGTTGTCAAAAGCGAACTGAGACCAAGTTCAACCCCTTCCACCAGATTGACCATCTTTCGGGCATAATGACTTTGAGGCGCAGAAGCCAAAGCTTCACGTAAGGTATCATAGTCTTCATCCGCATTCATTTCTAGGAGTTGCCATGTCGTCGCAGCACTCAAAACGAGAATGCCCAAGCGATCACCCCTTTTCAGGCACCCTCGCAGGCGACGACAAGATTCTTGCACGACGTCGACTTTGATTTGGTGTCCACATCCAGAAGACACAAGCCCTATCATCAACACCACATTCACCGGTACATGTTCTCTCCCATCAGAATTCCAAGGCAGGCCTGCTCTGGGTCTCTCCATCCTTATAGTTGGAGACAAAGGAAGTAGAGGTGGGTAGGACCGTGAGCCTTCCTCTGATTGATCAATCCGCACGCTTACTAAGAAAGCTAAGTGCTGGGCTTGGCCCGGTTCGTGGGTCTGCGGTGTTTCACAGACAACTGCCAGATGCGGCGTGACCTTTGCCGGTCTTGCATCATCCAAACTACCACGTGACCCTGATGTCGCTCGATCAATAGGTGGCTTAAGAGAGAATGAGAAGTTCGATGTGACTGTAGTCGCCGGTGAAGTGGCTGCGTGTGTCGAGGCGCTTTGTGTTAAAATAGAGCTTCGTAGCGAACTCGTTGCGGTTCTGGAAATCTGCGACATTACGAAGGGAACCGAGTGGGACCCAGGAACAACTTGGATTCTGAAACAATTCTCAACGATACGCGGCTTTCTACCTTGTGACCTGCCCAACGCGTGGGACAACAGTATGGCATTTATTGCTGTCCTTCTGCTCCCCTTTTTACCATGTGTTGGTTAAGATAATCTTGGCTAATAGAAGACCCCTCACGTTTAATCCTCTTTTAGTCTCAGCAACGGCCGTATCTGACACCCTGTCGAAGCTTTGTTTGTCTTCCTTGAGCGTCTCGTATTGGAGGGGCGTCAATGTATATCCCGCCAAGGTCATGGGGGTCTGCCGCCAACCCTGCAAACTCAGCTTGATCAGAGAAGTACCCGTGTCAGTGAGCTGTGGCAGGGGATGGGCAAGGATTCTACCACCCCAGACATGTCTGAACCTTCCATGATTTTAGTGATCAGCCCTGCCTGCAATGGATTGCGACTCAGTGTAAGCGAGTGACCTGAGAAATGACTTTGGCTGAAAGATTCAGTTGCCGCCGCGTTCTGAATCAGACTAGGCTGGCTGTGATCGGAAACGCTTGACTCATGGCGCAGTGCAACGTCGAGGCCAACCACCTGCTGGTGATCTATATGCTGCACCAAAGTGGTGATCACAACGAGATATCGTGAATGATGAGTACAAGGCACATCATCTAGATGTGTGGGGTGGGTTTGGGTCTTCCTCGTTGCCACCATGGCGTTGATGACGATATTTAAAGTAAATACGTCAATCACGTCCTGATACCTCTGCATGCGCCTTGAACGTGGATCCTAAGAGACCTTATCTGTACTCATTGAGTCAGTCATCTAAAAACTCGAAACGTGTGTGTGGTGTGATGATCTTACAAGAAGCCTCGAGTCTTGGTTCAGGCCTCATATGCGTTATCATCCTTACGCACTAAACATCGTCTTTCGACAGATTAACCTTTGATGAAAATTTCCAGACTCTCTTCTTCTTTGTGCCGTAGAGGAAGCCTCACTCGAGATTTCGTCGCCTTTAACGTAGACACTGCCGTTGTAGATGGCAGCGGAGTAGAAATACATGCGCACAGTTACGTATCACTTACGGGGCTAGAGGCAATGACAATAGAGCAGGGCACCATCCCCACCATATTCCTCATGACGGCCCTGGTTTTGACCACATGAGTTCGCCCGCATGTATTCGTGACTCAGGGCAAGACGAACAGTGTCTAGAGGGCTAGGTACTACGGCTGTGGACAAGATTCATTCAACATCAGTGATTGCAGGGCTCGAGGCTGAGTTAAGTTTATTGCCGTCCCATAAGCCTGTCCAGTTGCACCCTACTACATGTGTTGGTGTCCATATGTGACCTTATTATAAGCAATTGATGTCCATACCCTGACCAGGCCAAGTTTCGAGACATGAGCATGTTGAGTTCAAGGAGGTAAATCTTCTCTCAGACTTCGAACAATAAGGCAGTATCGTTCAGGAGCTAAATCTTGTATGTCCTATAAAGGCCAATCTTCGCCTTCATCAAGTCATTCGTCCTTGTCACCATGCTACGATTGGGCGGTCACCGTCGCAGTGTCCAGTTTGTTACTATGGTTTCTACTTTTCCAGCATGGCGACAATGATTTCTGCATTCCTCGTTTTCCTCTGACAGACGATTTCCATTGAAATGCACTGATAATTGCCACGAAGAAATGTCAGATCGACGGTCCATTATTTTACGTCTTGACGGGCATCATCATGATCGTCACGGAGTCTCTTGTTGTCTTGATTTTGTTTCGGATCCTCCGCGGCTTCAAGAGTCATCCTGCCACCAAAGCAGACTTAATCGTTGTCTCCCCAACAAATAGAGAGCCAGTGACATGCGACATCGATCATCAAATCGCCGTGTCTGATTTTGCTGTAGATCTGCACATGTCACCCCCGTCGCCATCAGTCGTTTCCAAGAGCTCTGAAAGACATCTAGGTCAGACCCCGCGAGTCGAGAACCACATTTGAAGGCGTACTGGGCAGTGCTGAAGTCAATCTGGCCATTGTCACCTATTCTGTCCGATTACCGGCCGGCTTGCCAGCGCTTGGCAGGTTAGATTTCCCTCAAGCGAGTACGACCTCCATCACGAGCGTGGCACAGTACTGAGGTTCATGGCTGCGGCATTCTAAGTTATCCAGCATTCTCCTCTTGGTGCCCTAAGCGCGTGTGACTGGCTCAACGCAACAAAATGACGCTTGTGATATTAAGTAAGAGCGGCGTGCTCGTGACCCCGACTGCGCAATATTACGTCTACTTCGTCGTACTGGCTACAGCGAGGGACGAAGTGAACGTGGATGTGTGTCGAAGAAGCAGGCTGTGCAAGCGTATCGTGCAAGCGACTGCTCCGAGAGGGATTCTCCCCTTCGTCCCCCCTCCTTTCGGGACACGTAAGGTAGGCACCTGGAACACCAGCATTCCGAGGTTGAAAGCTGACGGCATTGAGTACAAAGAGATGGATGGTGCATTGGATCCTCTGAGGGGGTGGAATGGAGAGATCCATGCCACTGTGATTATGCCTCTCTCACTGGCTTAGTCCCTCCACAGCGGTATTTATTGCCGATCTGTCATTTGTGACAAGTATGCGAGGAGGACGGGCGGGAGCGGGAGCGAGCGGGTTTAAAGCCACAAAGAACGACGATCAAGAAACATGATCGCTGCTGTGCCCCCGGAAGTGGAGCTCTAATGTGCCGAAGAGAGATGTCAACACTTGAGAGGGGACAAGACCAGACCAGACTTTCGAAGCTACTACACCCTGTTCATCATCACTTGGTATAGGCCACGCCAGCGGAACTTGGAGTTCCCCACCATCGACACCACGAGTTGACCGCTACAAACGGGGATAAAAAAGACGAGACCCACGGGGAAGCGTCACTTATCAATATTGTCGCGTTTTTCAGGCTCACAGTTGCAATGACTGGGTAGTGAGAGCAATCATCTTGGCCGTAGAGGGCTCAAGGGGTCTGCTGGGGGATAAAGTAAAGGCTGCGGCGGGAACAGTTATATCAGCAACGCCTTCAAACCGCACAAGTGATCGACGAACGCTACCGAGATGACACCGAGCTTAGCTTTGAGTTAGCGTGTAAAAAGGCATCGATATGAGTATCAGAGACTTAATGCTGGTTGGTAAGATCTTGAACCATGCGTAATCTCCCAACGGCACAAACATTTTGCTTGTGACACTTCACGATTAGGTTACCCACTCTAGTCTAGTTAGAGTCAAGTCAATGATTGTAGGATCGTAAGCAGCCACGGAGCAGACACCTTTCCAACTGTGGAAGCTGTCGGAGGATGAAATGCTAGGAGGGTGCATCCCACATCCCGTTAATGTCCAGCGAGGCGCATCCGCTTGGCATGGTAAGGATCCTGATTAATAAGAGCCGCCAGTCTAGATTGTGTGATGAGCAAATTGTTAATATGTTGCTCACTAAACGGGCGTAGCAATCCCTTCGAATCAGTGCGCCAAGGCCTAATAAACGAGCCAATACCGGGGAGATTTGAACCGCCACCTGAGCTTGGCAAGACACTCCACGCATTGGAGGGTATCATCGATCCCAACGTCCGCCGTTGTAGTTGCGTCTGACACGCGAGAACGAAGTAGCACTTGTACAAGCAATTGTCACCACTTTTAGGTATAAGAATGAAACGTCAAGGCTCAAGCCTCATCATGAGCCGCCTTGGTTAGCGTCTTAAAGCTTCCAGCGCCCAGCTTTGGATATGAGTTATTTAACTGTTCTCCCAAAACCAGTTTACCTCCCCCAATCATCTTAGGTCAACTTGGAATAAAGTTGAATGAACGAGGAGCGTGCGCTTTCTTGCAAGGCCCACCGACTTTTGCTTTTTCCGCCTGTGGATTCAGTCGTCCGTCCCCGATGCATTCAAGAACAACGGTCAGACGCCGACGCAGGTTCGTGTTTAAATGTTTGTCGTCCAGCGCCAGAAGCCTTACTAAATCCAAAAAGTCATGCTAAGTCGCAAAGAGGCTGCCAGACCTGGTATAATACCCGGAAAATCATGCATATCTCAGCTCCTAATGCGCTTATTCTACAGCAAAGCACGTCATATTCGATGTGACGAAAGATTCCCCCAATGGTCTGCGTCCCCCCGATCTCACAACTGATACAACAGCATTTGTCTCAACGTCTGTCTCAGCTAACTCAAACCAGTCGAAATTGTACCAAACATAACGTTAGGTGTGCATATCAAGATGACCTAGACTGCTGCGATGCATCCACTAGTAGCGAGTCCGTACGAGACAGTGTTGTAGCTGTCACCACCACCAAGCCTAACGCACGATGGCCAGCTCCGATCCGAGCAGAGGTCAGACAATGGCGAAAAACAGGAGTAATGCCATTTGCACACCTTGCATTCAGCATTGAATTCCAGGCCTCTATCTACTCAGAAGATGAACTTTGCCATTTATACCACATCATGAGACTGTATCACCAACTGAGAACTCTAGACGCATCCCACCTAACGGCGTTTTCATCTCTTGCGCCAAGGTTCGACGTCATTTTGGACTTGTCGTTACGGATTTGCTTACTAGGGACCTCAGCTTCTTTCGCATCGGATCGAAATCTCGTCTCGTCATGAATAGTCTTCTTGCGCTTTCTGCTTCACATCTTCTATTCTCTAGCGATAGCTCCTCTCTCCGGTACAAAGCATATCACTACAAGACGATGGCCATCCAAGATCTGAGGCAAACTCTTGAGGCTCTCAGCCCAGAAAATGCAGACGAGGTTCTCGCAGGATCTATAACATTGTTATTTTTATCCGATGATTGGTAAGTACGGTCCATGGTTTGCGCAACTTGGAGTTTAGCTTATCAAAATAAGGAATGGTTGGACCCAAGTCTCGCAAGGCATCTTGTCAGTAGGTCTACAGAGAGTCCATCTGTATCTCTTGTATGCTGAGCGTGTAACAGGTTCTATCAATTTGTCGATCCTGGGGACACGAATCAGAGCTAGTTAGCGCGGCCTCCCAGCTAACGGCCAATTCACTGACAACGAACAACGACCGCGATACCGAAGAAAAGACCCTCATTTTCCATCATATTAACTCAATTCTCCTTGGGATGAAAAAGTTTGGAGATCTACTTCGGGATCAAGAATCTCAAGGTGGGGACCTACAGCGATTACAACTTCTTATCAAATTTACCGACGACATCATCCATCTCGGTGCCTCCGCAACGCCCAGCGAACGATTCGAAAGCATGCGATTTTTTCGGAGAAGTGTGCTCTGGATACCAGTGTCTGGTATCGTCAACAGTGGAAATATCTCCAGTGCGTTGATGGTCAACGCTTACTTGTACTCGATGTTCATCCAAACCCGTCGTTTATTTCCCGATATTCCAGGATTTTGGTCTGCGAGCGAAGTTTCCTTTCTCCTGGAAGGGACACTATATTATCTCAAGATGTATGGAGAGTACAATACATTTGTAGATGGCCTGCAGCTTATTGCCAGTGTACAGAGCAATTTGGAGTGCGTCTCCTAGCATTCCATTTCCAACACAAAGTCCCAATGCTCTCTTGGTGATCAACACCGCTTCATTGATGAATGGATTGTGTTTACTGGATATTAGAGTGAAAATGAGGCACTTGTCCTACCGGTGGACCAAGTCGTAATCCCAGTTGATACTCGATGACCATCAGCTGCTCATGCTGGCAACACAGTGATGCACAGAGGCCCTAAAAGAGGGTTGAGCACCCCAGGCCAGCGACCGGCCCTTTACACGACGCCCCTGTCTTAATGTAGCATGAGTCCTGCAGCATCTCTAGAGGGTCTGGAAGCAAGCTATCAAGGAGCTTCATACTGGTAAAGGGCTGCATCAACGCTCCCGCATAGATCTGCAAGACTCAATCTACATTGGGTTCTGTCAGTCCATGCTAAGAACCCGGCTTGTCGCTCTGATGACACACCTCGTATTTTCAACAGTCAAAGCGATGCGTCCGAGCGGTGCATGAAGAAACCACCCGCTTATCCGACGAAACAAAATGTGGATAACGTTTTCTTTACAAGGGTTGAGGCCCATAGAACGAGTACCCTTCGGCCTTTGAATACCTGTTAGCTTAGTACTTTTACGCTGCTACTGACAGGGCCTCAGATCAATGAGCTCGCGAGCTGTAGCCTAGATTATCTTAAGAGCAACATATCCCCACGAAGTAGTTTAAGGTGGCAAAGCCAGTAGGCCAACCATTCAGAAGCTTCAAGAACCAGGAGCTCCCACTAGCAGGGTTGAAGTGACGAGCTAACAATCAAACAAGGATTATAGTGTACAGGTGGCAACGGTCCTTTCATGTCAGCTGCAAGATGCGGCACCTTGGCCGATTTCCGAGGCAGAGGATTTGCAGACACGTCGAGATGCACACCCCCACACCAAAAATCATCCAGTGTTGCAATTCGCGCGGCTCATTAGACGGTGCTACGGTTCATCTAGCACGAAACTGTCGGCCAGTCGGGCCACTGCCTTCTGGGGGCTGCCTGCGTTGTGTGTGATTTAATCAGGTCGGTCTTTGGTAACTCGAAACGAAGTTCGATTCTTACGAAGCTTATTACGGTCCTCCTGGCGGGACGTAGCCCGCAGGTGTCACGGAAGTCCGATTCCGCGTTTTTATCCGTTTATTCTGTTGTCGAGAAACTCCCTATTGGACAGGTAATAACCTGCAACGGAAGGGATGTACTCATTTGGCAATGCCAGCTATCGTTCTGGGTTAAATAACGCAATAACACTAGTCTGACCTGGCGTGACCTGGCGTCTAACTCTGCGCGACCGTTTCATCTTTCTAATTAGCACGCATCCCCCTAATCCAATCTCATACATGATTCTCATACATGATTCTGCGAGCTGAATGCGCGAATGTCGTGGTAAAGCCTTCTCAGCGATGAAGCTAAGGCTGCGAGATTGACATAAATCACTACCGGCAACTACGTAGTGATGTAATAGAACCACTGCTATAGCTACCCTGCATAAAAATCTGTTGAAATCTGTTATAAGCCTCCTGATGACGCAGTTGCTACTTGTCAGGATTCCTCGCCAGACACGAGCGAGACAAATTAGCAAAAAGGATGAACTTCCTTGCCAAGCAACATCCTTGCTCGCTGTCGGGCTATGACCCAATAGAAATGTTTATATCTCCGATGGCCCTATCACTGATCCTGGTAGTGAAGTCATTGGCGCAGGGTTTCGTCGACATGTAAGAGCAGGACCACAGAAACATTATTGACTAATCATGGGCAACGATCATCTAGGCGAACGTTGAACCCTGTCAAAGAACATTGAGAACAAGGTTTGCGCCCATTGCAGATCAAGAACCCGTCTAACCCTACATGCATCTACCATTGTTGGCTTGGCGTAGAATTCGTTATCACTGCAAGCACTTCTATGTATCATTGGATGTAGGTACACTACCCGCTGACCGGGCAAATCCCATCATGCGCTAGGCTCTTACTACTCAGCGACTCTTCGGTACCCACAGGAAAACCCTTGCTGTCATACGATACAGGTAATGTCTGACATCATAGTGTCGCTTGGGAATGACATCAGATTACGAAGCGATCCCTGTCGTGTCACTACTTGGCATCTCTACCAACTCATCTTACGGTTTGTGCATAGCGGAAGGAATGTAGTTCAGTGAGCAGCTTTTGGGGGTAGAGAGGCTTGTCTGGCGACGCTGCGGATGTCAGCGATGCAGTATTAAGCCTTCTCGATGGAGTCATGGGGATAAGAGTGCGTTCTGACGTACCCTCCATTAAGAAGCGGTTGTGACTCGATTTCAGATACTGAATATCGTTGATCTTGAGGTTCGATCTGCCTTTATCGTCATAGTATCGCGAATTACCATCCTTTCATCACAACCATATATTGCCGATGGCACCAACTAGAAATTTGCAAAGGAAAAGCTTAAGTCTCCGGCATACTGGTCGATTCTAAAAATTTCAGCGCTGTTGGTACAGCCCCGTGGTGGCCGTCGCGTAAGTCACCAACAACCTTGAAGTCACCGCTCTCCGCACGCGGCCATACTGCGTAGTATGTGCCGGAAGATCATGGTTGAATCCTTGCTCACACGTTGTATAATGATCAAATAACCTTCATCCGAGTAATGTTACCGTCAGAAAAATTGAGGTAGCTATCACCGACCCCTGTGAAGCGAGTGTACCGCCAGCATAAGCAGGTTGGTAACCCTGTAAAACTGTCGGGTTATTCTGTGGCTTACAATAATACAGTACATAGAGCACTTAACCAATCTGGCTGATGGCAGAGGGTGAGAACCTTCGCCCAGATTTGATCTTGAACCTCTTACAAATCATATTAGCTTGTCCTTCGCAACGTGCAACTACTTGCGCTTTGAAAGGCGTGGCTTGCCGCAGGTTGGCTTGCCAATCGGAATTTCTCGCTGCTGATTCTTGTGCACTCGATAATTTACCAATAGTGCTTGTTATCGAAGCCCCCCAGGGGCATCTGAATCAATCCAAGTAACGTTGGCTCAATCCGTCCACTTCAACTGCTTTTGGGTGAGTTTATTTAATCATCAGTGACCCCTGCATCCCTGCTTCACCATCCTTATCTGGTAGCTCATACACACGTTAGTTATCGGAGCAAGACACGTCACACACCGGATTATGTATGCCCAAACTCCATATTCTCCTAAAGAGGTATTTGGCCACTTGATTCTCAGTTACCTTTGCGTGCTTTATATCACATCATCTGGACTGGGCTTTGCTCCTCCATATTCGAAGCAGCTCGCTGCTGTCCGCGGTCTGCCTGGCTTGACCCATCGGAAGTCTCCCATATACCGCACTTTGGTTCATGGTCTCAAATCATTGAATGACCCTCGAATAGACCATCCCCCATCGCATACGTTCGAGACCACGTATCCGAGCCGGTCTTCAGCGTCAATAACCGTGTTCCATATCAGACGTATGTTGGTCCAGATAACATCACCGAGCTATACGGTAGTTCTGTGGATGCTTCTCTTTCATCTCCAACGATTAACTCTACAATGATATTAATTGTGCCGAATGGAAATAACTTCAACACTTTTACGATTGTATTCTCCATGTTGGCCTCTAAAACCCACATCATGGGACATCCAGATCAATCCGAAACGGTGGATGAAATATCCCCAGCATGAAAGCTGCGATTGAGCGGTTTTGAAGATATAATAGCTCTAGATATAAAGGCAAGGGAACAACACTTTATACATAGAAATCTTACTCAATATCTTGAGGAGATAAGAGGGATAAACTCTTAAGATTCTATAATACTTAAACCTCCTTCTTCAACTGTCTCTGGATGCGATAAGCCCGGTCTATAACCTGGAAAGCGCTATGCCATCTACCATCCTCTCTAACTTGACGCTGAAGCTCATCTCCTAGTTGCGAGTTATCTTCGCTGCAATTGTTTACATCAAGCAGTATCTGGACTAGCATGATGCCGCCAAAATAACGCAAAAGGTCAGACATCCTGTCTTCTTGCCACTCTTTAATAGTGAATATTGACTGTCTGATGTTGGATAGTTGTTGACCATATGATTTCCATAAGATTTCACCAGCTATATCCTCATCCATCGACTCGCTAGAAACAGATAGGACATCGGACCGAGGGTCGAAGTAGAAAGACCAAGGTTCGTAGACATGCAGCATGCGTACGAACCTTTTAAGCGTATGCTCGCGTGATTCTTTGCATATGAACAGCGCGATAGGAGCTGGACTTCTGTCAAGTGAAGTGAAAGCCGTGTGCGGCGCGCTGCCTGGTTTAGGTCCAGACTCTAATTGAAGCCATTCAGAGACACCATGACTGAAACGGAACCTAGCAAAATCATAGACTTTGCCAGACAAAGGGTCCTGATCCCAAAAAGTGGTAACTTGCATAACTCGAGGTGCAGGCCAAGTCTCCTCCCATATTCTTAGACGAACTTCCGGTGGAAGGAGAGTGAACCCAATCGAGCGCACATTCGGTGCTGTTGTCCATGTTGGTGATCCGTTCTTTGGCTGAATCTCTGTAGGGACCACGACAGGAGCTTCAATCGAGACGGTGTCGGCTAGCTGCGTATACGCCTTGATTACCCGCTGGTCAGACTTGACGGTATTTTTATTAAGCCCATTGACACCAAGCTGGCTTCTGCAAGCCAGGTCAACGTCAGTGGAGGATAGTATCATCGAGGTTTTCATATAAAAACTTGCACAAATGTTTAAGATGCGAGGCAAACAAATATTAGCACAGAAGGGATATCAACCCAACCCGGGAAGACTTTCACCCTGATTCAGTTCGGCGGAAGGATATGACGGTCCAAATATATGGGTATGACAGCCTCAGGGGTAAATACAAAAAGGTTTTGGGTATTGCGACAAGCTGTGTCAAAAGGGATGATCGATGTGATCACCGGTAAGCGGCTTACCCCATTCGTGATTTTCGGTGACAAATCAACCCTCAGGCACGGCTCTGGTGTCGTAAAAATGATCCGGGGCTGGAGCTCAGACATTGATCGACCCCGTTCACTACGAAATGAGGCCAAGATGATGGGCGATGTTCGCAGCTAACGTGGCGTCATAGGTATTATTAGCGTCTTTTCTTTTGATTTAAGTTAGGACATCATACGTTCCTGGTCAAGGATGGTCGTTTCCCATCTTGCATGGATGACTCCAAGAACCTGGAAGCGAACAGAAAGTTACACTACTTAAACTTTAATTAGCCTGCAACGTGGGTGAGTCTTTAGCTATCAAAGACTGTTTCGCTGCTATTTCAATACAATGGATAATCCTTGCTGAGCGAGTGGTAAGCAAAGCTGGGTGAATACCTTATCAAAAATCCGAAATCTCAGGGTGGCCACAGCACTGCACCATCACGTGATGCGGCCGATGTTCTTATCACGATCGGTCTTTATCAAGATAGAGTCTGTAGAAATACAGCGCTGAAAGATGACGAGGGTGCCGGGCACTTGGCATATTAGACTAGGCGATACTAGGAAATGAGTTAGGAGAAGGTCTCAAATTAATATACTTTTTAAGGATTAACTCCGCTGAACCTCTTCTACAAATAAACTAATTAACTCCTCGAACTTAAGTCAATAGAAATCCTGGTATAAATAATGCTTTTTTTAATTTAAAGAATAAAAGCGAGCTTAACTTATATCACTAATTATATGAATTACTTATAAATAGTTTCTATCTTAGCATTATTATTCATTTTAACTTAAGTTTAAAACTTAGCTAAGGTAGTATTTCAGATTGTCGCCTTCCTGATTAAAGCATGGCTTTAAAAAAAAATTCCCTCTTACTTTAATCCCCTTCGCTAGAACTTGTATGCCATTCTAACCACTGACGGAGGCAGAAGTACCAGGAAGCCTTTGCTCCCGAGGATGAGGCTTCCCGCAAACCTCATATCCGGATGCCAGTCCACCAGGATATCGACACCAACATTGGACTTCTCAATCCCTGTACAGGCGGCCCTACGTTCACTCTCCTACTTGTACCTCATAAATCGGCTTTACAATGGAGATTCATGCTCAGCCAAACGCCTGATCCGTAAGGTTTCACCACTGCTAGTTAATGTTCCGCAATTGCCTGATTGTATGTGACGTGCTTCGCCCACCGGATTCACGACCGTCGGCTGTCAATCTGCTCCCTGTTGTGAAATTCCTAAATCTTTATTTTGACGGTGAAGAAGACACAACATAAGTCTATAGGGTACACAGCCTCAACAGCATCTTGCCAGCTGAAGAAATGGAGAGGTGACTTTTAAATAGATCAAATAAATAGCAAAGATAGTCACAAATAGAGAATTGGAAGATCGACGAGTCACCAAAAGGGTTAGACTTCGAATTGGCCAAAAAACACTATCAAATTGATCATGAACGTGATGATGCTCCCCATCCTAGGTCTATCACAAAGGATCTTTTTGTCCTAGCCTCCTCGAAACCCCCTAAAGCCACATCAGGCGCATATCATCAGGTTTTAAAGAGATGTCTGTGACACCTGAGAAGAACCAGGTGCACAAAGACAAGCTACCTCCTAACTCTGAGATCAGTGATAATGCTGTTGAAGTTACTATGGTGTCTCTCTTCTAGTACCTATAATTCTATTGCTCCTCCTCTATTGCCGAACCCGAGTGAAACATCTTATCAAACTTCGAAAAATACTCTTCTGTATGAACGTTTTTGCGTATAAACTCAAAGCCACCACCCGACTGGAGCACCTGAGCTGGTTTTTTTGACTCGATAATCTTATCCGCCCATTTTTTTGGGAGTGCCTGACCCGGTGGCATAACAGGAGGCGTGTCTGTAGGTACAAGTTGCAAGAATGGGTTATTGCCTGTGTCATTCTGTGGCTTTGCTTGCCAGTCTTTCTCCCATTTAGGTAGTTGACTCGGGCTTGGGTACGCAACAGGATCATCGAAGGCGTCGTGGTTGTGGTCATCGGCGCGGACCTCGTACCAATCTGCTGGATCCCACTCAACGCGGCACTGATCGCGGCGGCTGCTGTCCAGGCCGAACATAAGGCGTGAAGCGGCGCCAGGGCTCTTTTGGACAAAGAGCCTTACGTTAGCTCTGGGGGCTATCTCGTACTTGGGGGTATCGTTTTGGGTGTATTTGCTTGCAAGCCCCCGTTTCAAGCGACAGTGTTCCTTCCATTTCTCGTAGTCTCTGCCAGGGACATCATTGAAGCCGCCCAAATACTGGCTGTGAAAGTGGACAAACTCTTTGACATCGATATAATCCTTCTTGTTTGCCTTTTCCTTGGACTTTTTGAGAGCTTCATCGTCTTCGTCGTCATTTCCGGCATTGTGATCAAGGTCGTCGCTCGAGTCGGAGTCATTGCCGCCATCGCCGCCAGGCCCTATGTCACCCATGGGCTTTTCGGCTTTGGCTTTCTGTTCTTTAAGTTTTTTTATTTCTGTTTCCCTTTGTTCCCAGGTCCATTCATTTTTCTTGCACGTGTGATGCGTCAAAAATATCATCCGAGGACGCGGTCGCTGTGGGATTACAGTTAGTTAGCTATTACAGCAGGACTGGAGGATTTAGTCGAAACAGGCTTACCTTACTGATAGGGGGTAAGCGCTTGATTGCTGCCTCTAGCTTTTGGTCATCTCCGGCTCTATCACCCGACTCTTGTGAACAAAAGCTCTTTGGTGGCCTTGCCGGGCCATCTTCTCTCATGATAGTATTGATGATGGCTTGTAACGTCTCTGGCCGAGGGTGTCCGTGGGGCTTATTGGCACCGCTGATGAGATAGACTGATGCACTCACAAGACGATAAAAGAGAGCATTGGTTGTGTTGGATGATCCATGATGTGGCACTTTGAGCACGCCTACTCGCATACTGCTGAGGTTTCCATTCTGCCAGAGCCAAGAGAGCAGATTACCATCTGGATTCACAAAGAGACCTTCCTGCTTCTCGATAGTCTTGGGTCGCACGGCTGATGGGATCTGAAAGTCTTTTTGCCCGGGACGAAGATGCGGTGCGTATGGCTGCGACTCCCCCGCTCCAATCTCGAACGCATCTCCCGTAAACAGCATATCGAATGAAATCTTGTTTCCATAGCCTCCGTAGGGTAGTGCATCGAAACGAAAGTGCGTGATTAGTGAAGCTCTGTTGGCTGCACTACCCCAAGATCGATTCTTTTTGGTGCCTTTCTGAACGATCTTGCCTCCCAACTGCTCCTCGCGTGCCTTCTTTTTCGCTGCGAAGCCATTCTCTGCTAAAGTAATCAGACCAGCAAGTGTATATTCGACATATTCTTCCAGCTCGGTTTTCTTTGTCTCGGGAACAAAAAAACGACTTAGCGGGTCCGTTGTCTTCCTAGTTGTAACGTTCCCTATCAACGCGACTAGTTCGCGATTGTAAAGATAGTCAGGGTCCATCATCTTGTCTGCTAAGTTGTCAGAGTTTGCCTTAGCTTTTTTAAACCACTTCTCTGTCTGGCTGGGCGAGAGGTGGGCTTGTGCTGCGAGATGAAGAAAGTCTCGAGAGAATCGTGTGCCAGCACACCCAGAATAGCTTGACTTCCAGAATGAGTATATAGGCTCGTGGCTCTGGTCGACTGGTGGCGAAAGAACAAATCGTAGGCCATAAACTTTGTCTTGGAGACCTAAACAAGCAACGTCCTGAACCAGCTTGTTGGGTCGTGCGGGCTGCTCGGCGAACCAGCCTTCAACTACGAGTCCCAACAAATTGGCCCTTCTCTTCTCCAATTTTCGAAACATAACTCTCTGTTTGCGATCCATTTGATTAAGCTCCTCTTCTATACCCATAATGTTCGGTCTTCTTTGTAATCTGTTGATCTGATCCACCGCCTCTGCGTCTACATCGGGTTTGTCCATACCCGTCTCGTCGAAGATCTGCCGCGAAAAGAGGCGCAGCCAATCTCCCGCGAGAATCGAATTGGTATCGTTCTTGCTAACGGCGTAGGATCTCTTGGCCGTGATTGGGGGTGGCACCAGGAATACTTCTGCAATAACGCCCACTTCCCGGTCGAACGTTTCCGAAGTCTTGTCTTCTCCGGCGGCGCCAGCAGCGTGGAGTTGAGCTGCAGTTGGCATAAAGATAGGCCTCTCTGTCCAGGTCGTGATAGCCGATGTGGTGTTTTTTTTAATCCAATCATCAGTCAGTGGGCGCATGAGCATATTGAGGTCTGGCTTGTTGATGATTGCGTTGGCTTTCTGGAGGTTGAAGCGATAGTTGATAGAGTAACCCAGAGCCGCTGCCAGGTCGGGGATACTATTAAAGCTACACCCGACGGTGCGCGTGAATGGTTTGTGCTGCCAGCGGACAATGTATTCCTTAATCCACGCATTCTCATCTCGTAGAAGCTTCATTCGGTCCTCTTTAACCATTTTACCCTGCCAACGCTTTAGGTCCTCTTTCTTCCTCAGTCTCCTCGTTACCTGGACGCCCAGGGAACAATAGGGCTTCTCTGTCAACAATTCCTGCTGCATCTTCTCATATTCCTTGAATGCAGCGGCCCAAGCCGCGGGATCTTTGAAAGGTTTGCTGTCAATTGTAACTTCCTCCTGAATGATATACTCCTTCTCTCTGTGCTTGAGCACAACCCGGGGATGCGTGTTTTGAAAGATAATTTGGTGATTCTTATGAAGAAACTCTTTCGCTCGTACCTTGGCAGCCTCTTCTTTCATCAACTTGTCCTGCATTTCCAGCGTTGTTGCCTCTGTCACTTGAAGTTTGCTCATTTCCGCGATGTCCTTCAACCACTGAATCATTGGCGATGTATATACCGGGAAGGGATTCAATATGAACGAGTTTTTGAATTCCTGATGACCCCACTCCAAGTATCGAGCAAGCCATTCAGCGTTTCCCCAGTGGTCACGATCGGTGTGCGTGATGATCATCCCACATAGCTGTGGAGTTTCAGCAGAACCCCACGGTTGGATCATGTTCTTTAACCGTGTATTCGTAGTTGTAGTGATGTCGCTTTCGAACAGAGCTCGACATAGTCCGGCTCGAGGTCCACCGCCGGATTTATAGCCTCTAGTGCTTTGGTCATAGTCTGAATTGATATCAACAGGGACCCCAGTGTCAACGATATACCGATTCCACGATGCAGGCTTGGTATAGTCAACGGACACTCTCAGATCTACCACAAACGCATCTCCTTCCCTCGCCTCGACAATAGTGACACACGCAACAGGCTGATCGGGGACGAAGATAAGCATTAGCTGTGGTTTATGACGGGAAAACTTGGAACTCTTCCACTTACCAAGTCCATGGCAGTTAACAAACAGCCACCAACATCAAAATATAAATCTAGGATGCCAGAAATGACCTCTTTTCTATATTTTGTGTTATCATATACGTGTTTCGTTCATACGAGGTTGTACGCAAATGATTCGAAAGACGGCGGTACCGGGGATTGCGAGTGTGGAACAAGGTAAGTAGATAGCATAGAAATGCAGAATATTGACGGATCTCTATGTATACAAGGGTCTTTGGTGTGGACCCGCTACTCGTGCTCCATTGTTGTTATTGTACTCGGTGAGGTGCATATATCGCCGAGAAAATAGCGATGTGTATGTGTATTTGTCTTCGTCTACGGTTTATAAGAAAGTGGGTGGAATTCTACCCCTAAAATCTCCTACCTAACAAACGAACAATGCCTGATCGTACGACCTCTAAACGCTATTGAGGTCTAGACTTATCCAGGCCCTCAATAGACATGACGAATATATGCGGATTGAACTCCTCCATTGAGAACATCGTCAGCTGCAAATTTGAACACCCATGTTCGGTCCAGTAAACAACCAGAATCATATCCACATCAATCCAATAGCGCCATGCAGTTATCTCCGTATGTGGGAAACTTCAGATAATTCAAGGTAGCGCCTAACTAAAACCAGAATGCAGCTAACCTCATTACATCTCAGCTCTTCAACTAGCGCGACTTGGGGGGCTCAAAAATCTCTCCTGATAGGCTCATAAACGGTGTTTTTGTTTCCCGTCTAGACTTGGGCAGGGATCAAGAGCGGGAGTTAGACACGGATGCCTTCGTAATGCTTCGACCCAACTACGGTATCATCCTTCGCAAGTTCTTTAGTCTTGATGGGTAATTTTCCACCATAAGATCACTGCCAATTACTGTTTGCGCTTCGTATACAATTATCTTGGCTTTGAATTGTGAGCATCGTTTTTCTCTCTCTTTCTTCTGATGACTTACAATTAAGTGCCTTCCACGTGAATTATGAGCAAGGCAAAGCAGGAAGGTCTCCCGAATGAAGTATTAGGAGCAGACGATATCAGACCCTCGAGTGGTACGTCGGCGGGGCTTAGCGACGTGGAAGGTTTCATGATGAGGCCAATGGATATCCAGTCGCCTGGCTTCAAGGAGCTCTTGGCTGGCATGGAGTCACTCAAGCAAAGCGTCACATCCCAACTGAACATGCAGTCTTATCAAGACACAGACTTATCCAAGCAGGTCTCTAATAAAGAAAGCAGCGATGTAACGACGAAGAACAAGCCGCCTTCAGTCAAGGTCCGCTACGCGGTCGAGGCACAATTCGAGGTAGCCATAGAGACAAGCTGGAAAGTCTGCCAAGGCTTTACCCTCGAGGGAATTGTGCTTCAGATGGCGGCGCAGATGACGGACGATGAAGACTCAGCTATGCTTCGGGTTCAGTTGGAAGCATTCGCTACAATCGGAAACTACCACTTCAATGTCTCGGCCGAGATTCCAAATATCCAGAACAACCAAGATCTAGACATTGTTTTCCGCCTGACAATGCGACTCCCCGGAACACCAGAAGAGATCTGCCAGGAACTACAAAAGGTGTCTGGAGGAGATCAACAGCACAATCGTGAGTTAACTTTCCCGGATTAGGCCTGATGTATGCTAATTATCCCCTTAAAAGCATCCACTCTGGTCGATGACAGGCTTGGGAACATTCTCAAGCGAGACAGAATGAATGCTGTGCTTCAGCTACGTGTAACCAAGCGTTCTGGTCAGCCCAGTTTTCAATTCAACTCTCTAGTCTCCAGATTCTACGGCCAAATCAACTGGAGACCAGAACTTAAAAACTCAGAGATCGGACTGGAACTAGTTGATGGCGAATTTATTGTAGTTCTAGCCAAAGATGTCTACGACAAAGACGCGAAGCTACTTGTTACGGCCAGACTATACGGAACCTTTATCGTGGGCCAAGCACAGATTGACGCCGTAGTTGGCTTCTCCCGAGACTATCTGGGCGAAAATCATATCCAATTCGAGATGCAAGTCCAACCCAACATGTTGAGCGCCACGGACTTTCTCAACAAACTGCCTGCCAGCAAGGGTGGCGGAATAGAGCCCATCAACAAGGGTAACACCCTGACCAGCCTGGAACTGCCGCTTGGCCTCCAGGCTCTGATGACCGATTTGTCGCAACCGAATTTGAAGCTTAGTCTGGCTGGTTCGTATTCTCTGACAAAAAGCAAGATGGAGACCTTAGAGTTCACGGCTTTTGCCCGGGAAATATCTGTGCTCTGTCTAGACTTCATTGACAACGCACAACTGCGCGACCTGGTGCTACACATGGAGCTCAACACGTGGACTATCGTCCTGGGCGGCAAGCTGGACTTGGGCAACTTCACCGCTATAGTGAAGATAGGGTTCATCAAGGGTAGAGGGCTTAGGGTCAAGGGAACTCTTGCACCCAATTCTGGGTGCTCTTTGTCGACCCTAGCGCGGATGGACATATTCAATGAAAAGGACAAGGTGAAGTCAATGAACGTCGCCAAGGAGGCTCATAGTAGAAACACTGGCGGTGACCCGCCAATTGACTTGTCAAGGGGTGTCCGCACAAAAGGTAATCAGCTGAGTTTCGATCTCTTGGTTTTAAAAGACAAAGACGAGAAAGCACAACGAGGTACTGAGAAGCCTGCTCAAGAAGAAAACAAACAGGTGGTGCCGAAGGAAGACGAGATCGATTCATCGTACCAGGTCAAGGATGTCAGATTTCTTAGCCACTTCGATCTCGATTGGCAGATTATACAAGACAAAGTCAAGTTTGAGAACTTGTCCATCTGCTTTGACGTTCAAAACCCCCGTCAAGAGAACAAACGGAGGATGACCGGCCTGCTCTATGCAACGTGGACACTGAGCAAAGTGGAGTTATTTGTATATATCCTCGGCAAGAAGGAAGCCCAAGACAGCGATTTCTGGGCCGGACTGAGCATCAAGAAGGCATCCAAGGACTACTCCAAAAAGGCTCTTGATATCATCAACGATCCTAAGTTCGCAGGCGGTGAAGCAGGGTTCGAGTCTCAGCTGACGCTACCGGCTAATCTTCCTCCCGATATAAAAGCCAAACCCGAGGACCAGAAAGTAACGGAGGGGCTCGAGTTCGACAGCCGTTTGATGGTTCACTTTTCCAGGCACAAGAAAGAAGACCCGTCATTTGTCTTGAAAGATGTCTGTCTTTACATAGACCTGGAGAGTCCGTTCATGATTTCGGGCTACAGGATGGTCGGATCTTTATTCCTGGACCTTCGCATTAGATACCCCATGATGAAAGAGAAGAGAGACTTCTCCTGTTACGTCAAGGGAGGACTGGAATTCGACAATGGACTTTTTTTGTCGATAGAGGCTGAGATTCCGATGAACAACACGAAGCTGGGAAGCCAAGACGACAAGTCTCGGAAGGGACTGGGTTCTACTGCGGCGTATCGCGGCATAGATGTTCCTACTCGAAAAACTAGGATCGAGAGGTATCTAGGCAAGTTCAGTATCAAAGAGGAAGATATGGTCTGTCTCGCCAAAGTCACCAAATCAAATCCCGCCGAAACTACTGAGGACATGAACTACGAGGCCCGCTTGTCCATGATAGGAGAGGACACCAGCACAGAGCACGAGGCTTCTTACAAGTCACTGCTAACGTCCTCTTACGGAAGTCCCATCGATGATGCTGTCAAAGGGTTGGTTCCCAAGGACAGCCCATTGCTGAAGGAGACTTACCAGTCAAGCACAAAATTTGCTGCTGTCATGGTGTTGCGTCGTGGGATGACGGGAGAGAGGAGCGAGCGTAAAGTAAAGGCCGTGGCAGCGACTTTTTCGTCTACAGAGTCTTGGCAAATCATCAGAGATAAGCTATGGATCCAGGATGTAGGCCTGTCCGTCATCGTAGAGTGGGACGATGACCGGCAAAAGTCCATCTCAGGTGTGATACATGGCACTGTCATTCTCAACAAAACAGCAGCATTGGTGACGGAGGTAGTGTATTCGCAGGAGATCTTCACTATCTCTGCCGAGGTGGAAATGAACTTGAAGAAGCTGTTCGAGAGCATGGATATGGATGCAGGCGAGGAACCAGACCTGGCGGTGTCCGTGGCGGAGAAGCTGCCATCTTTGAGGATAGGTGTGGAAACCAAATTGAAGGACATGAAACTGCAAGGATACAGAGTTGAGGTGGTCACCACGCCTGACTTCCAATTCTTGAGTGGCCTCACCCTTAAGGCCCTGTGGTTCATGATCACGCACAATCGGTCTGTGACGCCGCACACCACGAAGATGGAACTCAGAGGTACAATGCTACTACCAAACCTGATTGCACTCGAGGTAGGGGGCGAGTCAGTAAAAGACAAGATCACAGTGTGGTGGGCCGCTCACCAGGCATCGCCTGCAAAGATCGCCCTAGGCCTGGTGAATTGGGGTGTTAACGGCACTGACAGGGATTGGAACAGGCCTGAACTTCCATCTCAAACAGGCTATGGCAAGTGGGATGATCCAGAGAGTCAAGACTTTTCGACATCAGGAAAGGTTATTTTTGTCCAGGACGGCTCCGGTCGACGATTCGAATCTGCTGCGCTCACGGTTTTGTTTACTAAGTCGACAACGGAGACCGCCTGGATGCTGATTGACGACTATATCAAGCTCAAAGAGTTTACTCTACTGATCAACCTCAAAGTTCCGAAAAATCAGAAGAAAACCCTGGGTGTCGGACTCAAAGCGCAGTTCTATCTAAAGGATCGTGCTACTAAGGAGTGGCCGGTGGGATTTGACACCGTTGAGATGATCGTCACGGGCACGGATCTCGAGCTGACATTGACGCCAAAGACTGGGCGGACCATTGGCGATATTCTGTGGTGTGTGACATCTGGCTTTCTGGATATTCCACCTGATTTCGATCTTCCCATATTTCCTATCATCAACATAAACTTGAACTGGAAGACCAAAAATGCCACTCTCCGCGGATACTTCTCGTCCGAGAAGGAAGATTGGAAGGTTCCATACATCGAGGACGTTGCTAAAGTGAAACAGCCGCACATTCGTGGCACGATAAAGCGCCAGGGAAAGAAGTCAACACGTGTTTCTATCGCCGGTAAACTATCCTTCTTGAATGGCTTAGTCAACCTGGATGCGGAGTATGTTCTGTTGAAGGGTCCTTTACTCATCGAAGGGCATGATGTTAGGGGGTATTGGGAGATGATCAAGAATATCTGGAACGCAATCAAACAGACCATGGATGCTTTCCGAAACGCTGGCCGAGTTTTGGGTAATGCCGCCAGGGCTGTTGTGAGGGCAGCCGCGGGGGCGGCTGGTGAGGCTATAGCAGCCGGAAGTGCCGCCATAGGACTTGCGATAGGAGGACTTATAGGAGCCCTCTCACGCGGCGGGCGCTTCCTTAAAAGTATCTGGAACTGGATCTTTGGTGACCGGCTCGGCGGTTCCTCATGGCTTGAGGCCAAGAGAAATATCATCAAGCTGCTCCGAGAGCTATGCTCTGATACCGACCACGACGTCGATGATATGATACGCGGATTTCTGGAAGGAGTGTCGACGCACGAGAACGAAGACGCCAAGGGCCACACGGGAGAACAGTCTCACGCTAGTCCGGTACGCGGAGGGAACGACAAAACAATCACTATCCTACCCGGCGGGAACGAGAGGCTTCTTAAGCGTCTCGACGTAGATGAGGACAGTTATATCGAGGTCTTCGGATCGGGGACATCTGCTGGTCTTGAGGGAGAGTTGACCGAGTTCATGCTCGAGTATAAGTACAAGCGAGGAGTTCTGGCTGGAGTGACGGGGATTGTGGACGCAAAGACGAGTTTTCAACTCGTAGGTATAGCTCGTTTCGAAGTCGAGTACCAACCAAGCGACCCCAGTGTGCCAGTCGTACCCACTACCACGTCTAGCCCGATTTCCCGTACCTTTGAAGGCGCTACGGCTATGGTCGTTGGTAAACGATATCGAATTCCTTGGAGGCGACCTATGATGACGACTACCAGCTCATATAGTGTACGTTTGACAGTGGCTAAGACGTGTGACCAATCTCAAACCAATCGGGCACAAGAGTGGAAGACTCAGCTCAAGTCTAAACTCGAGGAGTGTTTTGATCCGGCAAATACTATATTAGACGTGCCAGAGAGACGCAATGTCGGGGATAAAATGATTGGCTACGTGTTCCTCAAGGATCGAGAAGGCAATATACGACAGGGTATTGATGATAGAGGCAAGATAAAGATCCATCTTGAGCCGCCGATACAAACGAGATTGTCACTATTCCAAAATGGCTGCGCGGTCTGGGCTACGACACCGTTACAGGAGGGCACTTACACAGTTACCGCCACAATTCTCGACAAGGAACTCTTCCCGAAGGAGATGAAAGTCTCACATATCAATCCACCTGACGACCTTGTCGTGACAGGTTCTGGGTTGGCCAGCGGCAAGGCAGGAGAGTTGAATGTTTCAATTGTGATCATAGATAGCCAGAGCATCTTGTCGGAAGTAGATGAGTTGGTCACAAAGGTTAGTGGCTCCAGAAGAATAGAAGTGCGGGTGCTAATAATGTTACAGGTGGTCCAAGGGAGCAGTCGTTTAAGACTTCGATTAATATCTGGCGACACTCCAGAGACCTTGACTACGTACACAGGAAGCTACGACAGGCCAAGTGCGGGGCCGTACGAGGTTCATATTCTCGTCAATAATAAGCACGTGGGCGCATCGCCGTACCAACTTACGTCTCTTGAAGTTGATACTGCAATCAGCTGGAAGAAGTGGTCTACTACTAAATTGCGTCATCGCGTAGCCATGGGGGAGATTCAGACTGTCATAATTGACGTCTACGACCAGAACGGATCGTCTAGTTGTCTATCAGAAGACCCGCTACGTGATTTTCAACTGCAGGCGACGCTCGTTGGTGATGACGGCCAGGAGTTGGCTTCGAAATTGATACTTGGAAAGCTAGAGCTGTTGCAAGAATCCCATTCTGCCAGATACCACGTGCAGAATGCAGCCATCTCTCAAGTTGGTAGGTACAAGCTCTCTTTACTCAGGGCATCATCTGGCGCGATGTCTCTCGATAGCGATACCAGCGAGTATGTCACTGTGGTGGCCCAGCCCGTCATCACCTCCTTCCTTGTATCTGGAGATGGATTACAAACGGGCTGGGAGAAAACAGATGCCAACGTGAGCTTCAACTGCTTCGACCAGTACGGCGCAGAAATGCGGGTCATGGATGCCAAGATAGAGTGGTCTCTCGTTGCAATGGATGGTAAAACGGTGCTAAAGCGAGAAGTTGTCAACTACGAGCAAGGATATTTCGCGTACGAACGCCCAATGATTCCGAGCGACCAATCGTGGGAGGCTCGTTATTTGCACGTCGTTCTTCGCGAACAGGATCGCATCATCGAGGCACAAGGCTCTCCTTTCGCATTTCGGACGAAGAGCTACTTTGACGAAGTCGAGTCTGTGGCCAATTCGATATGGTACAAGGACCACTTTGTCGCCAACCAGTTATCCTGGGCCACGCTGTACGTCCGTGACAGGAGCGGCATCCTGCTGAGGGCGCCCCCTCCTTTGTTTGTGGTGGAGTCTCCCGATTACCAGATCAAGGCTGTATCAAGCAGGCCCAATGGCACGTATCGTGTGTCTTATGTGTCTGAGAAACCAGATGTTGAATTCAGATATCATTTAGGCGGCAATGCCATGGTTGACGAGTCGCTGCCGGTGAAACCTCGTCCTCTTTGGGCTCCATCCGAATACACAGTCGCATCGCCCAAGTCGTTGGCGAGAAAGGACGGGAGTAGAATAATTGCGACATACACCTCCAAGCAACCAATTGCCATCCGAGACTTCAGCGAGCTGCTTTACCGAATGGACGAGAATGGTGATGTTCTGTACTTGCCAACACAAAAAACTGAAGATCCCGATCGCAAGAACACATACTGCGTCTGGGCGATCCTAGACCAAAAGGGCATCTTCTACCTACACCCGGCGTATCGCGGACTTCCGCTGACTTCAGACACCAAGTCCCACCACATCTGTATTATTGTTGAGTTCGATTCGCTCCTAGTTGGAGATGGCGAGGAGATGCTTCTGACGCCCTCTGAGCACAAATGGGCTTCCACGCCTTCCAATGTTCGTGCCTACGCCGACCGTGCACTTGTTGGAGCTCCAAGGGGTAGTCAACGAGCTACGTCTCCATTCAATTTCCTCCCCTCAGTTCCGCCCTCTCCGGACAACCGATACTTGGACCTCTGGCCCACGGGAATTACCGTCACCATCTCTCCCTCGGACGGCATGTACTCTTACGATGGTAACGATGATAATGCATCGATACTCCCCGCAGATCGGGAAGCCGACTGGCGCCTCTCGCAACTGTGTGTTGTGTACGGAAGCTCTCTCAAAACCGCTATTGAACACAGGTTAACCTACGGCCGGCGCCCTGACACACTTAGCAAGGATGTGGAGGTGAAGTTGCTGCCTGACGAGCGCATTTTGCGGGTTCACATTGTCACATCGCCTGATGAGGAATGGGTAGCCGGTATTGTGCTCGAGACGAACATGGGGAAGAAACACGATATTCCACAGGGCTGTGCAGACGGAAAGGGGGAAGAGGTCTATGAAAGCAGGAAACCCGACTGGTGTAGTGGATGCAAGGGATTCTGGGGTGGCGTTGGTGAGAGTGGAGGTGTTGATCGGTTGGGCGTCATTTGGAGTAAGTGAAGGGCTAATGTGGGGTCCGCAGATCTGAGGAAAGAAAGCATAGTAGACAGCGACAAATCGGAAGAGTGTTCGCGTATGAATATTGAGCAGACATGAGCAGATCTTTTCCATAACCCGATACATCAAGTACGCAAAACTTACTAGTAGATTACAAGATCGCAACGCATTAGTTATAAAGAAGCAGCAATTACATATAGCGCTGGCGGAGAACATGTGCTCGGGCCGCGATCTGCTAAGCATTAATAATGGAGGAGATCCACCAGGCCATTCCGCCAACATGGGGTGAGGAGACCATAGCTTCAGAATTTTATTAGAACTGGGGTCGAGTGTATTCGGCCTAAGATATTGTAGGCCACGTACAATCGCTTCTGAGAGAAAGGATGGCGTCTAGCTGGAGAGCGTCTCTGAAGACGGTTGTCTAGTCCTTGTATCCAACACAAACGGCCATAACATCTTACTCCGATACATAAAAGCATCCCTTCCACTAGCCGAAGAGAACATGATTAAAATCGTATATATTCTTTATTCATCTTGCCGCTTAAGTTTCAAAACTCTTGTTGGATTTGGAATGGCCTGTGATTCGCCTACATGGCTTCCGAAATGGAAAAGATGACCGAATTCGTAGTTTGGTGGCGCACCATTTGTCGCCAGAAGACGAAGAACTCAAGAAGGCTTTCAAAGACTACACTGATTAAAGAGGGAGAAGTGTCTACGATTAATCCATCGGACGACAATTATTGTGTGATACGTCTCACCAATTACCCGAGGTACTGTGGCACGCTTACCCTATAGAGAGCGCCAAGATCAACCTGCCGCTATCACCCGCCGAGAGGCGTGAGCTGTTGTGTTTCTCTTGGTGGTATGAGTTACTCAAGTCTTCGAAAAGTCGCATGTCGAGTTAGGTCTTACAAGAGAGGAGGCAATAATGGACGATGCCACCTACAGTAAACAGTTTGCTAAGCGGTTCAGGTCAGGTGAACAGCTGAACCCTGATTACTCACAGGTCCCCCGATGATCTAGATCAAAGTTGTCGCGCTTGTACGACATTTGGAAAATCATCACGTCAAGAGATGAGTAGGCTAGCGGCTAGAGACGCCTAGAGACTTTAGCGTAGAACGGCAAATCAGCCAGCCGGCGGAAGGGGCTGATCCAAAGTCGGACCATCCCGAAGCCTCAACGCCTTGTTTCTCAACGTTTAGTTTGTTTTTCTAGACCATTGCTTGGGTCCGAATTCTCTCCGACAATTCATGACAGATTACGTAGATGGAGCTCTGTTCTGCGCATGGGGAAGCAGGAGCCGCTGGAAGAGATTCATCGCCGATCTTTGCAACCCCTGTCGACACTTGGCCCATTCTGGAAGATCATCGGCTTTAGTAACATGAGGATGGTTCCAGACAAAGCGAGTCCTGATCTATTGCTTATGACAGGCTGCTAGTAAAGAATACCCATTTTTCGATGTGCAAGCTGCAATAAATATCCTAGCTTCTTACCCCAGCTGCCCGTCTTCCGATCTCGCCCAGGAGACCTGCGCCCAGGTATCTTCTAGCACACTATACTTGCCACAAGCAGAAAAGACACGGATATTCGAGGTAGCGAGACATAACGCAGCTACCTGCCACCGACAATGAGTTTCCACCCCGGCTGACCCAGATGCAGGGTCCTAGATTCCATTCCCACTATTCGTATTCCAGATCCCGACTCCCGAGCCCATGCTCGTCAATAGTTGCGTTTAGCTTTTCGATAATCTCTCTTACATATTGCTTAGGTCGTAGTTGAGTCTTCGCACGATCTGCATCTAGACCAGCGGGCAATTAAGCCGTCTGGTGAGAATGAGGAGGCGGCTGAGTCTCTCTTTAGTATATTATGCTTA
The DNA here is from genome assembly GCA_014822085.1 of Fusarium stilboides. Lineage (NCBI taxonomy): Eukaryota > Fungi > Ascomycota > Sordariomycetes > Hypocreales > Nectriaceae > Fusarium > Fusarium stilboides. The sequence continues at coordinate 36,460 of JAASAY010000058.1, forward strand.
ACCCAATCGCTTTGACATGCGATTTAGAAGTTCTTGGCGTCTTCAACTCATCAAGCCAGCTGTGCAATATGGTTGCTCTCAAGTCCCTGTTCGTCGCTTTCGCCCTTGGCGCTCAGGCCCTGGCTGCCTCTAACACCGTCGTCTGCTCCACCAATCTGGGACCTGAGTCCGTCAAGAGCCCACCTCCACAGGCACCTCGTGACGAAAATCACAGTGGTCAAGAAGGTCATCCGCAAGGTCAACATCATTGTTATTCCCGTTGCCAAGACCTCGACGATCAAGACAACCTCCACAGTCACCTCGACCACTACTGCTGGCCCTGCGACAAAAACTGCCACCAGCACTATTACTTGTAAGCCTATTTTCTTTCCCTTTTTCTTCTTTTTTTTTTTTTTTTTTGCCATAACTGACTTGCGTTATCCAGCCGAGTCAACCATTCTTAGCACGAGAACCGGTACTACCATTACGACCAGCACCTCGACCAGCACCATCATAACCCACCTCACTTCTACAGCTACGACTCTAGCTGGTTTCACTGCGATTCGCGATGACCCTCTCTATATCGCAAAGCGGGATGTGAAGAAGCTCGTCAAGCTGGAGACCTTCACTGCTGTGAACTTCCCTCAGAGTGTCAGCTGCGACAAGAAGATCTATAGCACCTCCGTGAAGACTGTCAGCACAACAGTTCAGGGCGCCAGGATTACCCTCAAGGCCGCCACCAAGACGACCATGGTGACTGTTACTACAACCGAGACATCGACCGAGTATCCTTCTGACCTGAGCATCACTGTCACCGAGACTGTTCGCCCGACTGTCACTGACTTCACTGACACGCTCTCCACTTCAACCGTCACTCAAACTGGTAAGTCTTGAAACGTGAAAACTTGGACCTGGCATCTCAGCATAGCCTAACATGTCTTTTCTCTAGTCACCGTCCAGACCCAGATCGCCGATGTCATCATCTACGATATCTGCAAAAATAATAATATCATATCCTCGGCCAACAATGAAGGTAACATCATCGGCTACTACGACCTGGATCTGTCCTACCGCCGTCAGTATCGACCCTGGCTATACTGCGGAAGCGTGCTGTGCCGCCTGCGCTCAGAGATCTGACTGCGGGCTCAGCATGGTACAGGCGACTAACAGGCAATGCGTCATCTACGTCGCCCCCAACATGAATACATGTGCCAACGGAGCCCAGCCTCTGGTTGCAAGATATATCACCAGCGGAGACTCCTCTTCGGTTGTCTACTGGAGCAACGGACCTTACGGCCAGGCCAAGAACGGCGGTGATATTTCAGCCTTTCCGACTTTCAAATAGCTCGGTGTCAGCGTGTTTTGCCTTATTGCGAGATCAGTGTGTTTTAGACTATATTCTGTTATAGATGAAGAGTAATGAAATCAATGAAAGCGACTTCGCCATTCTTCCAGACACGTCGCGGACCATTTCCTATAATGCATGATACAATATGCTCACGGGAACGTTGTTAGGTCTTCATCATTGCATTGAGTCTCTCAAACCTTGTGTGCGAAACTGCATGTATTGGATGGATAGATGTCCTCAATGGAACCCAAATGACTCATGTACCCTTGAAGACCAACTACTCAATTGTGCTTTCGGCCTTACAAGACATAAAGTCCTGCCTCCAACTTTTGTAAAGAAAACAGCTGCTACATGTGTGCATTACCTCGGCTACCCAAACGCTTGAGGCAGGATCGCAAAATATTTATTACAGTGACTTCATACTCTATATCTGACTGTGTATGTTAAGGGCGTTGTCAAAGTCTACTAATCCATTGCCTTCTGCAAACTATGACTTGAAACAAGAACCTATTGCCTAGGCGATACACTGACACATACCCGCCTTTCAGAGATGACGTGCCTGTAAAAGCCTTGGCTCCTGTATCTAACCTTGGCCCTTGATACTGATCGCAGATTTCACTTGGCTAGTACAGGATCCAATACGTAGCACATTTCCTTCCCTTGAGATCGTTCTAAAGCGGTTAGGTGCTTCGAAGCCTATTCTTATAGACTTGCGAATATCTTTTGACCGCCTTGGCTCCGTCAGTTGTGCTGGATAATCCAAACCTAGGCTGGAACTTGTACATAGTTGCATCCACATAATCGTAGACGGATACAACATTCCTCAAAAAGGGAACGCCAACAATGGAGTCAGCCAGCGATCTATCCCAGACTCCAAGCGCCGCATGGCATCTGCAAAGCATGTGAGTATATCGTTCCTATTTGGAACAAGAGTATTCCTTACAAATCGACTCCTTTGCTAACACCATGGTCGCTAGGAATAATGAGATCTAAGGGATCAACCGCGAACCACTTGTCGTGGTACTTGAGCTCTAGCAACTGAGGCACCGAACAATCGAAATAAATGGCATGGCCATCTTGAATCACTTTTTTACCCTTGAAAGCTTTCGCGACTGCCGTGAATTCATCGTACCGCAGCAGGATTTGCTGTGACCCGCTATCCATAAGGGACATGTAACGTCCTTTTGGGTCAATATCTGCGCCACAGTTAATGGAAACCCAAAATGGATCGAAGTTTATGCATCGGCACTAACCTCCCCGTGTAACATTGATCAGTCTTCCATTTATGCGAATAGCTTGTAACTCTGCTGTCCAGGACTGTGGCGAGAGTGGCTTCCCGTCATAGTTATAACTGTTTGTTTGAAACCAGGTAAGCTTAAAAAAAAACTTGAGAAATAAGAGAAAAGGCTTACTTAGGGCTGTCGATGATATCATTGAATGTGACTGGGTTGCCGGGAACCAAACCTTGCACCGCGCCCAGCGTTAATTTTCCTCGTTTTGGAGACTGTGGATCGCCCATTCTAGGTAGACTTAAAGAAAACAGGGGCTTCTCCAACAGGTTGCGTTTGATCATCTCGTCGATCAGAGGTAGGTGGCCATTGAAATAATAGTTTCGAGAGACGTTTCGTGGACCGAGACCAATTATACCTGAAAATGAGCCTTGCTGAAATTCTCCCGCGACCGCATAGTCAATCAACGCTGTAGATTACAATTCTCAGTTTCAATGAAATTAGAAACGGGGATGAATTGATGGCTGCACTGACGAGTAGACATTCTGTCAACTTTGAGGCCACCCAGTGTCACAGGGATAGTCGTTGTATTCCCTGTGGCGGTCCCGACGCCGACAGTGGTCCCGAAAGGTTCAACCAGCTTAGTGCGCTACTCTGCATTAGCATAGATTCCTCAACTGTGGTGTGCTCGAGAAAGGTGAGGAAGTATCTTACCTTCGTCTTGTAGGTATCACATAAGTAGCAGCCAATAGTGTTGCTCACGACATTGCAAGTATCGGCAACTACCATGATATCTGCAGATCCCGTATCGACCATGACAGGTAATATCTGGCCGTTGAAGTTGACATCTACCTAGAAGCTGTCAGGTGGGTGGCCAATGTGTCTGTAAGCGTCAAGCCCATGCTTGTCACCCGGAATATCTTTTTTTCACAAGACTCACGTTGTAATACTGTTCGTCATTGCGAACGGAGGGTATATACACGTCCGCTGTGTAGACCTTACCCGTAGGAGAATGGGAGGAGCTTGAAGGATGTCCTGAAGCAAAGCCCAAGAGAAGGAACTGCATCAAGAAATAGTGTGCCATAATTGTGTGCGAGATCTGACTTTGTCTTTACTTTGCTACTGTCCTCGCCTCTTTTTCCAGGTGGCATGACTCCTACTTATAAGCAACAGCTTTTCACCCCATCTTTACAAACCCTCTGTTTCCGCATCGCCGACTGTTGCTGTAGAGGCGCGTATTTGTGCATTTGTCTTAGCGCAGCTCGTATTCAGATGCCGTACTTTCGATGCCCTTGAAGATGATAGAGAACCTCGACAAAAGTTCCTTCACGTACCTTTCGTATGGCAAGGTCTCCTACCTTTTTGGTTCAGTTTCGGCAGTCTCTGAGCGAATGGCGATTTTGTGCGATGCCGAGCTATCCGAACGATACGTACCCGAGGTTGCGTGAAAGACAACGCCCAAAAGAAAACCATTAATGTAACCCTAAAGAACTTTGGTCATGTAATTTTTCAGTCTGGCCACCATTTCGACGGTCTTATCTACTTTCCCTTCTAGTTAGTCCTATATCGCGCCATTCGTGTCATCTTATCGTATTCGAATCGACTTGCAGTAGCGAACTCATCCGGCAGTTTTCATACAGCAGAACTAACTACCGGCTCCTATGGCTACGTTCTTTTCTTGTGTATTACTGATGTAAATCCGTGATGAGCAAAAAGTATATATTAGGGTTTTCCGTCTGAAACTGAGACATCGGAAGTCAACCAGCAAAAGCTCTACAACCGAAAGATAGTAAGACGTCACGAAAGCTCGAGGGAGTAAACTAGACAATTAATTATAGCGATAAAAGTAAAGCCAGTAGAGATATTTATATCAACAGTGTAATTATTGGAGGCCTTATGGTTAAGTCAGACAGATAAGGTTATGAAATAAGTTGGCAGCTTTTTTATAACTAATTTAGTCATGTCGGGCCTCTTCGGCTTAGGATTTAAATTACATGATATAATTAAGCTGGTTAAGTAAGCTATTTATGTCTATATCGCACAGCTGAACTATTCGGCGGGCCTGAACTACAGATAAGGCTGAAGAACTTCCTGTGTGTGCATCCATACACTTTCTGCCGCATCCCCACGTAACACCGGTAAAGCCTTATCGTTTATCGTACATTCGCACTTTTCGTTGACAAGGAATAGGCCATTGGCTTGCTTTCCCATAGAGTTTACTCCTGGCTCGCCGTCCCCGGTAATACCGTGGCCTCCGAACATCGCGCTGGTGCTTTCAAAAAGATGCCTTCGTCCAGACTCTTCCTCACTGAAACACATCAAACCTATGAATGCTTCCGATATTGTCCGGGTGATAGGGTTTGACGCTGGTCCCGTTGCCCTTAGATGATTGCCGGTCTTGACCCAGCCAGGGAAAGAGTGGATGAACGTGACTGATCGGTGTTGTTCCGCCAGCTGCTCTAAAGCCAGAGTTCCCATGGCTGCATAATGGCCCTGAGCTTTGAAACCGCCGAAGTTTGAAGGTTGCTTCAACTGCATATCGTCTAAACTAATAGATGGTGGCTCCAACCCACCAGCTAGAACGCTCATCACTCTCGGTGATTCCGATTTGCCCAAAAGGGGGATGAGAAGCCGGATAAATAAGATCCTGGAGTAATATTCCAAGCTCTGAGTGACTTCGAAGCCTTCGGTTGTTTCACTGCGTGAACCATATGGGGCGTAACCAGCGGACATGAACAACAAGTCGACACGAGATTCTTGCCTCATGATGTCCTCGCATACTCTCTTGACCTCTGAGAGAAGAGAGATTTCCGCTCCAGTCCATATGACTTCTAATTTCGAGCTGATTGACTGCAACTCCTGGATGAAAGTAGACATACGGTCTTTGGAAGCTTGGCGACCGATGACATGAATCTTTGCTTCTGCACCCGTGGTGGCTAAAGCTTTGATGGTGGCTTTTCCAATGCCGGAGGTGCCACCAACAAACACTGCGACCATTCGCGATTTGACACGGGACAGGAGGGCATTGGAGGCTTGAATGGACTTGTAGGATGGCATCTTGTGCAGTCAAAAAGATGTTTGGATGATAAAGATATGTAATATGAGGTGTGTAGTCTAATGAGAAAGAAGGCACAAGCGTGCAAGGTCTGAGATGGCGAGCGTCTTTATAGATTTCATTCACGCTACAGACGACTATAAAGCCGTTATTGTAAACACTACAACCAGGGTTATGTCAAAATCACTTTCTTTCGAATGCATTATTCTCCAGGCCGGTGTGAGGTTGTGGTGTGTCAAGACAGAATATTGACCAATCACTACAGTCTAACTCCGACATACAGTAAGGTGCTTGAACTTCGCAGAGATCATCTTGGACAGATAAAAAGAAGACGGCTGCTCCAATGTGCCTAAGTCCGATCGGATTGTCAGTTCGTCATCGTTTCTTACAGTATCGTCACCTTCGCCCCAAAGGATCAATGCGCAGGGATATGGATCGTCTTACGGAGTTAAGCCAAGCTCCAACCAATCACAAGTCGCCAACTCCGACACGAGGTTTAGCTCGCTATTTAAGCAGAACTCTCCTTCCCGGCAATATCGGGCTTATTACTACTCTAATCTTCTTCCTCAATGGAACATCTTCACCTAAGGTACGTTACATGCCCCATGAATCAAACAAACATGATCGCAAGTACTGCTGCAACGGCCTCAAATCGACGGCGTCTGTCCAGATACGGTTGCCGAAACTGTAAACTAAGAAAGTTGAAGGTAGAGATAATGCTCGATCTATTCTGTTCCTTGGATGCCTTCTTTAACACTCCTACTCTTTCTAGTGTGATGAGACGAGACCTCATTGTGACAAGTGTCACAAGTACGGAGTCAGATGTAACTTCGAATATGGGGTCGGCGACCTGAAACCTCTTGTGCAGAATCATCTCAAACCAGAGGTACTCAAGAAATCTTTTGTGCACGTATCAACGCCAAGACTACCTATCAGCACTGCAACGTGGACTTCAAACGACAACATTTGTTATACACTGGATATTCAAGACAAAGAGTTGTTCCGACGTTTTCGACTACGAACCATACAAACTCTTGGTGGCCCAGAGATAGCATCTGTTTATGAGAAGCACATTCTAGAAATGTCATTCAACGTAGGTTGTAGGCCTAAGCATCATCTCATAATTCTTCTACCATGATTTGCGGAATGTATTTATAACTGACCTGCGTCATGCTAGTACCCATGTCTGCTGCATGGCATCCTAGCAATTGCCGCAGCGCATGACCGATATCTTGGTACACAACCAACCCATCGACGCTCTATAAAGGAGGCCTCTCATGCATATCAATGCGTCTCACTGTTCAACAAGTGTCTTAGCCAAAGCCGCAACTCAACCAGTGATAAAGACAACGACGCCATCTGGGCAACAGCGGTCGTCCTTGCTATTCTGTCTTTCTCATCTATTGACATCGCTAGCTCAGAAGAGGCGTGGCCTCTTGGAAGTCGAGACGTTTCGGCACTAGACTGGCTACGTATCAAATCAAGCGATCAGGCATTATGGGCCCTGGCTTTGCGACCCGGTAGCGTGTTCCATTTCTTATCACACATCCTCGCGAAGCCTCCTCAGCGATTGCCCTCTCAGGGTACGGATGGCTTACCAGTGGAACTGGCTCATCTTTGCCAACTCAATGAGTGTTCTACAGAAACGGAAAGCCCGTATTTTCTCTTTGCACATAAGCTGGCTAGATTCCTGAATCTGCCCCACGGACAGATATCCTCGGGTGTTGTCTTCATTCCGTTCCAAGGTACAAGCCGTGAGGTTCTGTCACTTTTGCACAAGAAAGATCCTGTATCTCTCAGTCTACTTTATAGGTGGTACCTTAAGGCAAGGGAGCATGCATGGTGGATTGACTTCCGGGCTCGGTTTGAATTGCCAGCTATATCTATGTATTTAAAGGGGTGTTTTGAAGGTGATGGAACATAGGGCGTGGTATCACTGCCACGTTTGCAAATGCCAGTTTTAAAAGAAGTGAGATGGGAGAAAAGAGGAGAAGAACAGAAAAATAGAGAGGAATGCTGACCAAGGGAAGTTTTCGTGAGAAAATCAGTAGGACATGGCCTCTGCCACGACTGTGCGGTCAATAGTCTTAGAGCAGTCAAGAAAGTTAAAAGACAGTTTCCACTCAAATAGGCGACACCTACTTTATTAACACAAAATTTTACAACACTATTGAAATACGGTAATAGCGCGGCTCCAGACCACGGATTGTGGAGGCAGGCTTTTTTTGAAAGTTGATGATATGTGGTGCATCGCTGCCGCTATTCGCTGGTGTTATTCGGTTCTAGTCGCGGCTTAATAAACAGTGAAACTATACAGCTAAATTAGCCCTTAACATCGAACGATATCAAGGACTTATATTTGAGGAAATACTTAGCTTTCAAACTCCAAAGGAAATCTTTGGTAGACCACCAGTGGTAGGCCCTGCTTTGAGCCACCTGTTGTGTCGACTCCGCCAATCTCTTGCTATGCCACGCCAAAGCTGGTCATCCTTTCCTCGTAGAATCAGAAGACCTAATAATAGGGTAGATGTAGCCCGAAATAAGAACGCCCGTTATCTTTACTATCTAAATAGAAGTACGTTGATCCTCAGCCAATGATGTACTAATAGGCAATGCTGTAGATGTATGTCTGTTATCTTATCAGCTAAATTTGAATGGGCTGAAAATGCTCCTTCACTTATAAGCCTCAACTGCGCCACTAATCGACGTCATCTCACCATGCGTTCCACTTGGCCGCGCCTAGCTCCATCTCTAATAAACCTTCAAACTTGCTTCTCTCCTCCAACAACGTCAAATCTCAGCCACAAGCATGTCTTCCAAACCACATCTCCAGATATTCACTATGGAAGCTACTCAGCCATGCGCGCATGAGCCGCAACAATTTACCCTGTTTCCCCGTCTTCCACCCGAGATACGTCGCAAGATATGGCACACTTCACTACAATATCAGCGCATTATCAAAGTGTATCTACGGATGCATCTTGTCTTTGTTGCGCACTGTAGGACTAATGGCGTACCCGGTCCCCCTCTGGTACCCCGCCAAGAGGATCCAGTCTATTATCCGGTGGTCCAAGGCCGTCAAATCCTGAGTAAACTTTATAGAGTTAACAGGGAATCCAGGGCAGCAGCTTTGTCCTTCTACCGGGTTCATCTACCTTGCTGGCTGACCAAGGGAGCTGCAAGAAACCACCTGTGGACTCCTGGCACCGTTTGCTACAACCCTGAGTATGACTTTCTCCATATCGAGCAAGACGATATGTTTATAGTCGACTTCGTTCAGAAGCTGAAGGTCGATTATGATCCCCGCCATGTCGGTTTAAGAAACTTGGCCCTCTGCAGTAATCAACTGTGCGGCAGCTATGGACACGGTCTCTCCTTGATAGAGCCGTCCACTATCAGTCCCGAGTCGATGCAGGTGTTTAAGGATGTGCTTTTCGGCCTAGATCAGGTATGGTTTGTCTCTATTCAAATCAACAGCCGTCTACAAGCCGGCCGCACAATAGGATGGCCCAGCATAATCACTCCCTTCTTCGACAGATCGTTTCCGATTACCGCCACGCCCCTCAGCTTCGATCGCATAGGCGCCGATCCTCGTTCAATTGGCAAAGACCTGAGCAATCTCCATGTTCTCAGACCACGGTATCTGTTTCACAGATGGCAGAAAACTCTTGATAAGCTCGACATCAAGTTGCCAAATGTTCAATATCGGTATCTGCTTGCTTTTAGTCCCAATGAGGCTAGCGACATCATATACGACTACGACGGCGCTGTGCGATGGCTTAAAAAGGAAGACGACATCTGGACGGGCAATTACAAGCGCGATAGTGCATTTTCGTTTCTAAATCTTGAGACTCCTGCTGCAGAGCTTCCAGAGTTCAGAGATGAAGATCTTAATGCTGCTGTGCGACCTGCTATTGGCTTTTGGTTATTTCCTATTGATGCGTTTTATGATGGCATTGAACAGACAGAGTGCGATAATGCATTGTCGAAATGGGACGTTAAGGATCACTGGCCTGAGTTGGCACTATCACGCATGGTGCAATAGCCACGTGCAGCGGCTATCGCGCCTGCAAAAAGACGAACTTGCAAGAGCGCCGCGGTAATCAGCTCACGTTTTTCGGGGACTCCATCCGGCGAAGAATGAATCTCTCATTGGGTTACCTGATATGTGGTAATGCTATGTTATGTGACTCACACAAGGAATAATTATGACTCTGCTCAAAGATTACCGGAGGGTCTATGACTAAACCTTGACTACCTAGTTTAATCGACCGATACATGGTCACAGTTGTTTACTAGTTGTGGTCTTCGTTACCTCAAAATTACCTCGCTTGTTGGGCTTGGGTGCTTTACCAAATCGTCACTTTGCCGGAACCTTGCCCTGGAATATGATTGGTTTCCCCGTCTATTTCTCAGACGACTTGTTGCCCAGGGTATCCTGGTAACATGACGGGAGCGTTGGGTACAGCATCATGATAGAAATCAATTTGTCGAGAGGACACGATAAATGTGCCCTGCCCCTTGTAGCGTCTCATTGGCAACCAATACTGGGTCTACAAAACACCCCGGTTGCAGTAAGCACGGCGTATTTGAAATCCGTCTCGGAGCTTAGTAGGTGACCGGAATGACTCAACGCAGAGCGAGTTTCTACTTAAGCCTTGAATACGCTGATGTGCAGCTGGTTTAACACTTGACGACAACATCATCCTTAGACTCTATCATCAATTTGGCCAAATAAAGTCTCAAAATTTCATCGTCTCACTCACGATGGCCCAAGACCAGAAGCCGTCGCCTGCCGACAATAAACCATCCGATCCCACATTCAGATCCTACAACCACGCGCAAGGCACCAACTATGCGCAGCATCGCCGGAACTACAGCCCCAAACTTTACGAATCGATTCTTTCGTATCACAAGTCTGGATCTGGCCAGTTCGACACTTTAGTCGATGTCGGTTGCGGTCCAGGAACAGCTGTCCGCACTCTTGCCCCCAACTTCAAGATCGCTTACGGTATCGACCCATCTGAGGGGATGATCAGCACCGCACGTTCCATCAGCGAAACCTCGACTGCAAGCGACAACGTCCGATTCGAGGTCTCAACAGCGGAAGCTCTCGGATCCGACCTTGAGCCTCCGATCGCTGGTGGGACAGTCGATGTCATCACAGCTGCTACATGTGCTCATTGGTTCGACCTACCACGTTTCTGGGCACAAGCAGCTAAATCCCTGAAGCCTGGAGGTACGGTAGCACTCTGGGCGTCAGGCTCCATCAAGGTCGATCCATCAATGCCCAATCACGAAGCCCTTCAGGAGGTTGTTGATGGAATCGATGAGACAGTCAAAGATTACATGCTGCCGGGTAATATCCTTGTTCGCGATCTCTATCGCGGTCTCGCTTTGCCATGGACTTTGCCATCCCCAGTATCTGCTTTTGACTCAGAGTCATTGGTGCGAAAGGAATGGGCAACAGGACCTGATGCCGAGACCCAATTCTTCGCAAACCAATCGCCCTTGAATTTCGATATGATGGAACTAGCGCTGGGTACTGCGAGTCCTATCATCCGATGGAGGGAAGCTCATCCTGAAGCGGTCGGCACGGAAAATGACGTGGTACGACAAGTCCGACGGAAGAGTGAGAAGATTCTGCTTGATGCAGGCGTGGAACCGGGCAAAAAGATGCTCAAGGCAGACATGAGTGGAGTTCTGTTGCTACTCAAGAAGAAGAAGGATTAGGTATCGGAGTGTTGACGAAGTTCAACTTGAACAAGAGCCGTGGCAGCCTATGCAGTAAAGATAACGGATTATTATTTTATTAAGTTTTTCCTGTACTCGAACACACAGACTAACAAATAAAATTTTCGATTTTCCACTATTCATCATCCGCATCACGAGGATCATGCTTCTCCCAAAACTTATCGTAGTCCTCCCAGCTCTGAGAAGGCCACGCCAGAGGAACAGTGATAGGACCAAAAGGAATACCCTGCTTGTCAAACTCATCAAGACGAGCTTTGGTCACCTTCTTCGACTTGTTAACGCTATACACCGACACGCGATGGCAGGAACTCGTAACGTGCAAACCCCAATTCCAAGCTGTGCGGACGTTGGGTGGTTGGGTATTCAGAGAATTGTCCCAGCAGCGACAGACGATCTCGACCCAACCTTCAACATCACAAGGAAGCTCGAACTCCCAGATGCGCCAAGTCCACTTGCGTTTCTTGGACAGGTTTTCGAGCGGAATCGTGTACCAGTTGAAGCCACCATCAGCTGAAAGCTCAACGCGCTCAGGCCATCGACCACCGCCCGAGTAGGCCCAGCCCTTGCAGCGGATCTTGCCGTTATGGATAACCACCTGTTTTGTCCAGGGCGACATGATAGCTGAGCTGACAGGCATTTCCTGGATCTGAATACCGTCTGTGAGCTTGAAGTTGTGCTTGCCGACTTGCTGAGGGAAATAGAGGTATTCCTGGCTTTGGACGGGTGCTCGTGTGGGATGCTTGATAGCCTTGATGCGGTAGAGCCACTTGACGCTTCTGGCTCCGATGTAACCAAAGACCACAATACGGAGAGGGTATCCGTGGATTCTGGGCAGGACTTCGCCGTTCATCTCCCAGGCTAGCATCACCTCATTGGCCTTGACCTTGGACCAAGGAACACTGACGAGATAGTTCATCGTCTTATCGTCCTTAAAATAGGTGTCGGCGCCATAGAACTCGAGATGCTTAGCACCATCGACTAGACCACCGCAGGCCTTGATGACTTTCTTGAGACTGATGCCCTTATAGTTTGCTGTCCCGATAGCTCCTTCAGCCCAAGGTGCTTGGGGAACCTCATCACCCTGGCCGGCATACTTGAGAATCTGTTCAACTCGACGAGTTCCAGAACACTGAATTGTAACGTTCTTCTCCATGCGAGGAAACTTGGACTCATCCATGAGATCATCCAACGTGAATTCCTTCGGGTTCTTCACGAGACCATCCATGACGAAGCTGTATTGTTCCTTATCGATGATGGGAATGCCTCCATGGTTTCTCACGAAATGAAGAGAGTTGGGTGTGAATTCCTTGTTGGTGACTAGCCGCTTGGGCGGTTCACCATTGTAGGGGAATTGAAGAAGATGCAGCATGTCGGCATGCTTCTCTTTGAGCACAGTGTTCCAAGAGTCTTCTGGGACTTTTTCGAGCTCACCCCCGAGGGCATGATGCCACATCTTCCAATGAGTACCTGGAAGCACAGGGTTGGTGCCGGGAATAGGACCAAGCTGGAACTCAGGGTTGGGTGGGAAGGTCTGCGCAGTCAAGATTTTGTGCGCTGCAGCTTTCTTGTCCGGGTAATTTTCCCATTCAACGAAGCTTGTAGCCAGTCAGTATGGAGGACAATTGCATGGTCCTTACTTATTGCTTACCCAGTCCATCCCTTGCGCTCAATCGCAAAAAGCTTCTCGCGATCACCAACAGCCTTAATGGCTTCCTCATCTTTCTTAAGCTCTCCGAAGATTTGAGGGTCTAGTGCCTTAGTCTGAGGCCCGGTCATGTCCAGGACCGGAAGGACTGCCCCAGACAGACCCTGCTCAATCTTCCACTCATCAGGACGATTGGTTGTCTTCATGATTGGCAAAAGTGCATGAAAGTGTGATACGGTGTGGTAGTGAGGGGATGAGGGCTGGGAGCTCTTGAGCTCTGGGCCTACCACCCCTTATACCTCGGCAGCAAGGGCATGCCAGTCGTGACGAGACAGCGGATCATCAACGTTACCAACCTGGGATCTGCTCGTGCTCGAGCGCGTTATCAAGACCAATGGTAAAGAGGAATTGGAGACAAGGTTTGAGCCATGACATAGCTAATCTGCAGCCATGAAGCGCCTTCATTGGCTCGATAAGCCTCTGTCTCATACGAGCACGCCCGTCATCTCTCGCCGCCTTTTGCTCTAGGGCTTAGGGCCGACTAAACTGTTGAACCTAGACTGCATTTGAAGCTTTGACAGGTCGAGCTGGATGTGAGGTGCCGCGTGGTCGTACAGTAATTTTGGTCTTGTGAATGGTCAGTTCCTGAGGTCGATGCGAAAGCGGGGTTGTTGTTGAGATCTGACACAGACGAGATTGACCTCAATCATCATGACAATGTGGCGGCTATACGAGTGCGGGGTCTTGAGGTTGAAGTCAATTCAACCTTCTATCCGGCTGTTCCGTGTGAGCAGCTGAAGGACTCGATAGCAGGTCTGGGCTGATAAGATGGGGACATTTCAGCTATGGGTGTGGTTTCGCTTGACGGCGTAATTCCATCTTTCAATTACGGTGATTGCATCAGATAACATCAAAAATGGTGAGTTATGCACCAAGATATACTCATTCCTTCTCCAGGGTTACGACTCACCTATTCTTAGTCCCAGAATAGTCCTATGTCGACCCTTGCCAATGGTAAGCATTCCAATTCATATAGCTGACACTGATTTTTACCACGTTATCCAGGGCAACCGAGTGAAAACCCGGGTTCAGTTCAACAGATTCGCTATGGTGACAGCAATGGTGGCTTGATTGTCTTGAGCGACACTCAGACAATTGAAGTGCTTGCTCATTTTGCCCGCGAACGTATTCCCGAAAGGTAAAGTGCTCTTTGTTTTTGACCATCCACCACAATCTTATATCGAAACCACAGGAGCGTACACGCCAAAGCAGCTGGAGCGTTTGGCGTGTTTGAAGTTCTCGAGGATATCTCCCATTTGACTGATGCTAAATTCCTTACGACCGTCGGTAAGAAGACTAGAATCCTGACCCGCATCTCCACTGTCGGTGGTGAGAAAGGATCTAGCGATACCGTTCGTGATGTCCGCGGGTGGGCGACCAAACTCTACACCGAGGAAGGTATCCAAGACTTCGTTTTCAATGACCTGCCGGTGTTCTTCATCAGGGACCCGATCAAGTTCCCTTCTATGAACCGCAGTCACAAGAGACACCCTCAGACCAATGTTCCAGACAACACTATGTTTTGGGACTTCCATCTCAATAACCCGGAAGGCATTCATGCGTTGATGCACTTGTTCGGACAACGTGGTATTCCTGCGTCACTGCGAAACATCAATGGCTTCGGTGTCCATACATATACTCTGAACAAGGCTGTAGGTACAAGTCGTCTGATATCCGGGTCAAGCTGACAGAAGCTAGGATGGCAGTTTTGTATACGTCAAGTGGCATTTCAGACCCGATGATGGAATTAAGACCATGGATGCAGACACTGCACAGCGCTTGGCAGGTTCCGAGCCAGACTACCATGTCAAAGACCTCTTCAAAGCTATAGAGAGGGGAGATTATCCCAGTTGGGGGGTCTACATCCAGGTCATGCAGCCAGACGAGGTCAAATCTGCCCCAATCGACATCTTCGACGACACTTATACCTGGCCCTTGAAACAATATCCTTTGCGACTTATTGGAAGGATGACCCTTACTAAGAATGTTCGTGGTCCTTTTTTTTAACTTACAGAAAGTGATCTAACGACTAATGAATAGCTTAACAATTACTTCCAAGATTTGGAGCAGGCGTGCTTCTCGCCTTCGAACATGGTTCCGGGCATCGGACCATCCGCAGACCCAGGTTCGCTGCCGATGCATAATCCATTGAAGAAGACTGTAAGCTGACACACGTGGACTTTAGTGCTTCAAGCTAGAATGTTTAGCTATCCGGATGCGCATCGCTATCGGTAAGCCCACGAAGCGCTTCCAATATCTCAAATTCTAACCATTTGTTCAGGGTTGGCCCCAACTACTTCCAGCTGCCTTGCAACAAGCCCACCAACACCGTTTATGCTCCATACGTGAGAGATGGACCGGGAACCATTAATGGAAACTACGGTGGTGATCCAGACTATGTCTGGTCACAACTTCGCCCTGTCAACGTGAGCAAGCGAGTTCAAGTACCAGTCCACGAAATGTATACTGGCCATGTAGGCTCTTTCGCGACCTCGCTCCAAGACAAAGACTTTGAGCAGCCCAGAAAGCTTTGGAATATTATCTGCGAGGAACCAAAGGGAAAGGAACAATTCCTCCACAACATTCTTCCTACGTTGCAGGATATTCCTGACAAGATGAAGAATGAAGTGACAGGTAAGTCATACAGTGTCCGCTTATTCTATCTGCTGTGGACACTTTTCTAACTTGTCATTAGAGTATTTCGGGCGTGTTGATGGGGATCTCAAAACTATGCTCCAAGAAGCCCTTTCTAAGTAAAGCTAGTTAATTCTGACCAACCAAAATCTTTGAACCTATGTTAGTATTATCGCAGAATACATAGTCAATTAATCTCGAGGTTCTCTTGCGAACCTCCGTTTCATATAGATGAACCGCGCGCATGAAAATCTTGAGACTCCGGCGGTGAAACTTTGGCCCGTCATCGTCGGGTAGGAAGCACTCCAAGTGTCAGCCCTTGGTACTGGAGAGATGTTACTAATCAACTGAAAGCAGTAAAGAGTTTCCTCTGATTTGATAATAAAATACCGGTCTGCTTTTGACGCACCGCAATAGTTGTGGGGACTCGGCCGACCAGTCGCCCGCGGCCCGCGGACGCCTGACGCAAAACGGGGCTCCCGGGTCCCGAACGCCGTCAGGTGCGGAGATATGCGTACACACCGCAGGAGGAGAGGGTCTTACTGCTTATGAGAACTTTGCATGATATGAGCATTATAGGACTTAATTAGTATATATACTCTTTTCTGTTCAAGGCTTGCCCATTAACCATGCCTATCCATCACTACTCACGTACACTGGCAAACTTACGTAAGCGACAAGATTTATTGCGGCCACCATCATCACCATATCATTCTTGGGAATCTTTATCATGCCTTCTTTTACTAAGAAATCGTCTAGACCTGGCATCACCCCTATCCCTGAGCCACCGAAACTTCCTTGGCTAGGACACATCACAGAGTTCAAGTCAGAAGACTCAACACAGGATCTCAACCGCCTCCACGACATCTACGGTAGGGATTGAACGAGTGCAGATCATTGGTATTAACCATAGCTGATATGGACAGGTGATATCTACCGCCTTCGCTTCCCCGAGGGAAAGTCATATATCATAGTAGGCTCCCAAAAACTCGTCAACGAGGTCTGCGACGAAACGAGGTTCTGCAAATGTATCAACACGGAACTCTCCGAAGTCCGAAATCTGGCCAACGATGGACTATTTACAGCCAGGGAAGGTGAAGAGAACTGGGGTGTTGCCCATCGAATTCTGATGCCTGCCTTTGGTCCCGTTTCCATCAGAGGCATGTTTGACGAAATGTACGACATTGCGACACAGTTGGCTTTGAAATGGGCACGCCACGGTCCATTTCAGCCTATCCTGGCCACGGAAGATTTCACCCGTTTAGCCTTTGACACTGTCGCACTTTGCAGTATGGACTACCGATTTAACTCTTTCTACCGCGACTCGCTACATCCCTTTATCGACCAGATGGGCAGTGTGCTTGTTGAGTCTGGAAATCGGTACCAGCGCCCTGCCATGGCCCGGCTCCTCTACAGAACCACCACCAAGAAGTACTTTAACGACATCAACAAGATGCGCCAAGTAGCGGATGAAGTGGTTCAAGCTCGAAGGGCCAACCCCGACAGCAAGAAGAAGGATCTCCTCGCTGCAATGATGAACGGCGTAGACCCTAAGACAGGCAAGAAGATGAGTGATGTCAGCATTGCTGATAATCTCATCACATTTCTCATCGCCGGTCACGAGACGACTTCTGGAACACTATCGTTCTTTTTTTACTCGTTGCTCAAGAACCCAGAGTGTTATCAGAAGGCTCAGAAAGAAGTTGACGAAGTGGTGGGGCGAGATCCCATTACGGTAGAGAAGGTTTTCAAGCTGAAATATGTCATGGCCGTAAGTATTTCCTAACCATTACTTAGCGGATTTTCTCTGACTTGTACCCAGGCCCTTCGTGAGACCTTACGCCTCTGTTCGCCCATCCCAGGCATCGCTGTCGAGGCCCTTGAGGACACACTCCTAGACGGCAAGTACCTCATTTCCAAAGGCGAGTGCATCTCCCCGTATATGGTCAGGTCACACGTCGACCCGCGCGTTTTCGGTGACGACGCCCACCTCTTCCGTCCTGAGAGGATGCTCGATGAGAATTTTGAGCGTCTACAAAAGGGGTTTCCCAATTGCTGGAAGCCCTTCGGCAACGGTGCAAGGGCATGTATCGGCAGACCATTTGCAATTCAGGAGATGCTGCTCTGTGTTGCGTTGCTGTTGCAAAACTTCAACTTCTCTATGAAAGATCCTGGGTATAATTTGCGGCTTATCGAGACGCTTACTCTGAAGCCCAAGGACTTTTATATGAGGGCCTCTTTGCGGCATGGTATGTCGCCGTTGGATCTTGAACAACGGCTTCGTGGCACAGCAAGTGGGACAGCTACCGCGGTGGACACCAATGGTGAGAATCACGGGTCCGATGTCCTAGAGAGTGAAGCAAAGCCTATCAGTATCTTCTACGGATCCAACAGCGGTACTTGCGAGGCCCTCGCTTATCGCCTCGCAGCAGACGCCAGCTCTCACGGCTTCAGCGCATCATGCATTGAGTCACTCGATGCTGCGAAAGAGAATTTACCAACGAAAGGACCAGTTGTCGTTATCACGTCTTCATACGAAGGACAGCCTCCAGACAATGCAGCCCATTTCGTGTCTTGGTTGAAGAATCTCCACGGTACATCTCTCGCCAAAGTATCCTACGCCGTCTTTGGAGTTGGTAATCGTGAGTGGTCACACACATTCCACAAAATCCCCAAGCTTGTCGACTCCGCACTTGAGCACAATGGGGCTAAGCGTTTCGCTGAGATTGGTCTCACCGATGTCTCAGAGAAGGACCCTTTTACAGACTTTGAGTCTTGGGAGGATGGCATACTCTGGCCTGCACTGCACAAAGACAGCCCTGCTTCACAAACTCAAAAGGTCAAGCCACAGCCTGAGTTGTCGGTCCGGGTCTCGATGCCTCGCAGCTCAACACTACGCCATAATGTGAGCGAAGCCGTTGTTACAGCTGCAAGAGATCTGTCTGGACCTGGTGTTCCTCTGAAAAGGCATCTCGAGATCGCTCTTCCAAGTGGCATCACCTACCGAGCGGGCGATTATCTATGCGTTCTACCCATCAACCCACGAGAAACCGTGTCTCGTGTTTTCCGCCATTTTAGACTCTCATGGGACGCTGTCCTCACTATCGACGGAGAGAAGCGCATGGCACTTCCCATGGGCCAGCCTACCTCTGCGTGGAATGTGCTCAGTGCCTATGTCGAGCTTGCGCAGCCAGCTACGAAGCGTAACATTCTTTCGCTAGCCGAGTTTGCATCAGATGACGGAACGAAGAGAGAGCTTGAAGACCTTGCGGGGCCAATGTTACAGGAGGAGGTGACGAAGAAACGAACTTCTGTCATAGATCTCCTTGAGCGTTTTCCCAAGATCGAGCTTCCGCTGGCTTCGTTCTTAAGTATGCTGCCACCGATGAGAATCCGTCAATAGTAAGTCTACTGCCTTTACAATATTAATGGGGTATACTGACCTGGACAAGCTCCATTGCGTCGTCGCCACTGAAGAACCCGCATCACGTCTCAGTGTCGTACTCCATCCTCGATGAGCCTTCACACTCCGGTCAAGGTCGGCATATCGGAGTGGCCACCAGTTATCTATCCCGTCTAAGTCCCAATGACTTGGTCCATGTTGCCATTCGACCTTCACACATTGCTTTCCACCTCCCTCCCAGACCTGAGACTACTCCCATCATTTGTGTAGCCGCTGGAGCTGGAATCGGTCCGTTCCGTGGCTTCATCGAGGAACGTGCCGAGCAACTAGCAGCAGGCCGAAAGCTCGCCCCTGCATTACTCTTTTTCGGCTGCCGTGGCAAGGCCGATGACCTATACCGGGAAGATTTCGACTCATGGGAGAAGCGAGGTGCCGTTGTCGTCAAGAGGGCTTATTCTCGTGAAAGTGAAGAAGAAACAAAAGGCTGCAAGTACGTCCAGCATCGAATGGTCAAAAACAAAGAGGAGATCGGCGAGCTTTGGGAGCAGGGTGCAAAGCTATATGTGTGTGGAAGTCGTGAGATGGGTAACGCTGTGGAGGAAACTATCGTGCAGCTACTGAAGGAGCTGCAGGGCGTGAATGAGGAGATCGCTAGGGCTCTCGTGGAGGAAGTTCGGAACGAGAGATTTGCTACTGATGTTTTCACTTAAGCTGTATTTAGTTAGAGTGTAGGCCAGACGTAGAGGCGATGTGATGGAGTTTCAAAGGCCTAGAATGACTGTAACGGTGGGTAAACAGCTTTCAATGCCAAGCGGAACTTTGAGTTGATCGTTAGATGCGGGGTAAAGCTGGGGGAAAGAATCAAGCATGTGTTGTTCCTCAAATAAGGTGCTTTTCCGATGTGTCGCTTAATGTAGGATGTGTTACGCGCTCCAATGATATCTGGCGTTATGTATATGTCGTAGTCTTTGTTTACTTTCTGGTAACGATCATCTTTAATAGCTTTGAAGATCGTCCGGCCTAGGATGAAATGTCTCTCGTATCATCAAATTCCGAAGTGGTTAACCAGATTCAACTATAAATTGAGGACACTTTTCGTCCATGCAATATGGCACAGCATTTTATCTTTTCATGTCGATTACAATGAGCCTCCTGTATCTTGTTCTCGCCATCGGTGCGGCCTTCGGCGATGCCTCTGTCATAAGCCTACGTGAAAATGGCCGTGCAGTCAAACTGTCACTGCCAGACTCTTTATCTGGACTTTCTATCCGGCATGCGCCATCATTTTCGTCCTTCTCAATTGAACCAGCATTTTGGCTTGACTTTGTCGGGACTGCCGACGAGCCAAACGAGCTATTCTTCAAATTGATTTCTCGAATAACTGAAAGCGGGGGCCGTTCCATTCTTCGTCCCGGTGGTATTGCGATGGACAGCCTCATCTTTGATCCTGAAGGCGACGATCTCGTTCGTACAATGGGTCCCAACAGTGAAGTTTACCGAACCACCATTGGGCCTGGCTACTATAAATCATGGTCCAACTTTCCGAAAGAGGTATCTTTTATCTCTACCCTCAACTTCGGCAACAATAGTCTTGAGATTGCGAGAGATCTTGCTGTAGCTTCTGCGAAATACCAAGCTGAGAGAATCAACTTTTTCGAGCTTGGAAATGAGCCCAATCACTTCCCAAAGAGCCGATGGAATTATTCCACAAAGGCATATGTCAAGCAGTGGAACGATTGGACTTCAGCGATAGATGAAGCTGTAACAGCTGTTATAGAAAAATCGTCTTCGGATTATGTACCGATCAAGTGGTGGGCATCATCCGCCACAACCGATCCGTCGGACCTGAAAGTACGGCCTGTTGACTTGATCCCTGAAGGTATCGACTCGGAAGATCAAGTCGGCCAGTTCTCGGTTCATTCTTATGTATACAATAGCTGTACACTGGAGGGCGCTGCCGAAGCTACGATCGAGAATCTGCTTAATCACACACAAATTGTCACCTTCGCGGACCAAGAAGTCCGTCCATCTGCTGAAGAGGCACGCAAGCATGGCAAGCCATGGGTCATGGGAGAGTTCAATTCTGTCGCATGTTCCGGAAAGCCTAACGTCCCAGACACATTTACCCAAGCACTGTGGATGATTGACACTCAGTTGACTTATGCTGTACTCAACGCGACATCAGTCAATCAGCATCAAGGAGCCACACTTGTTCTTCAAAGTGATTCTCAAACAAATACGCCTGGCTTTTCAACATACAGCTTTCGTCTACCCTCGTGATAGTGAGAAGCATGGAGAGGCTCGCGCACTACCTAGTTTCATGGGGGTCTTGTTTCTCACAGAGGTCTTCGCTAAACCGAATGGTCAGGTAATGCGCCTTAGCGCATCTTCAAACGCGGATCACGATCGGTTCGCGACGTATGTGGTGTATCAGGGCAACAAAGTCGATAAACTCATCTTACTAAATATGAAATCCTATTATCGCAAGTTATCAAAGAAGGACAGCCACCTCACAGTCGATATCTCTGCTTTTGTTCAACTGAGGCAGAAGCATACTGACCGCCCTACCTTCAAACGACTCACGGCTCCCTCCATTGACGAGAGAGACACGAATAAAGTTATTTGGGCAGGGCAATCATTCAAGTATGGAGGTGCTCGTGGCAAGCTCAGAGTCGAACGTTTGGGGGGGATGGAGTCCTTAACATCAGAGCCAGCGAGGCGATACTTGTTGATTTGGGTAACGAGAGTGACTGATGGCATATAGTCGCCAAGACATTCAGATATCGATAATCGATACATTCAAGAATAACTTGAATCATCACTGACCAGCAACTAGGTTACACGATGCGTAGGTGTAAACTGAATGTTAAGAGGCTATTCGTACTCCTAATTGGTTGATACCAGATATCTGCTATTATTTTCTTCAGTCTCCTTAACACAACCTATCTGAGCCGTAAGAAGGCACACACATGGCATGGATTGAGGAACGCCCCAGAAGCGTAATACTTGCAGTATGGAGAGGGGCGAGCCATATCCTCCTCATTGCGTCTTTCGCGGCGGTCTTGGGTACTCTCTATTGATGAATCCCTTGCCGAGATAAACGACGGTCTCGGTCAGTGCTCTGTGAGCCTTACAAGGAGCGTGTCAGATGAGTCTGCTGTGGACGTAGCTTGGCAAACTCGAGAGATGCGAGAGCCTTATGGTCAGACCATGTGCATCTTACAAATCTCGACACTCAATTGCGGGGCATACACAATGGCACTCAAGTCCATGACGTTCTAAATCTAAGGTTTTTCCATATTTGCAAGGATATAGCGGGAAATCATAGCAATAGCGAATGGTTCAAACTCTTGAACCGAAGCTTCCAGCATTGACTTGCTGTATGTCTTAGCTTGCTTCGTCAATAGGCTAAGCCTAAGAGAAACATTACGAAGACTACGACCCTGCGGTTATTGCGTAGTAAGTGAACAATGCCTAGTGTAAAATTGGTGCACTGAACATACTGACCCTTTCAAACCTTGATAGTAACAGCAACACTGAAGCAAGCAACTCAAACCAGATTATGGGTGTGCTATCGTGGACTGCATGGGGAGATAGGATAAGCGATACAAGTAAATCCGTCCTCTTTGATCCGATTGTGCAATTTATCTCGCGAACTGCCTAAGGTCACTCGGCCAATCACATATCATTTACCAAAAGCCGGATTCAACCTAAATGAATTCCACCATGGCCCAGGAAACATTCTTTAACTTTAGACCCCAGTCAGCTTATAAACTTCCTCCTCCTCCTTCTTTCTTCTCTTCGTATCGTACTCGCGCTTCGACTGCTCATCGTCTCGCTCAAGTGGCTCGGCTAAAACCACCGAAAGGTTCAAATTGATCGTTAGATCATGCAATCGCTGCTTCTCCCTTTTCAGCTCAGCACTGAATCGTCCATTTTGGTTGGAACCCTTGTACCATAATTTGAGCTTCTTAGAAAACGAGCTCGCCCAGATGCAGCAGTCTTGATCTCCACGAGCCAATACCTCAATCCCCTCTTCCAGATACGAGGTAGCGGGGGAGAAAAAGAACTTTGGGTATTCGTAGGCCTTGTTTGCAAGCCATTCCGTAGAGAAGATGTAGGCATAGGTAGGAGGGCGGAAAACCAGTGGTTCCTGACGGTAGATCCAGTCCATGCTGTATCCTTGCAGTTGCTGGAAGAGTCCTGCTAGCTCTAGCTGTACTTCTTGGTTCTTGTTCCTGTTGGACGCCATCATAACGTAATCCAATAATAGCGTGATGCCACATTCAGAAGTAGGAAGAACACGTTCCAAATTCCGCCGAAGACATTCGTACTGCGCTTCAATGGAGATCGAATGATCGATGTATGATCTTTTCCACTTGGAGAGGTGATACTCCGTCATGTTTAGAATCACTGGGTGATCGGAGCCGACATGGGAGACGAAACATCGCAAAATTTGCGCATGCGCCCACGAAAGGAACGGAATAAACTCATCTGGGTAATTCTGAACTCCTGATAGTAACCCTGCTCGAAACTTCTGTGATAGACTCTGATATAATGTGAGTCTCTGCGTTATTGAAGCAACGAATCCTGCTAATGGGTACTCAGAGGGTAACAGATTTGCAAATTCTTCCATTTTGTTCAAAAAAGTCGCAGAAAGTGCCTGGCGATTTTCCTCCAGACGTTGGAAGCCTCGTCGGCGTATAGCATGGAATACCATCAAGATTCTCAGGAAATATACCAGAGCATAAGGGTCATTGAGTTCATACGCACTCCCTCCATTCAAGAATCTGGATTTGATGCTCAAAAGCATATCTTCAAGAATGAACTTGAGGTTTCTAGTCCGTGAACCTCGTGCGAGTATTGAAGCTTCTTGGCTCTGGTGGAAGAGCAGCTCCCAAGATTGTGTGGAGCTTCGGGCTAAAGAGTTTGACTGGAAGTTGAAGTTGTCGATTCGCCAAGTAGCCCTGCTGCCATCAAAGACTCGACCTAGGAAGGTTCGGATATTGTTCACAAAACTCTCCAAAGTCTCTCGCTGGGCCGACGGACTGCTCGGAACAGTGGAAACAGCAGCCGATTGCAAAGTTGTAGCCTGGGCTTGCCTACGGCGTGGCTGTCTCTCATCTTGGTCTGGAACCGATCCAGCATTTCGCCTTGTCTGATTCTTCGAGAATTCAGGACCCCACTGCCGAAGCTTCGACTTGTACATAGCCTCCCTGTATCAGTCAGTCCACTAGTATGTGATTTTGGAAGATGAGAAGACTCACGTAGGTGGTCGTCGCCAAGAGCGCTTTAGCAGTTCCATAGTCCTTTTCAGGGTGATGTTATCGCGAATGTATATCCGTCTGATGTCCTCCTTCTTCGCTTCCCACTCTTCATCCGTTATTTCCTGATTGCTGGGCTGTGGATGTTGAATTGCCTCAGAAGCGGTGGTCTGCGGCAAAAGGTTGGCTCCAGTTGAATCAATAGACATGTGCGCAAATGAATCATCAATGCCTTCAAGGTGGAGGGAATGAGCTATGACCTGTGCTTGATTGATGGGGTCGTATCCAAACATGGCCATATCCATTTCCGGTTGGGCAGGTGGCTGGTAAATTGGATAGGGTGCGATCTGTCCAGACTGAACAGGCTGGTCATTAATGTAGTTGAAGGGATCATTTTGGGAGTTAAAAATGACGATATTACCAGGACCGGCATGGTACCCTGTATCGACATGATAAGGATAACCTGGCTGCGTTTGGGTGAGATCGGTGTTCTCAATCCCAGGCTGAAAGCTAGTTTCTTCGAGGAGATCCTGCTCAAAGTCGTACTGCCATTCCATAATGGATGAAGGTGAATTATGCGATTGAGTGTTGATGACTGGATATGAAAGCGACGCAATTGGCGTTATATATTCATGTAGGTTTACCCATATTTCGCCACGTTCAGAAGTCCTTCCACGATTATGCACAAAACTCTGGATAAGCAACTGTTGGCTGATATCTAGTTACTTCATTGTAGGAGGGTTGATGCTCAAGTACCCCGCACAGCTGGTAGCTCTCGATTGGCTGATCCTAAAGTATTTTGCATGGAAACGATACGTGATTATTGGCTGATCCTAAAGTATTGTGCATGAAGGGCGTCTTACGCCCCGCACTCGTGATTGGTATCTCGAGACAAATGACATTCTTGTGTCAGGCCTCAGAGCCTGATATCTCGCCGGCTCAGGAAATCCGTCAGAGACCGATTGAATCTCCTCGGCTTGCCTTTCGTCACAATTAGCATATAAACTCATGTTCACTCCGCTCTAGTCTTTCTCTTCTCATCTTTCACTTCATTTCTTCTCCATCTTTGCACTGCCCTTCAATCTCTGCATACTCAATTCACTCTCTAAATCATCATGGTCTCTGCACGGCTTCCTGACAAGGGCTACTCAACAAGCTCAACAATGTGTAGTGAGGAACGTGCTCAGAGCATGCTTGATGATATTGAAGCGGAGATGAGAGGGAAAGGCCGAGCTATCGTCGTAGTCGTGGAGAGCCAACACCTGCGTGAGCTTCAAGACAAAGCGCCAAAGCTGTTGGCTAATTCGGTTAAAGGTAGGTTACAATCATGCTGTAACACTTCCTCGCGCTGATTAGCCCCCAATCAGACAAATCGCCCGTTCTATTCATCCACAACAGTATGCTGGGTAAGACTGTTACGGAGATTACCAGGAACAGTCAAATTACCAGTCTCACAATCATGACCGGTGAAACGATACCCCGGATATCCTTCCAAGTTCCAGTCTGCAGCATCAAGACCCTCAAGATACGTCGTTTGAGCCTTCTGGCGGGGGAGCATGATGCCCTATTCATTGATGGGGCTTCTAAGTTCAATACCACGCGATTGGATGAATGGAAAGCCGTGCCTCACGGCAGTGTGAAGTTGCATGTTGGTCGAGGCGTTCACATTCAGCGGGATGAAAAGCCCGCTCGCAAGCCTTCGCAGAATCCAGATGATGATCCCGAGAAACAGAATGGTCCAAAAGGTCCGAGTGACCCAGAGGACCCGAATGGCGGAGATCCGAGTGATCCAGGTTCCTCGAATCGAGCGGCCCAGCCTGACGACGATGATGACTTGTGGAGTTACATTAAAGCCATGATTTCTGTTGTACTCGGTAGCTGTGCCTTTTGGATTGCGCTCACAACCAAAATTACTGCCAAAGCTGCGGGCGGGTACTTCGAAATTAGCTTGAAAGATTTGGTTTTCAAGGGCGGTGCTTTTGCCGGCAAAGCTGCAATAACTATACCTCTCCCCTGGTGCATTGTCATTGGAGTTGTCGTCGGGTTTGCAGCGTATTATGTTCTTTCGCAGGACTATTTCTTATCGCTCAAACCCACTTTGACATCTTGGGCCTCTTCTTTTAGAAAGTGGTGGAACAATGCCTCTGACAGGGCGAGCTCGGATGGAAGTCATTTGTCTCACCTCATTATTTGAGAGAAAGTAGAGGATTTCCTATTTATGTGATGGAATTCAGGCCCAACGCTGCAAAAGAAGCTAGAATGGTAAGGGATTGGGGTGATACGCCAGTATGAGTGCATACGAAGACTATCTGTTAAGGCCAATGGCACGATACGGCCTTCCGAGGTCCGACTGCTGTTGAAACCCAGCTACAAGTCATACTGCGCGGTATCGTACTCATGGTTGATCCAGCCACGTTCACACTGGGATATGAATTGTTCTCGTTCTTTCTATCTTGACTGTGGTCTGTTTTCTTTACATTTGTACTCCCACGATAATAACATCACAATGATTACAAGGGTTCTGAGGATTTTGGGTCTTGAATTAAGTTGTTTTGAAGACTACATAGCCAACATATTTTGACTGCTATGGCGTCTGGATGTTCTAAGCACCATGCTCACCGTATGCACTCGGAAGTGTCGAATAATTAGATGGGGAAGATATCACTAACTAGACCTACTCGAAGGAGACAATGCTGGATCCATGATACTAATTCTACTAAGAAAGTGTTCTAATCGGTCGGTCACATTTACAGAATACATAAGGTACCGTAGTAGTTTCATGATAATTCTCGACCATACGGCCTTTCTCCACATGCAAGACAGAGTGAAGCTTCTAGCGAGTGTCTCAGATCCTGAGCGGCCGTAGTCCTAATCGGGATATCGGGAACGAGATATTATCTCTTTAGGCCCCCTAAGGCTTGTGGAGAACACCTTCTTCTCTCTGAACTAATCAGAAACGTGTATTTTGCTAAGCGATTGGCAATAAGGACGGGAAGCACATGTCATAGAGCTCCACAAGCCTTAGGGGGCCTAAAGAGATAACCATGTCCACCACAGTCCAATTCTGTCAAGGCCTCCTAGGCCTCACAAGGTAATGACGGCCCTATTGAGGTGAAGGGGAGCGAGGTGGTACAGCCAAGCACCGACATCTTATATGGTGTTAGTGAATACGAAGCCCGATGACTTGACGGGATCTAGACTAGGAGACGGATCCACTGCACCTTTTCATGTACATAATCCGATGGCTTTCAGCACAGCAGTGATATTTATTAATAAGTTATTGCCCTCGTCACTATCCAATTCACAGACTTCCTCTCCTCTGGCTATGAGGTTCGACCTTCTCTCAGTCATGGCGTACACTGAGTGCAAAGACCCCGAGGATTGCCACCCGTCTGGCCCTTCCAACCAAGTTTCGAGGCCAACCTTGCCATTACCATCATGTTCGGCGTAATGAAACTTGCCCACTTTTTTCAAGCGATTTTCTGCAAAAAGGGTGTTTGGGAAGTAGCTGTATTTATGCTTCGAATCTTCGGCGCCCTTGATGTCGAGGTGGTTCCATATTACGTCGTGTCTACAATTCTTTTCATCCTCGCCCCGCTATGTTAGCCTAATCTCGAAACGTACGATTACAATAAAGGCTGACATCATTAGGGATTAATGCCTTCATATTCATGGTCGGCTCTCGCCTCGTACGCTTTGCTTTTGTTGATCCTCGCGTCTGGGGTATCAAAGCAATCTGGTTTACTAGGATATTTGTCGGAGCAAATATTATTTGTTTTATCATCCAAGCCTTCCGAAGTGGCAAGCTCTCAAATACCAGCCACACCTCGGCCTCAATTATACGCTCCGGTCAACTCATCTATCCTGCCGGATGTGAAATACAACTGGTCTTCATTTTGTTTTGCCACCATCATGTTTCAGGGCCAAAGATAAGATCAACTGATAAGATACACTAGCGCGTAGCGTTGTGATCGATAGCACGTGATGCTATCTTTCACTAACACCTTCGGCATGAAGGTCCGGAGGTCGTTACTCTTCACTTACCCTGAACCTGCAAAGCTTTTTGCGTTTCAATGCTTCTTTGTGCCACAAACATCATTCTTTGGCGCTATCAACTATCTAGTAGCTTTTAGGCATATACGAAATATCAGAGAATTTAAGAAAATAAGAAATTCCGTTATTATCACAATCATATATTGCTACTTGCAACAGCATTGTGTAAACGCGGCAGTTGGTCTGTCAACTTTATTAAAGAAATTACATCAACGGTTGTGGGTCATTTCCGAGCCGCTACAGATCAATGATTGGCAGAACATCGAGCCTTCAGGCTAGGCCTAGACAAGCTAGCCTTATCTGAAGCTAATCTCACTTGCTTCACCCTAGCCACAAAAGGCAATCCGTCTAATATGACCAGGGCCCGCGGATAAGCATACCCGGATATCTCTGGTTAGTGAAGAGAGCTTGGGTCTAGTGTCATGACATTCATCCATGTGGTATTAAGCTTAATGGGACATCACCAAATACGCAGAGCTTCAAATGAAAGCTTAAACTTTATTAAATCATTGCTAGTCACATAATTTCGTTTCCCTTCATCCCTCAAAAGCAAACTATTTCTAAGTCATACCGCCATCAATCTGCTCAAACAGAGCTCGCTGCGAGAGGGGACACCTCCTGAATCTCATGAGCCTCCATCTTGAAACCCTTGAACTTTCGTGCTGGCAATCCAATAGCAAACATATGATCAATCTCGATGGCACTTCGTCCCTTCATCTCTGGGATATAGAGCCAACTCAACACGAGACCGATAAGGGACAGTCCGCAAAAGAGGAATCCCGTCTTGGCTCCAAGTGCAGCCTTGTCTCGGCTAAAGAGCATAGGCAGAGTTACCGCTAGTGTAATAGACGAAGCTTGTGAAGCTACACCACCCAAGCCTTGAGTGAGAGCGCGGAGCTGAAGCGAACTTGTCTCACCCATGATGGCATATCCTGCAGGCCAGCAGCCTAGACCACAAACGACAATGACAGAAATCATAACGCCAACGGCAACCCACATAAGTTGGGGGTTAGTCCAAAAGCCAGTGACTCCCAAAACTCCCCAGAGAATTGCTGCAATTAACAGCGTCACGTTTGTCATACTGCGGCGGCCTGCGCGGGAGAGCAGCCAGAAGCCTACTCCGTTGGCGAACATTCCTGCAACGATACCAAAAACCATAGTCAAGAGGGCGGGGCTGGACTTCATACCCATGCTCTTCAAGAAGATAGTCGCGTTGGATAGAAGCTCAAGACCGAAAAGTGCGGGCATAACGGCAGCCAACATGGTGATCAA
Source organism: Fusarium stilboides (assembly GCA_014822085.1). Lineage (NCBI taxonomy): Eukaryota > Fungi > Ascomycota > Sordariomycetes > Hypocreales > Nectriaceae > Fusarium > Fusarium stilboides. The sequence goes on from JAASAY010000058.1 coordinate 66,156, forward strand.
TGTTCGTCGAAGGTTGGTACCCTTGAGACAAGCCCAGTAAGTCGCCGACCCGGTGGTAGCCTTTTCTTCGTCGATAGTGGCTCGGACTTTCTCAAGGGCGCTGTAAGGGTTGACCTTGGGAGAAAACAGTCTGGTAGCTGACTTGATAGCTCTCTGTTCCTGACCGGTTCGAAGTAGATGAGCTGGGCTTTCGGGCATGAAGATCGACAGGAGGAGTGGTCCGACTGCGAGGATCCACTGCGAACCAAATGCTCCAAGATAGCCAGAACTGCCCTCTGTTTTGTTGACGATAAAGAGAACGACCGAACCAATGAGTTGACCGAACAACGTGAACGTTGGGAAGAGAGCCATAGCGGATCCACGCAGAGCCGTTGGCGCGTTCTCAGATACATAAGTGACACAAGTAGTCTTGATGATGCCGACCGAGAAACCCTGAACCGTCAAACCAGCTGTAAGCATCATGCGCTTTGTCGCCAACGGTTCAGGGATATGAGAGAAGAAGATGCAGGCGATAGCGACGAGGGAGACAAGAGTACCAGTGAGGAGAGAGAACTTGCGTCCAATCTTGTTCTGTAACCAACCACCCAAAAGTCCTCCGACAGCCGAGCCAGCAGGAGGAAGACCCATCCACAGAGATAGCCAGTTGCCTGGGACGTCCATGACGCCATGAATCTTCTCTCCGTAGTCAGCCACGAAGCTATCGACACCGGTGACACCTCCGACAACAACCAAGTCGTATCCCCACCCAATGATAGGAATAGTCATGGCAAGACAATATCTTGCAATCTTGGGATATTTCTTGAGCGCTTGTCTCAGCGGTAACTGATCATCTGCGTCAATTTTGGGGTTGGAGCTCTGTTTTGACGCCGAGGTGTCTAGTGTCAACTGGGAGTTGTACGGGTCGTACGCGGTGTGAGTGTCCTGGTCTTCTTGCGGGACAGATTGCCAAGGAGTTGTTGACTCCATCTCGTGGTAGCTTGGTTGTAGATCACCCGACATATTGGGATCACTGTAGCGGTTGTGGTGATAACTCATGTCTTTGTAGAAATGAGGACGTAGGGGATGAATAAAATTAGCGCGGAATTCTGCGACGCGTTCAGGCCAAGCCAAGACTGAAGTAATGAAACGAGGCGGTGAATGAAGATGCTGTTGAATGATGCCGAAAAAAAAAGTGCAGAATGTGAGGGCATGCGATTCTTAAAGTATTCTGCATCAGGATCGCACTCTAGCTCGACTCATGTTGATCTGCCCTATGAGCGAAAATGGAGGAGTAGCAATCCCATGTTGAGAGTGATCCTTCAACGGCGATGATACCTCGTTAGCCGCTAGTCCAGGATTATTACCCAGCAGAGCCAATCAAATGAATCTTGGTCCGATTGAAACAAGCTTAGCTTGCTTAGCCGTTGGGCTGACAGGGCGCAGCAATGCTGCTGTACAGCACAGAGGTGGATCATTTCCCGGGGTGAATCCTTCAGCCTCTAAAGGACCCCTACGGACAACGGACTTGGTCAGCATCTCACGGAGTGAGGGGAATAACGAGCCTGATAAGGCAAAGAGTGATGGATATTCAATGTAAGAGATTGATAACAGCTGCACGCATTGCTACTGAAATACAAGCCAATACGAAATCTCGTAGGCCAACTTTGCGAGCTACTTGGTCACTGATGCCCTACAGACTAGCGATTTAAGCTTGGTGTACGGAGTACAAGGTAAATATCGCGAAAAAGACATACGGACATTTCAGCATCACCCAGCCAGCCCTATCTAAACTAGTTAATGAAATGGCGCGTGATTAAGCCTTGCATGGGCATGAAACCAAGCGGCAGTTCGATCAATTACCGTGTCTTGGCTCTTTTCTTAGTGTCAGATCGTGAAATCCGATGGAACTCGTCCCTGTGAGACTTTGTCCGTCGGACTTGGAGTCCGACCAGGATCCACTTGCGGGGTCGAGCGAGATTAGCTCTGCAGGGGCGCAAACCTCAATCGCTTCAAGGAGGCTGGACTATTGACAAGCTGAAAAATCACTTTAAATAAAAGACTCTAATATTCGCATTGTTGTTGACAACAAAAGCAAGTTATTCACGTTTATTGATATTTTCAAACATACTTGTAACTATACCGCCTCGCAGGTAACATTCTTCTATCTTCTTTATTCTTTACACCCGTCCACATATTTACGTTATTGTCAACATCCCTCAATCTGTACCAACAGCCTTTTTTCCCATCCATCATCACCAAAACCAGCATAGAAAGCTCAATATGACCCTCATTACCCAGAACAACATGGAACTACGACCAATATGCCAGATTATCACGCCTGTTGGCATGATGGGATACGGCTTTGACGAAACACTAACCCACGGTGAACTTGCCCACCTTTCAACGAATGGCATTCCCACCGCCATAATCCTAGACTCAGGATCGACAGACAGTGGACCTCAGAAGCTTGCATTAGGATCAATGTCGTGCCCACGTTCGGCCTACGCTAAGGACCTTGCTAAGCTACTCCGACTTGTACATGCCTTTCGCGTGCCACTTATCTTTGGGTCGGCTGGCGGTGATGGCACCGACGAGCATGTTCAGATCATGGGTGAGATTATAGAAGAGATCGCGGCGGAAGAAGGTAACAAGTATGTAATTACAACACCCCCGCCCCAGACGAAATTTGCTAATGTTATTCGCAGAGACTACCTCTTCAACACAATATCTTTATTCGCCGGCATAAACAAAACCACGATCCTTGAACGATTTCAACAAGGCCGCTTGACCGGATGCGGCCCTTGCGTGCCTCCCGCAACACAAGACGAGATCGAAGCATCACTACGAGTAGTTGCTCAAATGGGCTATGAGCCCTTCCTCGACGCCATGAACGCAAACCCCGACTTTGATGTTATTATTGGCGGCAGGGCCTACGACCCTTCACCATATGTCGCATTTAGCATGTATCAACTGATGCGCCAGACCAAGGACCTCAGTGCTGAAAACATCCAGTCTAGCTTAGGCGGCTTCTTTCACATGGGCAAGATCATGGAGTGTGGAGGTCAATGCTCTCTTCCAAAGTCCCATGGTGCTGTAGCCACTATCTACCCAAACGGTCTATTCGAAGTCAGACCCACTGCTCCTGACTCTATATGCACACCGCTATCCGTCGCCGCACACACGCTATATGAGAACACAAGACCCGATGTCCTGCGAGGTCCAGGCGGCTCACTCCATCTTCAAGACTCAAAGTACGAGCAACTATCTGATGGCAGATCTGTGAGGGTCAGTGGTAGCAAGTACCGGTCATCAGAAGAAGATGGCAAGCCATACCAACTGAAGCTCGAGGCTGCGCGTATAGTAGGCTACCGCTCCATGTTCATGGGCAGCATTAGAGACCGTATGGCATTCCCCGTTACGAAGACCGAACCTTATCTAACATTGCACAGATATCCTCATCTCTCAAATCGACAAAGTCTTGGCTCGCGTCAAGGCCTATGTTGACCAGCAGCACCCAGAGAACGCCGGCCAGTGGAAGCTCGACTTCCATGTGTACGGAAGAGACCAGCACACCCCCGTTGGACCTGGTCAGCTCTTTATTGTAGCCGAATCGCTGGCACCGACACAACAGTTGGCGAACAGTATTGCTTCCAAAGCAAGAGTTGGCATGATTGTAAGTCTTCTTGGCTGGATCTTTGGCGAAGCTAACACTTCACAGCATGCACCTTATCCAGGCCAAAAGGCCACGGCAGGTAACTTTGGCTTTGGCCTTGGTGGTCTCATGGAGATTGAGTTGGGGCCTTGTGCTGAATTCTCCTTGTACCATTTGATGGAACTGGAGTCGAATGAGCAGCAGTTGACCTTGGTGGGAGAGGGCGCGTCATCCAAGCTTGAAGGCCCACTGCTGCGAGGAAGTATCTCTAGCATCGGCAGAGGGTCCCGGGCGTTGACCAATGGGCATTCCACAACAAATGGTACAGATGCCAGTATCAGCACCCCTCCACAAGCCCCAAACGGTACCCGCCATACCGAGCAGGCTGTCACGGATCAGCCGGCACAGAACCCTCAGACGCTGTCGGACTTGTGTCGTATACTCCGATCCAAGAACGCTGGCCCGTACGAGGTAACCATAGATGCCATATTCTTGTCTGAGGTTGAGTACCAGGCCATTAAGTCCTCTGGGCTTTTATCACCCGACAACGTGGCGAGTGCCATCGGGATCCCCCAAGAAGACATTATCTGGATGGGCTTTTTCGACCCCGCGATTGCTTTCAAAGTGACCATCCCAAGGGTACGATCGGGTCAGAAGAAATCAGCGGGTGGATTCATGGAGAATGATATCCATGGATCACAAGAACACATGGGACTTGCTAGTCTCAAGCTTCCTCAGACAGACCTCAAGCTATAAAGGTAAGTCCAGGCAGCTGAGGCGATACAGGTTAATGGCCAGGAACGACGTTGACCGTCAAGCTGTCTCTATCATTCGAGGCATATCACCATGTGTTGTTGTTCTCATAATCGGTCTCCATTGACGAGGGGTCGAACGAGAGCAGACTCATATAAGGATCACTCCAGAAACTCTTGTAAAAGTCCGGGTTCGCATCAAGCTGATCCATGAGGTACGACTCACTCGGGAATTGTTGCATTTGACTCGTGTCTTCCGCTGGCTTCTGTTCATAATGCGTCTCGCCCTCTTTCAACTCAATAGATCGACCACGAATTTGACCAGCATGGCTCACAGCGTCGTAAATCAATGAGAGACCCATACGATGCTTGAGAAGGAGTTTTGGCTTTTCGGCGTCCTTGGAACTTTCTCGTCCAAGTACTTCGAAAACCTTTTGTATTCGGCTAAACTCGTCTTTTTCATCAAATTTGCAGGCCTTGCAAAGGGTCTGAGTCCTGGCGATACTATTTGCAATGACTTGCTTGTCTTCGGGGCTCTCAGAACTGTTTCGAAAGAAGAACTTGAGGAGGAAGATGGTTGAGAAAGCTAGGCATCTGTGGCGATCTTTGGGCTGACACCTTTCGCGCCGGGTGGCAGTGAGGTCCCTTGTGTCGATAGGAATGTTACATATGGCACTCGTTCCAATATGAACGATCCGAAGGGCGACGTCTCTGGCGGTTCTTAACAATATTTGTCGGGAAGAGGAATTGCTCGAGAATTTGGTGATGACGAGCGTGTACATATGTATTTTGGCATCCAATATTGCAAACTCCACGATGCTTCTTTGCTCATCGTCAGATGGCATGTCAGCTTTGAGGGCGTCCAGTTCAGTATCTAATAATCGAAGGAAAGTAGAGCTCGTTCCATCAGCAAGCTCATGATTGAGCAGCGTCATGAACTTGGCGACAATGATTTGTATTCGGACTTCTAGCGAAAATGCAGCCGGTACAGTATTTCGTCTCAGGAAAGCATGGATTGAGGAGAAATCCAGCTCGGAGTCAATTGGACAGGGGAGTCCCAGATGGAGGCTCAGGCTGGAAATGTCAGTATAATTAAGGAATTCAAGTAGTCGATTGCAACCCACGAGGTAGCTACGCTAAAACATACGAGCCAGGTGTTGATTCTCGCTCGAATGCTTCCTGGGTTCACTCCAATGACACGAAGAGAAGGGATTGTCTGTTGGCGGTCAAGGCTGAGATATCTGGCAGCTTGGATAGCGACACCACAGTACAGCCAACTAGGATCTGCAGATTGTCTGTCGCAGGGAAGTGGCCAGTTGCATAATAACAGTAAGGCCTGTACCACGTAAAGAGGTAGTGGAGCGGAGAAAATAGTGCTCTGTAGGAGTTTCTCATACGGCGCCCGGAGTAGCTGGAACAGGGCGATGTTGTGTTGCTCAGGCAAGCGACAGAGGACAATGATAACAATAGTCCAGAAAAGAAACGGTTCTTTCTCGTATACCACTTGAGTTGAGAGAGATCCGACGACTGGTAGTCGAGGGCGCATGAGCTCGGCAAATCTAACAATGATGAGTTTCTTTCTGCTGATCAGTAGAATCATCATGGACGTACACAGTGAAAGCTTCAATTATGACGGAGGAATCCACCAGTACGCCTTCCAAGCTTACGGGGAAAGACGAGAACTGGAAATCATCTATGCCATCGTCCGCCACGGTTGACGTACCAGAATCGGTTGCCGAGTCAGCCTGGGACGTAGGATGGTCTCTCACGCGTTGATTTTGGTTACGTAGCTCTTGGATCTCTTTACTCATAGCCTCTAACCGCCTGTTGGATCGCTGGTGGTTAGTGGGTGTTCCAGTCAAGGTGGAGGGGTCTTGGGTCCAGCACATACTTCCGTGCTGGGGTCCGCTTGAAGTTGCTGTCAATCGTGCAACACAAATGTCTTGCTTGGCATCGTGAGCACGGCTCTGGAAACCTTTCCTTGGAATCACACCGGAGCTTGACCTGTCAGCTTCTATCTTTCCGATTTGGGATCTGACCCGGCAACCCCTCGTGGATCCATCGGTTACCTTTGCCTGTTGGCACTCAGTGCATGCTTTTACAAGCCGCGACGCCAAGTTACTCTGGGACATAATATCTATTCTTTTGTCGCTGGGGGTGTAAAATGGGAGCCTCAAGCCTTGGCTAGGTCAACAAAGGCGCTCCAACAAGCACCCGGTCAGCTTTGAGTGAAATACGGTACATGTGCAGCCATCTCGCGTTCAAGACTCTATAGCAGCATATCGATAGTTCTATATACCCTTGCTACTATGTATTGAAACTTGAGCTTACCAATTGAGGGTAGTATCATTGCAAGACCCAATCAATTGCCGTAGTAGTAGCGCTCCAATCATCATAGTGGCCAAATTGTGCACCGTGGATCAATAATTCCCCGGGCGAATGGTTTAGTGGTATAATACTCCCTTAGCATAATTCATCCGAATAATCTGGGAGTGGTCCAGGGTTCGATTCCCTGTTCGTCCATCGTTGGCGGTTCAACCCCGCTGTTATACCTTCTTTTTGACGTTTTCTCATCTGGGCTGGTGGCAGTTGTTGCTATTCCCGGACCCTACCGTCGTTTTCCTTTTGCTAATGCCGACATGCCTGGGTACACCGAACATTTCAGCACGAAGAATTTGAGAGAGTGCGCTGAGTCACATCTGTATATTTGGCAGACTTATAACTTTTACAATTGAGTCGGGAGCCTCTATGGGGCAATAAAGTTTTAGTCACCTAAACTCAAGTATTTAACATCATGTAAGATTAATAATGAGGTTCTGACGTTCTACCGCACTACCGCAAAACCTAGATCCATCAATACTGCCAGAACGGCTCTAGTAACCTTGCGAAGCATGACTAGATAGGTCGACAGGTAATATTTCCGGCCTTGATTCTATCTCTTCAATCGTCTTTGGTATAGTAGTGATTTACCGATGGTGGATATTTTTCACTGCCGTAGGCGCTGCCTCCATACTCGAGGTATCCTTGCGAGTATGGCACCGCAGGAAACTTGCTGCGAATAGCCGCAGCATCGCCAAATACCCAAATAGTGGCCATACCCATGACTTGATGCTGAAGAACGTGGCAATGCATCATCCATGCCCCGACGTTATCCTCGGTGACAAGAATTCTCCAAGCTCTCCAGCCGGCGGTGTGATGCGGTACGCCTTTTACTGCATATCTGTACAAGTTCGTGGTGTCGCGTTGAACAGGCGTAAAATTCTTGAAATGCTTGTCGTTTTTGCGAGCATTGTATGTGCCGTTACCACCTCCCAGATCCCAGAAATGCTGACCGTGAATGTGCATTGGATGGAAATCCCATCCTCCAGTTGGCCCGTTGTTGTTCTCCCATACAATATCCAAGACTTCGCCGACTTTAGCAGGGAAGGCCTTTGTCTCTGGATCAAAGCCACCGTGCTCTAGAGCGAGGGAGTAGTTGGGAGTTCGGCCATTTTCGTAAACCTGAATGAGATATGGGACCTGGTTATGTGCGGCTTGTACACTTTCTTTCCAGGGAAGTCCGTTCTGACTAATTGTCGATGTTAGCAACGCGAATCAAGAGGCAGATAACATATGAAACTTACGCCCAGGCAACGGTGCCATTCAGAGTTCCGTTCTCGTATCTTCCCGTGGTGAGAATCTGGTTGACCTGAATGGTGACAGTTCTCGTGACCTCCGACAAACGGGGGAACTTTCTGTTCTCTTCCTTTGATAGACCCTCAAGTTTGTATTCGAGATAATCGTATGTCTTGTTGGGTAGAACGACAGGCGGAGACTTTGGAAGCGACTTTGGCAGTTTTGGCGCCTTGGGGCATCGATACTTCAGTAACGCATACCCGTTAATCTGCGCTGGCCGATCGCGACTCTCGTAACGAACCCAAAACTGCGAATTCTTGTCTCCACAGACATCTTTCGAGTCTTTTGTAGTGAAGAGGTAGCTAAAGCGTTGACCTGATGAAACCTGTACATGATCAACCTTGGCGGGCCTGGTATACGAGCCGTCGGCCTCAATCACAGTGAACTTGTTGTGATCCTCAATGCCCAGCTTGATCAGAGACAGCGCAGTCGCACTTATAAATCGAAGTCGGTACGTCTTGCCAGGGTCAACCTCAATCACATGAGGTGTGCAGGTCAAGTCAGGCGCCGCATTAAAACTCTTGTTGCCGGTATTGCCTTGAAGCGTGATAGCCTGAGGCTCGCCAGACCACGTGAAAGGATCTGCGAGAAGTCCTTCCTCGATCTTCTCGTCTTCTGCAGCGTAATTGTCGCCCACGATGAGGGTAATATCGTCGTCATACTCGTAAGGCCGTTCCTCGGCGTCTTGGACGATTAGAGCTCCATGGGCAGTCAAGCTCTGAAAGCCGACATGGGAATGGTAAAAGTATGTTCCTGCGTCTCCATGGTTTGGTCTTATTTCATAGTCGAAGAAGTGATTGGCAGGGATCGGCCACTGGCTGACAAGAGGAGTGCCATCGGAGAACGGTGCCGCTCTTTGGCTTAGGCCGTGCCAGTGCTATTCGCGACTGTCAATTGTCAAGTTCAAAGGCGCGTTTGGAGTGCACTTACTACTGTGACGTTATTGTCTGGTACCCGGTTATACACCCGGATCCATGTGGTTTGTCCTTCCTTGAGGTGAAGAGTCGGTCCCGGATAGGTACCATTGAACACAACCGAGCTTCTGTTGTGGCAATTGATCTTGATGTCATCGAGAGTAGCCTCAAGTACGTAGTCAGGCGTGAAGCTGTCGTCGTGCACCTGGCACTTGGCAAAAGCCACAGCCAAGAATGGCACGAGAGCCAAGATACTGGATATCATCTTTGAAGGTCGAGGTAGATGCATCCAGGCTGACAATGGCATACGGCAAGTGGCATCGGCTGGTTGATATAAATATTTCCAATGACATAAGACCTCCCGACAGCTTACATCGGGGGCTAGTTTATGATACCCAACAAGCTTTCTAGTCGGGTGTCTCGGGGGTGAGCACTAATGTATAATTAGGAGGAAAGGGGTTAGTAAAGTCAGTAAGCAAGGGCGAAATAGCGGCACATGACGTCTTAAATCTCATAAGGCTGGCAGCGCTTGGTATTGCCTGTATCGTACAAGCCTGCGGTCAGATACCACTATAAATCTTGCTGACGCGCATTCAGCTCACTTAACCATAGCAAACTATTGGCCTGATCTGCTCCTTTGTCCAACAAAGCGTAAGATTCTTGCCAAAGTCCCCAACGGGTGTGTTTTGGGGGCTTGACTTCTTTGGCTCTGATGGCAACGTGGCTGCCACCATCTGGGGCTGTAACTTTTATCTAGGCGTAATCTAACCGTCTGAGGCGCCTAGTTTAATAATGGGTTCTTGTTCTCATTGGTCTCCCCATGCAGTGCACTAAGGATCAACCTGCCGCTAGAAATCACAGCCTGCCGATCAACATTAGCGTAAATTAATGGGCTGTTTCTTAAGCGCGCCGGCGCGGGTAGGTCGGCAACAGAACCGGAAGATATGAGAGATATCAGCTTGATACTAAAGAAGAGAGCCAGGCAGTTCGATAAACCTTGTGGGGTTTATTTTTTGCGCATCAATGATTGGCCTTCAAGAAATAAGGAATTAACATTTACAATAAACTATCTGATGGGGCTGCCTTCGAGTGGTATGCTTTCAACTTTGGCAAAGAACACAGTAATTTACGATGACATACAACCGTAGCAAATATCACGGCTTGAGAATCCACAAGGCCTGTCGAATTTCGCGGGTCTATATGGCAACGATGCGCAGTTTTATTCTTCACACAAGAACAAAATCCATAGTATTGTCACAATCAGACAGCTGAGCTCTAACCGTTCATACAAAGAGAAGCAAGACATTGCCTATAACTGAAAAGCAAGTTGCTCGCTCTGTTGTCACTATCAACGAAAGAAGATGCTCGAACACAGTAATCTGGCATTAATGATAAGGAGGCTATGAGGCTGTGTGATCTTTACAAAGGTTTACATGTTAGCGCAAAGCCAGCTAGAATGAGACAATGGAGATAAACTTGGGGATGGTTTTCTTCTTGTCTGAGCCACTTCCCAGATAGATACTAGACTGCACCACCTATCCTATAGCCTTACAACCTAATCCTAGCATCTGATATCACATGATTGTCCATGCATAATAAGACCCAGCCCCCCCTCACTCTTGTTCTTGAGCTTTCTTCCAGCGGTTGTATTCCGCCACACATGTTACACAAGACTGCCAGGATACTCTGTCGCTTCGGCTGCCCTCTGTGCACTTATCTTCCGGGCAACGCTCGTCGCGCGACTTATGCCTGGCTTCCCTGCATCGTCGGATATCCCACTCTGCCCCTACCGGTAGCCCGCAGCGAGAGCAAACCAGCGTTACCTCAATGAGATGGCACATGGCGCAAAACTCGTGGTATATAAGTAAGGGTTTGAGAAACGTGATATAAAGTTGATATGTGGAAGTATCGGAGGCTGATTTCGGCAGTGGAGCTTTGTATTCGAAGAAAAAGCCGTTGTTGGGGAGAGAAAAGAGTTGGCCCAAAGGCGAGCTGAGGTGGATTTTATAGCTGTAGATTACAGTGAATCGCAGAATACCGCAGGGTCCTATGAGCGAAGTGGCACAGTGGTTGAGGCAATCTTGTACATCAGCTGGACCGAAGTACCCATTTCATGCGTCACGACTTCTGCTGATACGGGTAATTTGTCACTGTACGATTTATGTGCAACTCTAGACTACGTGAAATGACGCAAATACTGTAAATCCATAAACAGCCAAGGCTGAATCGCAGCTCTGTGTTATCGAGATGTTTATCACTGTATAACTGGAATTCTGGGATGACTGGGAATGTTTGGAAAGAAGTAAAGGCAAGGCTCGTCGGAGTCCAAGACTGGTGATTGATATCGATGTTTTAAATTTGCCCATGAGCCCATTGGGTGGGAGGCTGGAGACGTAAGTACAATAGCTGAGCCAGTCAAACGTGATGTGGTGTTGCGAATATATTAACCTTAAAGCTAAAGCAAGAAGTGTTAATTAGTTGGTTTGTTATATATTTTTAACAGTCTGAGCTTAGCCTGACTAGGGTGCGCAGAGCACGGTAATTATATACAATCTACGACACCCATTGAAAACCACGAGGAGCAATAAATAATAAAGTCTATGCTCTTGACTTATGGTGAAAGCATTTGTGTTCTATAGTTGACACATAAAACTGGACTACAGTTAGAGTTCTCCCAAGTATTGGACTATGGGCTGTTACTTTTATACACAAAATGTTTGCTAACCCGCCGCAGGCTGAGCGTCAAGATGGCCTTGATTCTACTCGCCAAGTTGCTTAGACCAGTAAGCGGAATGCCATTTCCCGGGAAGCTGTTGCACTCTCACCAAAATAAGGCATCATTGTCTTTGTCGGCCCCCAATCCTCGTTGCCGCATAGCTTCGAGTTGACTGGAAGGAAGTATGTGGACTGTTTGCTTCCAGGTCTTTGGGACTGCCGTACGCACTTTTCTGGACTGCTGGACATAGACATGCGTGGATTCATTAATACGCATGCAGCTATAGTTGGGGCGAGACTGACCCGAGGCTTCTCAGATACTCTAATGGCAGGCTGGACTAGTGTTTGGGATTTGGGGTTCTATGTCATAAAAGCTCGCAAGGCCGTCAAATCCGGGCTGATCCTGGGCCCGAACGTCTATTGTTCAGGTAGAGCTATAGGTATCTCTGGAGGGCAATGCGATACAGAGGTCATGCCTGGGGGCTGCGACTTCATATAAGTATTAGATCCCATAACAAACGGCCCGGCGTCTCCTCCATCGTGTTGGCTGACTGGGCCAACAAATGCCGACGCGCGTTAAGCCGTCAAATTCGACGTGGGGACATATGCATCAAGATTATGACTACAAGAGGAGTCTCAACCCCGATGGAGGATCCACAATCTTGGCAGTTTTCTGATGCTGAGATCAAGGTTCCATTAGAGATTGGAGCTGATACATACGTCCAAAGTCCGCATCAAGTCCGCCGGATGTCCGCCACTAGCTCATCTTTTAGTTAGTCTGGTGCTTCTAGGTAGTTTATGCACTACAGGATGATTAAGATACTTTGAAAGAACCCTAGGCTGATTTACAGGCCAATGATCTTTGGTCTCGTCATACCGTATTCTACTTAGTGGGGAATCAGTGTTCACACACACCACTTGTCGCAGGCTGTTGACAATCTGAACAGCCCAACTAATACTTCTGGACGCATGTTGGGTCTGGACCAGAGGCATGCCGCAAAAAAGGCTTCTAGCGTGGTGCAGATGTTTTGGTACAACGTACACATCTGCGGAGTAGAGATGCGAAGTTTCGTCCGCCGGAAAGTGCGGACGCAGGCTCAAGTGATGCATAGAGCGTCGAGAATCTCAGACTTGATAGGTATATAAAGCTTCGATGCCAATGGGATTAAAATGTCAATTACACTCATCAGCCACTCTATATTGTCTATCAACTCGCTACGCGAGATGTCGACCGAAAAACAGTCTCTCACCCAATGGGTTGAGCAGCTCAATAATACTCTGTTCATCCAATCCAACGACGAAATCGCTCCTAAGGCCGTGGATGAGCAGGTAGATCCAAGCCTGGTAACCAAGTACGCTTCCCTGACTTCAAAACCCCATGGCGCGTGCATCTGACCCAGCGGCACACCAGGATCAACCACAACGTATACACATACGACCAATTCAAAGCAGGCCTCCACTATGCTCGCAAATCTTATACATCGGTTCAGGACACATTCTCTGAGATACTCTGTTGGGAAAGTCCGGAAAAACGGGATGGTGTGGTGGCCGTTCTAAGCAAATGGACAGTCAAGGATAAGGCAACCGGCAAAGAAACTGAGAAAACCAACGTTATTCTCTGGGAGATCAAATGGATCGATGGGAAGCGGAAGCTTACAGGGCAGACTGAAATGGAGGCTGAGTGAGAACGAGTCAGATATTGTTATGTCGGTTTCAGCTCACGTCTGTAAGTCGAGGTACAGTGCTACAATGGCTGTAACCTTTGCTTTGAACAAATTCATAGCTTTCCTATGAAATTCTATCACATCATGTTCCTGTATCTTTGTACTAGATAGATCGCGCACAACTAATGCATTTGAGAGCCAAATGTTTACTATGAACTGGCATGCGATGATCCGTTCAAGCGAGAGGAGCGTGTTACGACTTTTGGTAGGTTTTCAGCCAGTCCCTCGCCCGTTGTCGCCTCGCAGTCCACGTCTCATTATAATCCAACCAACTAGCCAGCTGACACTATTATATGCTTACTGGGCGTAGAACGGCCTGGTCACCACCCCCTTACATTCTATATCTGCGGATGTGTAGTGGGGTGGGGTGTCAAATTATATCACCCTTATTTTAGCTATATTAACTCTGTACTCACTTTATATATCCCATCCAAGGAAATACTGCGATGTAATAAACCATCCTTATACGCTTCTTCTAGTTCCTTAATATACTAGAGAAATACCATCTCCAGTCCTCTCAACCCAGTTTTCTACCTTATCTGCCCCCCACATAATAGTAAATATATGCCGGGCAAACTCATCAACCAGTGAGGCGTGTACCCCGCGAGTTAGCAACGACTCGCCATTAAGGCTATATATGAACAAGGGATCTTTCTCGCTGACAACGGTTTCCCAGCGTGCTAGTGAGGGTGCTTCCCACAACTCTGCTCGCATGGTAATGTGAATGTCTCCCGCACAGGCGGCCGTCCAATCACCCTCGAGGCTGCGGAAGATGCCAGTGGCCAGGTTGCTCAGTATCCATGTTCTTCGAATAGATTCACATATGGCGAATGATTCGTGCAAGTTGACGCACAATTCATTTCTCTCGGCCAATGGCAGTGTAGTCTGAAACAGCGGCGCGGTGATTATGTCTTGGGTCACTGCTTGCCAGAGCTGATAGGTCCAACGAATGGTTGTTTCGATCAGATTCTCGGCGGAGGCACGACGTGGGATGGATGGCGAGAACAGACCTAGCAGGAGATGAATCAACAGTGCCTGTGTACGTGCCAAGTGGTCCTTGCTTGACATTTTAGTAAAAGGCAGAGACCCGTCAGTTGGTTGGGAGGAAAGCAAATTTGATATTAGAGAGGATGACATGGCATCTATCATGTGTTCATTGTCCGGGGTGACATGTTGCGAGATGGCGTTGGCAGCGTATGCATCCTGCATACATGGCGGCATAGTCTTTGCCTGGTAAAGCAGACGGTGAATGAAAGGATTATGGCCTGCCTTATCGCATCGCCGCTTAGCCTCCATGCAGGCGAAGCAGGACGTCTGCTTGGATCGGCGATTCGGGGCGGAAAGGTCTGGCGACATTATCCTGGGCGATAGAAAAGGGCGCTGAACTAGGTAGAATGCTTCACTGCGAGATGGAGATAGAAATGGAGGGAGTTGCGGCGGAGTTGCGGAGTTGGTATCGGAGCGCCGCACGGTTCATGTCCCGTCGTATTTTTCGCATTCTCGGTCAAACCTAAAGGCCCGTTCTTAACTTCAATTTGAATAAAGAGCGGTTCCCAAACCTGGAGACTAGGGGGTCTCCTACCAACACTAGCGGAGGTGCCATGGAGGACATGCGGAGGAACGGTCTCAAGGGTTATGTAACCGTTATAATGCTTGCCGAACCGCGCGGGCAAGGTCTCTTGGTTCCATTCTCTAATATCTCGGGAAAGCAGCTGAGAGCTAGAAGTCTTAATACTCATTGAAGAAGGTATTATATATAGCTTTAGTATAACCGTGCATCTTCTAGATCGCGCAAAGACTTTCTAAGTTCTAACTTTTACTCTAATACTGGCCGTTTCCCCCTTGATTATCAGACAAAAAATATCACAGAATTGCTCTACTTCACAATGACTTTAGTTACAGACACGGGCAACAACCTTTCCATGGCAGCACCACACCTTGTCCCTACAATCCACAAAGGCTCGTACCGAAGCCTGCTACCTTCTCGTCCTGAAATGAGCCAATCCGGTAGGACAATCTTGATTACTGGTGGATCAGCTGGCATAGGACTCGCAATCGCGAGAGCATATGCTGCGGCCTCGGCTTCAAGGATCATCTTGACTGGTCGTCGAAGTGAGACACTTAAAGACGCAACTTTGGAGCTCACGCAGGCATTTCCAAAGGTGGACGTCATTCCTCACGTCTGCGATGTGGCAAACACCAAGGAGTCAGGCAAACTTTGGTCTAGTCTGAGTGAAGAAGGGATGTCGGTCGATGTCCTTGTTTTGAATGCTGCCAAGTTTGGTGATCAGCCGCAGCCCCTCCTAGAAGGTGACTTGGAGTCAACCTGGTCTCTATATGAAACCAACGTCAAGTCCCTCTTAAACTTCGCTCAGTAATTGCATAAGCAGCAAAAGTCCGATGGGAATAAAAAGGTATGTCAGAGGCGCCAATCAGGTAAAAGTGTTTTACTAATTCCGTCAAATAGTACATAGTCTACGTTTCCACAGCTGCTATTCATAGCCCGGCTATTGCAGCTGCACTCCCAGACTATTCTTTGAGCAAAATCTCAGGCCACTTTCTTCTTCAAAGCATTGCTAAAGAAGTGGACCGTGAGAAGTTGCAGATTGTTAGCTTTCATCCTGGGCAGATTCTGTCCGAAAAGGCTCGATCTGCAGGCCTTAACGAGAGCAGTGCTCCTTTTGACAACGGTATGCCCCCAAACCCTTTCTCAGTCTGCAGAATGTTTCTCCGCTCCCTTCTATGTGGCTTAAGAATTCACCAAAAGAACGCTTTCTGATTAGATTGTGTAGAAAATCTACCGGACCATTGGGCTGTCTGGGCGGCAACGTTGCAGGCTGCATTCCTTCATGGCCGTTTTGCGTGGGCAGCATGGGACATAAATGACTTGGTGTCCGGAGATGTTCGAAAGCGTATGGACAACGAAAAAGATTTCCTAACTCTCAAGCTAGTTGGTCTCTAGTTAACTTTAAGAAATAAATCTTGAACGAGATAGGATTAAACCTATTTGTGATTTTCATCTCATCTATTCTTTGTTTAACTCAATGTCTGTTGACCATGTGTTATTATATCATCGTGACAAGACGAAGTCTCTTATGATGAAGTTGAACTTGTTGGGACTTTCCCAAAACATGAAATGGCTGCCCTTTTCCTCGGCAGTGAAGGTGTAACTTTCACCAAGAAATCTTGAGTTGCGCTACGAGTGAGACCGGAAGTTAGGCCAACGCTGACTTCTCCTGAACTGATGAGAGATGTTCCATCAATCCGTGGAAGTACATCAAGCCAATCTCTACATGTCTTGTGGAGAAATAAGGCAGTGGCGCTCTCGTGGCTAATCTTGTTACTTTCCGCTAGGATCCAACTGAAATCGTCGTCTGATCATTGTTAGTCAAGCGTGGTAGAAAAGCTCGAGCGAAGAAAGTCTCAAGGCAATCCAGTTTGGGCAAACTGCTCATGACTAGCTCACTTGATTTGCAACTTGTACGGTTGTGCTATGGCGCTGATGGTATGTAGTTGGAAGGGAAACTGGATTTTAGACTCTGGGTTTTGTCCTAATTAAGACCTGTTGAGGGGAACGGAAGTCTACCGGGGCAGTATCGTGCCTGTAGAGGTTAGCTGGAATTCGCTTATCTCCATACAAGTTATTATATAGAGTTAAGAGAAATGCAAAGAGATTACCTGAACCTACTCTAGGGTCATGTGATAAGTTGCATTTCTACTGTTTACGTGATTAAGATATCCATAGACTTATTCTCGTTAACAGCTTACCGCCTTGGATCTACTGTCAACATTCCCAATATCAACATTGTAATGTGAGGCAAACCACCTATTCCTTCAAAATCCTTTCGTGCCCGCAAAGGTATGACTAACTAAGATGATGCTTATCACAGCAAACGTCGAATTTCACCAGTGTATTGGACGTATCTTGACCGAGCGTGCCAACTTCGCCGACCAAGTTACTCCTTATTCCAATACGTAAATTCCATTGCTCGGATCTTGGAGCACAGCACACGATCAACCCAACTATGTAATTTATGCTTTGCGTCTCTAAAGTTAATGAGAGGACTGCGTCAACAATAGTAAAGAGCACGATTCTTTTTCACATCACAAGAGCATTCATATCTCTAATGCCCACGCAATTGGTATGGCTGCATAGACTGATAGCTCCACAAAGTTTTATTGCCAGATTGATACTCGCCCATGGCTGCAGTGTAATTTACCCCAACCTCAACATCTCACATCTCCTGCAATGCTTGATTGAAAACATCCACCAATCCTATCCTTGGCGCTCTTTTTTCGTAACTTTTGAGACTCACATGCTCTAGATGAACGCAACAGAGATCCAGGGCATGCAAGGGCCTAGATTATTACACGGCTTTCACCTAGTAGAATATTCAATATGTTCTTCTGATAAGAGGTAACCCAATCGATCATAGCGCAGCGCAAGTGGGGAGCTCAGGCAAGACATGGCGCTGGATCTAGAACAGTCGAATACTGATGGACCCATACTATTGCTCAGCAATTTCTCAATAGTGGTGTGGATTTGGAACTATTGAAGTCGAGAACCTGAAGAATGACCCCATCTATGCATCTACAAGCTATGTATTGGACTTGTGATGTTGGCTGGACTTCTACAAAAAGCGCTATCGATAACCCCACCAGATTACTTTCGGCTGTCTAAAATCAGAGCTGAACCTTGACCTATAAAATAAGTGAAATATATGTCTATATAAAGCGGGCTTCATGGTCTATATCAAGTACCATTATTATCAACTGATTTTCAACCCACTGCTGTCCCTTTTTGCGACAATCCTATACAACCCCGTCTTTCCACTTCTATCTAACTGAATATCTCTCTTTGGAAAACAGACATTATAAACAAGTAAGGGTCATGAATGAAGGTGGAGCCGAAGAAGAATGTGCTCCGTTCGACATGCCCGAAATTCCGAGCGACGACGACTCCCCCCGTCGCGTTACAGTTGTTTTGCTTAACAACACCCAACAGACGCTGACCTGGTCAGACTCTGGAGTTGATCACGGTACTCGAAGTGCCCTTGCACCTGACACAATCGCTCCTGGGCAATCGGGGACATGGGCATTGCGGTCGGACGGGTTTCAAACAGGATGCGAGGGCTGGATGGAATGGACAGTTGGCGACAATGGACCCACTGTGGAGGTGAAATACGATAATCCGTTTTACGGGTCTAACTCTTATTCCTGTAGTGTCGAGTCGACGTCGTATAATATTGGTAGAGATGGAGGGGATGGCGACCACGCTAGTGTGAGGTTTACTCTGACCGAAAACTGAACAGACTTGCAAGTGGCTAAGGGCTTGAGGTTGACAGATTCTAAGATTATACCAACTTACTATTTCAAGGAGAAGATAGTGGATCAGAATATATAACTATCCCTTCGCATATTCTTAGACGCTTGGTGGTTATGTCTTGGTTCGCCTGCTTTAATGTTGCCCAGTACTTAGATCTTCTCTCGTCAGCTCAGGTTCTTCCCTCGTCGCTGTATATGCTAGAGGTAGTCAGAATGTGGCTAGTATAGCTCACATATTCCAATGCTAAGCCTTGTACTAGACGTGTTGCTGTGCACTAGACCGTGAGGAGAATATAGAGTAGATAATATGTGTTTGAAACAACGACCACTTCGCCCGTGACCTCATCGTAACTAGGAAGGAGCTGGCTAAAAAAGGCGCAGTTTGCTCTCAACGAAATAGTTGATGAAACATCAGGAACCTGAACGAGATCTGCATTTCGGTCAACAACACGGCTGACTCTCCGGCCGAGAACTGATTAGTCAAAGTGAGAAGATCAAAATGAATTGGATAGTTAATGGGATTATCCTGGGCTTCTGACAGGCAGTTACAATGGTCGTTCAGGTTGAATGGACAGTCTGAGAGGCTGTGCGATCGGGAAATAAGATATAGTCTTGCTCAAACCTGTTCATCCCTTCTGCCGTTGAGCCAACACCAACGTCTTTGTTCTTCCTTCTAATCGAGATCCCGACTCTGGCTTCTTGACCTCTTTCGCAACTAAAATCCTCATGTCTTAGATCATCTTCTGTTTCGTTTGCACCATCCATGTCAAAGATACCGCTTTTCGCTCTTGACGCCATAATAGCATCAAGCTTTCCCATCGTCAAGCTGGTCGTACTTCTTACAGCTTCCCTTGGCCTTTTGAATGGGGTATTTCCTCCGTGTAATCTCGAGCTTATCCATCACAAGGTTGTCGGGATCGACCCCAATTTTATCAGCAAGAAGAAGACAGTAGGTCAAGACATCTGCAAGTTCCTCTTGTACTCGTTTCGGATCGGGTTCTGCGCCCCACTGGAAACACTCGAGAAGCTCGCCGGCTTCGATCGAGACGCTTTTGGCGAGGTTTTCTGGGGTATGGAACTGTGCCCAGTCTCGCTCGGCAACAAAGGCTGCGAGCTTCTCTTGAACTTCCTTATTGACCATGATAGGAAGAGACTGAGGGGGATGTACTTTGAGTTAGATAAATTGATGCGGAACAACGTGACGTGTCGTTTTGCTGAATATATAAGGCCACATGAAATCTCGGTGGGGCAATGCGGCCCCAAACACACCGCCTCTTTCATTTGTGACATTAGTCCACTCATGGAGCATGGGATGATGAGTTAAGAGGCTCTATCGGGCCGAATGTCTTACCATCTTTAGGTGATCTAGTGGGTAACATGAGAGCAGGCCCTTAAGACGCAAGGTAACGAAAATCGAGAACTTGGGAGACTGATTCAAATAACATAGGCTGTCTAACTATCTTGCATATTTTCCTTTGCTTCTGACATCTATTGACGACTATGTCCTCATTTTGGACATGGATCGAAGTCTTTGACCTAGTCGGCTCCAGTCATTGAGCGTTTGGTAAAATGGGTGCTGGTGTGTGATAGGATTGAAGTGGTTGTTACGAAGCTCGACAATCTATCTCCTGAACCTGGACAGGCACTTAATTGTAGGGGCGACAGTGCAGCAGTCAGTAGAAACATTTCTAGTGAACCAGCATTCAGGGGGGTTGGTTCGTGACCTTTGCCTTATTCCTTCTCTAAGTTCTCTTACTCTTTATTTTGAGCAAGATAGACAGACAATTTTATATCTATGCTATATATCGCAACGCCAAAGACGCAAACATGTCGTCTCACAACCAACTCCTTCTTATCCAAGCTGGCCGAGCAATCTATCTATCGCACTAGGATTAAATGCGTCTTCTTAAAAATACCATCCACAAGCCCTGTTTCGCCAGGCAAATAAAAAAAAACCTCCACCAAAAATCACCAACTTCACTGACATTTAATTTGACCAAGTTGGCGGAAATCCGTGAGCTAGCTCGCGTAATAAACCGTTAACATGCTTATTTATTGCACTCTATCTTTTTTCATAGAGGACATGGGCAGAAATTCTTTACTTCTTATACATCTTATTCTTGGATTGAGTATCTCCTGAACCATAGAGCCGCATCGATAAGGCGTTGAACTCATGTCTCGAAAAATCGCCCGGAGTGGTAAGCTGCCAGGCATCCCACACCACTATTTATACTTGGGCAAATTGACCGCGCAACACGGAAACAAAACGACTTATAAACTCTCGTCTCCTGCCGGAAACAACGAAGATCGACGTTCTTGCTGATCATCCTCGCTAAAGCTTGAGTCTAGTCCTCAGCTTCGGAATATCCTCGGAATGTCCGTGGCTTGCGTGCGAGACTGGTGCGGTTGCTATGAATACATGTAGATCTCCAGTAGAACTCAGGAAAGGCAAACATGTCGATCATATCGTCAAAAGCTTGAGCTGACAATCCAGCTTGGACCATGGAGTGGCGACCCAGCTCAGGAAGGACCTCGTTGCATTTGGTCACCTTACCTATCACGTTGTTCAGAATCCGGGCCTGCTCCCCCACAGTGACCCATTCGCTGTAGGCTGGAATTATCTTGCTGTCACCCTTGTTAAACTCCTCCGGCTCAACGGCTAATCGAGCAAATAAACCGAAATCTTGATACTATCAATCAAGGACATGCTGCAACCTTCTACCTAAACAATATCACAAACATAGGTAGGTATAATCACCGGCAGGGCAAGGTTGATTGAACGGTATAAAGTTGTTCATGTCTCCTGGTTGTGGAGTTCAACTAATTAAAAGATCTCCGGTGGGATGAGTCGTCAGTTTTGTTCCATTGATCAGTTTAGGCATAAACCGACCATCAAATCAAGAGCACGGCCTGCTAAGTGATGCGCTCGGTACAAGGTGCCGCTACTTCTTCGAGTCAGTCCTCCACTATTCCAAACCCTGACTGCTAGATTTCAAAACATTCTTGCGGTTCGGAGTGCGTTTAATCAACAGGGATTGTGTTGAAACAGCTTGATTCGTCATCCCACCGGAGCTGGCTTTGGCCCTATCGCCTCGAACTATTCCCCATCAATCATGCGCTTTGACTTTCTTTCCGCTCCACCCTGTTCTTTCTGGTAATACGAGATGATTAGATTAACGTGGCGTGGATGGCTTGGCGGTCATAGCTTAATGCTGTAAGACTATGGGGTAAGATATGGGGTAGAGTAAAGACGAGGTGATTTTCATCGCTCGTATGTACGAAGGTCTCGAATCAACGGCATCGCGAGCCTGCTCGCATCCATGTGAGAAATCAATGGTTGAGAACTATCCCACCGGAGACAAGATGGAGACGACCCCTCGAAAATCATTGCAGCGGCGGACGCATCGTCTTGCTTAGTCTTCACGATTCGTATAAGAGTCTGTTGTTCCCGAGATAAGTATTGAACTTTTTCTCAGCACGCTAAGCTCTCGAATCTAGGCCTTAGACTCTACCATCTGCCTGTTTTCTATCTTTTTCATCATGAGGTTTTCTCAAATCGCCGCTCTAGGATCGGTCCTAGGAAGCTATCTCTCAACTCCTGTGCTGGTAGCTGCCAACCCCGTCAAACGGGATATTGCTGGAACCGCAACCGTATTCCTTGACCAGCCTTCTGGAAAGCCTGAAAAGCTTGCCTCCGGTTGGATCTACGGATTTCCTGATAACCCGGACGGTACCGCCAACAATGACATTCCTCAAAAATTTATCAAAGACGTTGGTTTCAACTACAACCGTGCTGGCGGAGCTCAAACCCCGTACAAGGGATGGGCTCGTAATGAGTACGAGGTGATTTTTTCCATTTTGATTCTCTTTTCATTTACTTCTTCGTTTCTAGATACTCAGCAGGATTATCCTCACTAACCTTTGAAAAGGGTCGCTGGAAGTCCAGTCTTTCCAACTACAGAACGACTCGGCGCAATGGAGGGAAATTCATTCTCCTGATCCATGATCTCTGGGGTGCGGATAGCACTCAGGGCAAGGGATTTCCGTATCCTGGAGATGGGGGAAGCTGGAAGAATTGGAATGCCTTTCTGGACCAACTAATCTCGGATATCACTAAGAACAAGGTGACAGCTGGTCTGGAGATCGACATCTGGAACGAGCCTGACTCGGATTTGTTCTGGGACGCCCCTCAAACCCAGTATCTTGCTATGTGGAAACGTACCTACGACAGGATCAGGTAGGTACTTCACAAGAGTATCAGTAGCCTATACTAACTTATTATAGGAAGGAGCTACCCGGCGTGCAAATTACTGGCCCGTCGACCACAACACCTCCTACAGTGGATAGCGAGTGGTATAACAACTATATGAAGTATATTGCCAAGACTAATACTATTCCGGACTTTTTCTCTTGGCACCTTCTCGCCACTGATCGCAATCTGCGAGAGTCAAAGCAGCAATTCGACACTTTGCGCAAGAAGTACAAGCTCCCGGAACGCCCAATCAACATTAATGAGTATGCTTCTTGGGACGGCGAGCAAAACCCTGCAGGCGCCGTTTTCTACATTTCTCAGTTCGAAAGACATAATGCGCACGGTTTGCGAGCCAACTGGGCATCTCAGGGACAGCTCCACGATTTCCTAGCTAACCTACTAGTCAAGAATGGTGGTGGAGATTATTCCCCAGCTGGTGAATGGCATGTCTATAACTACTACAGCCAGGTAATGAAGGGCAACCGAGTCGCGACATCTCCATCCGATGACGAGCTCTTCGAGGTTTACGCTACTCGAGGTGGTAGTGCGGGAACCGTGAAGGTCTTGGCTGCAATCCGACCTGTTGCTGGAAAGAAGACGTACAACCTTGCCATCACCGGTCTTTCTGCGCTCAAGATCAAGGGTCCCACTGTTAGGGTTAGAACCTACCGATTTGATGGACCTAATCTGTCAACTGCCGTTGGAGGTCCCGTTGACCTAGGCACCTTTAAACACACGATCAAAAACGATCAAGTAAGTCAGGAGTTTCGAGCTCCACTTTTTGCAATCAGGTCCAGATCGGACGACTAATGAAATATCCAGATCATGTTCTTTGTTGCTGCCGACGACAGGACTCAAGCCTTCGCATTCGAGTTTGAGATTTAGTCAGATTTGCGGTAAAACCGGGATTGTGAGTTGTACAAGTCTCTCTTTGAGGCCTCTGTAAATACTCGCTGACACGAAACGGGTCAATGCATGTGAGACGGACTTTTTCTGGTCAAGTTATCGCTATGCTTATAGAATGGGACTCAAGACAACAAAACCGGTTTCCGTTTGTGGGGACGAGAACCTGATCTAAATAGAATGCTAGTGTTATATATAAAGCTGAACGTTACTTGCTTGTATAAGGAGATCCTCGTAATGAGCTTATTATCACGTGAAGTATCACCTGTGGTTGAAGTAGGATTACCTCGATCTTGGCCCCGCATTTATACACAAACGCCGTCCTGCGCGAATCTTATACCAGCTTGAAAGAAAGTTTTCGATTGATGCCTCGTGTCCGACAGCTATTAAATGCACGTATACCTATATGTGGCGCATCCGAGCAGTTGCTCTTGGCCCAGTCTGGCCCAGTAGGCGCTAGGTCCGGTATTTTCGTGGGACTTGGTCTTCCGGCGCAGGGAATGGCTCCACTGTTAGGTGGATTTTTCATGACTTTTCGTGCCCCTATGGGGAATTAAACTTATGACCTCAGGGCTCGCCTACTCTACTGGTGGTACCTGCAGGTCTTCGTGTTAGCCACTATGCCATCCGGGCTCATAACCTATTGAAACACAAAAAGGGTTACGGACCTACTGGCTGTTAAGACTTATATTTCAACAAGATCTAGTAGAGAAACATCCTTTGTCGACAATAAATGCGCCATCTTTCTCAAGACCACGGGGTCCAAAATATATCAGAACTCCTATCTAACGATAGTAGTCCACCGGCTTGTGCAATGCCCATCATTTTCCCTCCAGCTCATTCATCTCCTTGGTATCAGCATCGATGGCCCTTGCCAACCAAGGAAATTCGTCTTGTTCCTGGTAAAGCTGCGCTTTCAGGCACTGAACCAAGGACCAGAGACCCGAATTTCAGCTCCAATGCTTCGAGCTTGGTATCGTATGGCTGAACTGTTGGGATTGCCATCTCGTCGTCCATCATCAGATCATAGTTATCCTTCTCCGACTACTTCCTCGCTTTCTCGGCGACGGCCTCATTGCCGAGCTTCTCGTTCAAGTAAAGGGCAACACTACAAGCGCCGGATTTCCAGAGAATTGATTGGAAAGCTGCAAAGATGTTTTGCTTGAGTTCCGACACTCGACGCTCCTATATTCTTTATCGACTGGGAGAAGAAAACCCTAATCATCACCCATGGGCACTCTCAAACCAAAGCAAGGCCCTGGGACTATAGCGAATCCGGGGCTGGATACCCGTACGACGTATATGCTCCAACCGTTCGGCGTGCAGAGTGGAGTCTATCATCGAGATTTTTCGACTCTTTTGGCCTCTGACGGAAAGCGGGTAACATTCGTATGTTCCTCCAAAGTTTTGGGCGTGACTTATCGGAGGTGATGCTGCTCCATTACTGAGACCTTGCCCTCGTCGGGACGTTCCATCCGTGGCTGTGCGCTTGGATCAGGTTAAAGAGGAAGAATCGTGCCTCGTGAAGGCTTGGGCTTACTTGGTCTTGACTTCAGTAGCAAAGACTATGCATGGCAAGAGCGACATAATAGTCAGAATTTCGGAGGAAGAGCCCGACAAGGATGAGAAGGACGAAGAATTCGCCGACAACGAACTTGCTGGCTTCAATAAAGCAGTTAAATATTCTATTCCACGAACGTAGTATTTTTTGTATATATATCCCAGCTAGACCAAATCTTGTACATACGACCATACCCACTGGAAAATACGGGATCCCGTCCGCTCTCCCACAGTCAAGCCAGCGAGGGGCGGATCAGTAGTTGGGTCGGTGACGACCAGCGAATCCCCGCTGTTGTATGTTCTTTTTACATGCTGTAGTGACCAGTGGCCAGGGCGGGGGTAATCATCATTGAACTACAAGGGGATATAGTGTTAAAGGGGCGGACTAGCTAGACATAGGTAGGTATGTACCCAAAAACCGAGATCGTACTCTGACCGCGTACATTTTAGGAGTCTGGAGTGTAAGCAAAAACTTAGGATTGATGGACGACCCTATATCCAGGGTATACAGCTTATTCAAGGCTTCGCTGAAGCTCAAGGTAACAACAATCACATTATAGTTACTTATGTTTATGGTCATTGTTAAAGACCAGAAGAGATGCGGTGAAGCAATAGTCAGAACAGGCAAGAGTCTTCCCAAACAGATAGAAGACAGTGATGAGAACGGAGAGAGGCCGGCTGAAATTTAAATGTTCTTGTAGGAATGGAAAACGTGCCATAGATTAGGTTACAAATGGCTCAGTGTCTACAGGTTTTGCCTGAGTATATACCCATAGCGGAGTATAAGCGAGTGGTCCTGAATAGAGTTAAGGAGAGGAAAATCGCTGTCTACGTAGTAATTGCTTCCACAAGCATGATTACAGGCACCCAATGTGTTTCACACGCGATCGGTTATATAAATCCTGGTTCAGCCCGTCCCGACGTGTGGCATCTTCTGCGGGAAACAAGACCCCCATGCTGGCAAACTGAGATTCTCGCCAATAGGCTTTCCGGCAGATATGCTAGGTGCATGCTCGTCATTTCAAAGTTGCATTGAATGTATCTTGGCCAGACCCAGTCGCCGAATATGACAGATCGTAGATTGTAGTGCACAGCACATACTATGTAAGGGGGCAACCANNGGGGCAACCATCAAGGTCTGCTAACTATAGTAGAAAACACGGTGGCACAGCACATACACGCAATACCCAAGTGTTAAGAAATCCTACCCACCTCCTGTCTCACAACCCCTCTCTAGGGATTGGTGGCAGGGACTTTGAGAGTTGTAAATTTCCATGTCTTACCACCATCAGAGGTTGACATCTTTCCACCGGTTGCGCCATGCTCCCAACCTCCTCCCGTGCGGCCGAAGCTGGAATCTGCCTTGCTCAGCGTAATAGACACATCCTCCCAGCCTTGAAGTTTGATTAGCCACTATGTGGAATTGAGGGTATGATAAGAAACATACTATGAGCTGGGGCAGTAGCGCAGCTGCCAGCTGCGCATTCAGTTGAGATATAAAAGATTTCACCATGTTGTGCCTTGCCTGTTGACGTTATTAATCCTGCAGTATCTGCTATATGTGATCTGAAAGACATACTGGTCGAGATACTGGAAACAAGTTTGCCGTTGATGTAGAGGTTTTGGTCCCACATTTGTGTTGAGGGATTGAGCTTGTCTGGATGTTTTGTTAGCTCAGTTGTTAGTAGTTAGTGGCCGTATTGTGGTTTTGCGTACAGTGTGTCTTGATGCGTGACCCAGGAGCGGCCTTGACAGGCGTGCCATTCTTGGCTTCCGAGCCTAACGCCGTGTCAGTCAGAACCTCGAGTCAGCGAGATCACTTGTCACTTACTTCCACCCACGAGTGCATAGGCAAAGTTACACCACGATTTCCCGAGATTGGTGCAGTATCCTAACCTACCAGATGTTAGCTCATAATCAGCAGATATAAGGATTCCTCTCGTCATACCCAGAAGGAGCGTTTTGAGTGACGCCTTGAAGAAAGGAGACCTGGTTTTCCATCATGATAGCGCTCCACAAGGCAACATCTCCAGTGATAGGGTTGGGAACATCCCCGACGAGAAGCGTTGCAGAAGCCTCCTGGATGTAGGCATCAGGCTTCGCATATAGAGTGACGATATCAAGATTGCCAAGGACTCCTTGAGTAAGCATCGCTAGGACGCCAAGAGCTGGAGTGATCTTCATGGTGATTATCACGTTAGTCTGACTGCCAAGTTTGTTGGAGATAGCTGATGTAGGGAGTGGATTTGAGAACGGTTTATAATGCAAAAAGACTTTCGAACGACGTGAAGAAACAGGGATAAATACGAAAGACCCACTACAGATCCTTAATACATGTTCTAAGATGAAACAACAGATCACTACATTTGTCAAATCGGAGGCGACTACAAGTTTCTGCTTTCGGCAATAGGAACTGAAGGATCGAATTGCGCCGGGCTGCCGTCAAAACAAAAGATCCTGAGAGTTGTTCCATCAATAGGTGTCGTCAGGGGAATTATTGTCGCTCGATATGAACACGGAAATCGACCTCCGTGTCCGTATCGCAAATAGCGCGTTATGAATGGAGGAGAAACTTTTTACTGGAACCTTGCTGCGAGGTAGACAGTTTCTCGTATCCCAGAGTGAGCTTGGAGCAATAACAGGGGCTATCCAAAACAATTCTGTCACAGGTCTATATGCAGAGTATCTTTTGGGCGCTTGCGGGCCAACAATGTGCAGCTGGGACTAATTGTTACTGGGCCAATCCAGGCAGATTCGCCGTCCAAACCGAGTGGCCTTGATGTATCTCTTGCAGATATTGGATAAGGTTTCTATATATATGCCATCCAAACCGACTGTGAAGAGCGACAACGCGGTTTTTTGTTACCCTATATGAGTTTCAAGATGGCTGCTCTCAGGCAAATCATTTTATTCATGTCTTCATCATAACTTTGCTGCTGTGTTGGACCGGGTGAAGCTGTGACACTCGTATACCGGCTTTCGGTTCCGCAAAGTGGTTCGTAGTGAAGAAGAACAAGCCAGGGGTTGAGAAGTAAGTAGCCACGGTGTTGGAATCGGTACCAGTAAGCATGTAAGGTTTCATGCACTACGCTGTAAGGGCTTTGCTACGTCTTAACAACGATCGTATAGCCGCATCCAGCTAGCCTGATACCCAGGTGACCGCTGTGACCGTTCTCTATACCGTATCGAATACGACAAATTAAACTGATTCGATCGTATTAGTGTTTTGGAAACAAAGCCCTGTCAAAAAAAAAAAAAAACGTTGCGCCCTCCAATTACCATATTGGTTATGGAATCGACGCCCTTTAACAACTTTTTTACTCTAGAATATATGTTTCTAAACATCGGGCTAGTTCCACCAATACAAAGCGAAGTGAGTGTTTCACCTCTAAGCAGACCGAAATGAGTATGGAGTTGAGAAATACTCATCCACATCAAGTCGATTCAACATTGCAGTCATGTGTAGTATAAATAAGCCTGTATTAAAATAAAGCACGACATTCGAAAACCCAAACACTCGTTGACAATTCGCCACTCGTTCACTTTCAGTTCTCGTTGCCTAGTTAAAATCTGTTATAGGCACACCTTCACACTCTTTTTCATTCCTTTTACCCACTTATCGTCAACTAAGCACGATGCGCTTTTCTCTTCTTGCCGCTGGAATCGCCTGTGTCTCAGCCGTTTCTGCTGAGTGGACTTGGATGATCGAAAAAGCCGAGAACCCTACCGCTGAGCAGTCCGAAGCGTATGACCTTATGGAAAAGGCCGTCAAAGCCGCCACGGCTCGTTATGCTCGCTTCACCGACGCCAGCAAGGCCTTGACGCTTTCTTATTATCCTAATATTCCCACCGCCGACGGAAACTACAACGGACAGATCAGATATGGAAGTACCCCATATATGAACGAGTTCACCACTATGCATGAGATCTCTCACACTCTGGGCATCGGTCAGACTGCGAACTTCGAGACCAACTGTGCCGAGAATAACTGGCCTACTGCAAATGCCCTTCTTGAATCTTGGGATGGCGAGGGCACTCGCATTGTCTGCGACAATGGTCACATTACTCCTTATGGGATGAATTACCAGGATGAGTGGGACGACCTGCATGCCGAGAGGCACGTACGTCTCATCGATGCTATGCTCAAGGATGGCATGTAGGTCTTCATTTGACGACTTGTTGGTAAGAATGGCAGGAATCATATACGTTATCAACTTGTTGCAGTGTAGCTTGGAAGTCAATCAGGTGGGCATTGGGCCATGATGCCATCCGAGATGGAGCAAAAAAGAAACACCAAGAAAAGTATTTGTCGTTGACGCTGGCGTCTCTTATTTCGGGTTGTAGATTGCATATTACATAGCAACAGTGGCAGCTGGATTTCAATTGATTTGAATTGCTGAATTCTCCTTCATTGCTTAATAGTGAGGAAGCACTGGAGATAAGATGTTAAGTCACGGCTTATGGTTGAATCTAGGCCTGCGAGGCTACTAAGTGACCGGACTGTTAACATAGACACGGGCCGCTGTATTAGTTTGATTGCCGAGAACGAATGAGAGTGGTACAGTCATTTTGATTTAGGTGTGCTTGTTGTTAGGCTGGACTGTCTCAAAGGAAGAAGAATTATATCGCTAAGGAATAAGATTTGTGCTATACAGATGGAAATCCTGATTAACTCTTGGTAAATGTGAGCAGAAGGATATCATGCCTAATATATGTAAAAAAAAGTGTTCTTTGTGTTATGACATCAAAGACACTGTCTTGAGGTCAAGTGAATGCAGCTTACTCAACGGGAACTGACCCATGCGATCGACCACCATGATGTATGAACGATAAGATGAAATCACGCGAACATCTGAATTGCGTACTCTGAAAGAATCTCATTCAATTCTTGTGTCTGCTTTATAATACCATCAACTTATTCTTGTCCTCGTTATCTATGGTAGTTTATTGTTGCGAAACCGTGTAACCTTTGAACCGTCGCTTAGATCTTGCTCCAAAACTTCGAGTCTGTACCTGAATAGACAAGGTAACAGTACAAATCGGGTTGCGTAGTAGGTAGCTTCAAGCCCAAGGATACCCAGTGACACAACTGGAGAAAGCCAATAAGGAAGAGAGGTAGAATAAGTAAGAACTGTGATGATGTTAGCGTGAGTTGGAATAGTTTGGCGTTTTAAAAGAACTCACTATATTCCCTGAGAGAAAGATCCCAACGGTGATCC